>JAVGWX010000012.1:28480900-28825900 GCA_036924085.1 Ariolimax columbianus
AGGGAAACAGCCTCAGTAAACAATTAAATGAACTTCTCTTTGCTGATGACTTAGCAACAACATAAGTTAGGGAAACAGCCTCAGTAAACAATTAAATGAACTTCTCTTTGCTGATGACCTAGCAACAACATAAGTTAGGGAAACAGCATCAGTAAACAATTAAATGAACTTCTCTTTGCTGATGACCTAGCAACAACATAAGTTAGGGAAACAGCCTCAGTAAACAATTAAATGAACTTCTCTTTGCTGATGACTTAGCAACAACATAAGTTAGGGAAACAGCCTCAGTAAACAATTAAATGAACTTCTCTTTGCTGATGACCTAGCAACAACATAAGTTAGGGAAACAGCATCAGTAAACAATTAAATGAACTTCTCTTTGCTGATGACTTAGCAACAACATAAGTTAGGGAAACAGCCTCAGTAAACAATTAAATGAACTTCTCTTTGCTGATGACTTAGCAACAACATAAGTTAGGGAAACAGCCTCAGTAAACAATTAAATGAACTTCTCTTTGCTGATGACCTAGCAACAACAAAAGTTAGGGAAACAGCATCAGTAAACAATTAAATGAACTTCTCTTTGCTGATGACCTAGCAACAACATAAGTTAGGGAAACAGCCTCAGTAAACAATTAAATGAACTTCTCTTTGCTGATGACTTAGCAACAACATAAGTTAGGGAAACAGCCTCAGTAAACAATTAAATGAACTTCTCTTTGCTGATGACCTAGCAACAACATAAGTTAGGGAAACAGCATCAGTAAACAATTAAATGAACTTCTCTTTGCTGATGACCTAGCAACAACATAAGTTAGGGAAACAGCCTCAGTAAACAATTAAATGAACTTCTCTTTGCTGATGACTTAGCAACAACATAAGTTAGGGAAACAGCCTCAGTAAAGAATTAAATGAACTTCTCTTTGCTGATGACTTAGCAACAACATAAGTTAGGGAAACAGCCTCAGTAAACAATTAAATGAACTTATCTTTGCTGATGACTTAGCAACAACATAAGTTAGGGAAACAGCCTCAGTAAAGAATTAAATGAACTTCTCTTTGCTGAAGACCTAGCAATTACATAAGTTAGGGAAACAGCCTCAGTAAACAATTAAATGAACTTCTCTTTGCTGATGACCTAGCAACAACATAAGTTAGGGAAACAGCCTCAGTAAACAATTAAATGATCTTCTCTTTGCTGATGACTTAGCAACAACATAAGTTAGGGAAACAGCCTCAGTAAACAATTAAATGAACTTCTCTTTGCTGATGACCTAGCAACAACATAAGTTAGGGAAACAGCCTCAGTAAACAATTAAATGAACTTCTCTTTGCTGATGACTTAGCAACAACATAAGTTAGGGAAACAGCCTCAGTAAACAATTAAATGAACTTCTCTTTGCTGATGACCTAGCAACAACATAAGTTAGGGAAACAGCATCAGTAAACAATTAAATGAACTTCTCTTTGCTGATGACCTAGCAACAACATAAGTTAGGGAAACAGCCTCAGTAAACAATTAAATGAACTTCTCTTTGCTGATGACTTAGCAACAACATAAGTTAGGGAAACAGCCTCAGTAAACAATTAAATGAACTTCTCTTTGCTGATGACCTAGCAACAACATAAGTTAGGGAAACAGCATCAGTAAACAATTAAATGAACTTCTCTTTGCTGATGACTTAGCAACAACATAAGTTAGGGAAACAGCCTCAGTAAACAATTAAATGAACTTCTCTTTGCTGATGACCTAGCAACAACATAAGTTAGGGAAACAGCCTCAGTAAACAATTAAATGAACTTCTCTTTGCTGATGACTTAGCAACAACATAAGTTAGGGAAACAGCCTCAGTAAAGAATTAAATGAACTTCTCTTTGCTGATGACTTAGCAACAACATAAGTTAGGGAAACAGCCTCAGTAAACAATTAAATGATCTTCTCTTTGCTGATGACCTAGCAATTACATAAGTTAGGGAAACAGCCTCAGTAAACAATTAAATGAACTTCTCTTTGCTGATGACCTAGCAACAACATAAGTTAGGGAAACAGCCTCAGTAAACAATTAAATGAACTTCTCTTTGCTGATGACTTAGCAACAACATAAGTTAGGGAACCAGCCACAGTAAACAATTAAATGAACTTCTCTTTGCTGATGACCTAGCAACAACATAAGTTAATGAAACAGCCTCAGTAAACAATTAAATGAACTTCTCTTTGCTGATGACTTAGCAACAACATGTTAGGGAAACAGCCTCAGTAAACAATTAAATGAACTTCTCTTTGCTGATGACCTAGCAACAACATAAGTTAGGGAAACAGCCTCAGTAAACAATTAAATGAACTTCTCTTTGCTGATGACCTAGCAACAACATAAGTTAGGGAAACAGCCTCAGTAAACAATTAAATGAACTTCTCTTTGCTGATGACTTAGCAACAACATAAGTTAGGGAAACAGCCACAGTAAACAATTAAATGAACTTCTCTTTGCTGATGACTTAGCAACAACATAAGTTAAGGAAACAGCCTCAGTAAACAATTAAATGAACTTCTCTTTGCTGATGACTTAGCAACAACATAAGTTAGGGAAACAGCCTCAGTAAACAATTAAATGAACTTCTCTTTGCTGATGAATTAGCAACAACATAAGTTAGGGAACCAGCCACAGTAAACAATTAAATGAACTTCTCTTTGCTGATGACCTAGCAACAACATAAGTTAATGAAACAGCCTCAGTAAACAATTAAATGAACTTCTCTTTGCTGATGACTTAGCAACAACATGTTAGGGAAACAGCCTCAGTAAACAATTAAATGAACTTCTCTTTGCTGATGACCTAGCAACAACATAAGTTAGGGAAACAGCCTCAGTAAACAATTAAATGAACTTCTCTTTGCTGATGACCTAGCAACAACATAAGTTAGGGAAACAGCCTCAGTAAACAATTAAATGAACTTCTCTTTGCTGATGACTTAGCAACAACATAAGTTAGGGAAACAGACTCAGTAAACAATTAAATGAACTTCTCTTTGCTGAGGACCTAGCAATTACATAAGTTAGGGAAACAGCATTAGTAAACAATTAAATGAACTTCTCTTTGCTGATGACTTAGCAACAACATAAGTTAGGGAAACAGCCAAAGTAAAAAAATTAAATGAACTTCTCTTTGCTGATGACGTAGCAATTACATAAGTTAGGAAAACAGCCTCAGTAAACAATTAAATGAACTTCTCTTTGCTGATGACTTAGCAACAACATAAGTTAGGGAAACAGACTCAGTAAACAATTAAATGAACTTCTCTTTGCGGATGACCGAGCAACAACATAAGTTAGGGAAACAGCCTCAGTAAACAATTAAATGATCTTCTCTTTGCTGATGACTTAGCAACAACATAAGTTAGGGAAACAGCCTCAGTAAACAATTAAATGAACTTCTCTTTGCTGATGACCTAGCAACAACATAAGTTAGGGAAACAGCCTCAGTAAACAATTAAATGAACTTCTCTTTGCTGATGACTTAGCAACAACATAAGTTAGGGAAACAGCCTCAGTAAACAATTAAATGAACTTCTCTTTGCTGATGACCTAGCAACAACAAAAGTTAGGGAAACAGCATCAGTAAACAATTAAATGAACTTCTCTTTGCTGATGACCTAGCAACAACATAAGTTAGGGAAACAGCCTCAGTAAACAATTAAATGAACTTCTCTTTGCTGATGACTTAGCAACAACATAAGTTAGGGAAACAGCCTCAGTAAACAATTAAATGAACTTCTCTTTGCTGATGACCTAGCAACAACATAAGTTAGGGAAACAGCATCAGTAAACAATTAAATGAACTTCTCTTTGCTGATGACTTAGCAACAACATAAGTTAGGGAAACAGCCTCAGTAAACAATTAAATGAACTTCTCTTTGCTGATGACCTAGCAACAACATAAGTTAGGGAAACAGCCTCAGTAAACAATTAAATGAACTTCTCTTTGCTGATGACTTAGCAACAACATACGTTAGGGAAATAGCCTCAGTAAAGAATTAAATGAACTTCTCTTTGGTGATGACTTAGCAACAACATAAGTTAGGGAAACAGCCTCAGTAAACAATTAAATGAACTTATCTTTGCTGATGACTTAGCAACAACATAAGTTAGGGAAACAGCCTCAGTAAAGAATTAAATGAACTTCTCTTTGCTGAAGACCTAGCAATTACATAAGTTAGGGAAACAGCCTCAGTAAACAATTAAATGAACTTCTCTTTGCTGATGACCTAGCAACAACATAAGTTAGGGAAACAGCCTCAGTAAACAATTAAATGATCTTCTCTTTGCTGATGACTTAGCAACAACATAAGTTAGGGAAACAGCCTCAGTAAACAATTAAATGAACTTCTCTTTGCTGATGACCTAGCAACAACATAAGTTAGGGAAACAGCCTCAGTAAACAATTAAATGAACTTCTCTTTGCTGATGACTTAGCAACAACATAAGTTAGGGAAACAGCCTCAGTAAACAATTAAATGAACTTCTCTTTGCTGATGACCTAGCAACAACATAAGTTAGGGAAACAGCATCAGTAAACAATTAAATGAACTTCTCTTTGCTGATGACCTAGCAACAACATAAGTTAGGGAAACAGCCTCAGTAAACAATTAAATGAACTTCTCTTTGCTGATGACTTAGCAACAACATAAGTTAGGGAAACAGCCTCAGTAAACAATTAAATGAACTTCTCTTTGCTGATGACCTAGCAACAACATAAGTTAGGGAAACAGCATCAGTAAACAATTAAATGAACTTCTCTTTGCTGATGACTTAGCAACAACATAAGTTAGGGAAACAGCCTCAGTAAAGAATTAAATGAACTTCTCTTTGCTGATGACCTAGCAACAACATAAGTTAGGGAAACAGCCTCAGTAAACAATTAAATGAACTTCTCTTTGCTGATGACTTAGCAACAACATAAGTTAGGGAAACAGCCTCAGTAAAGAATTAAATGAACTTCTCTTTGCTGATGACTTAGCAACAACATAAGTTAGGGAAACAGCCTCAGTAAACAATTAAATGAACTTCTCTTTGCTGATGACCTAGCAATTACATAAGTTAGGGAAACAGCCTCAGTAAACAATTAAATGAACTTCTCTTTGCTGATGACCTAGCAACAACATAAGTTAGGGAAACAGCCTCAGTAAACAATTAAATGAACTTCTCTTTGCTGATGACTTAGCAACAACATAAGTTAGGGAACCAGCCACAGTAAACAATTAAATGAACTTCTCTTTGCTGATGACCTAGCAACAACATAAGTTAATGAAACAGCCTCAGTAAACAATTAAATGAACTTCTCTTTGCTGATGACTTAGCAACAACATGTTAGGGAAACAGCCTCAGTAAACAATTAAATGAACTTCTCTTTGCTGATGACCTAGCAACAACATAAGTTAGGGAAACAGCCTCAGTAAACAATTAAATGAACTTCTCTTTGCTGATGACCTAGCAACAACATAAGTTAGGGAAACAGCCTCAGTAAACAATTAAATGAACTTCTCTTTGCTGATGACTTAGCAACAACATAAGTTAGGGAAACAGCCACAGTAAACAATTAAATGAACTTCTCTTTGCTGATGACTTAGCAACAACATAAGTTAAGGAAACAGCCTCAGTAAACAATTAAATGAACTTCTCTTTGCTGATGACTTAGCAACAACATAAGTTAGGGAAACAGCCTCAGTAAACAATTAAATGAACTTCTCTTTGCTGATGAATTAGCAACAACATAAGTTAGGGAACCAGCCACAGTAAACAATTAAATGAACTTCTCTTTGCTGATGACCTAGCAACAACATAAGTTAATGAAACAGCCTCAGTAAACAATTAAATGAACTTCTCTTTGCTGATGACTTAGCAACAACATGTTAGGGAAACAGCCTCAGTAAACAATTAAATGAACTTCTCTTTGCTGATGACCTAGCAACAACATAAGTTAGGGAAACAGCCTCAGTAAACAATTAAATGAACTTCTCTTTGCTGATGACCTAGCAACAACATAAGTTAGGGAAACAGCCTCAGTAAACAATTAAATGAACTTCTCTTTGCTGATGACTTAGCAACAACATAAGTTAGGGAAACAGACTCAGTAAACAATTAAATGAACTTCTCTTTGCTGATGACTTAGCAACAACATAAGTTAGGGAAACAGCCTCAGTAAACAATTAAATGAACTTCTCTTTGCTGATGACTTAGCAACAACATAAGTTAGGGAAACAGCCACAGTAAACAATTAAATGAACTTCTCTTTGCTGATGACTTAGCAATTACATAAGTTAGGGAAACAGCCTCAGTAAACAATTAAATGAACTTCTCTTTGCTGATGACTTAGCAACAACATAAGTTAGGGAAACATCCTCAGTAAACAATTAAATGAACTTCTCTTTGCTGATGACCTAGCAACAACATAAGTTAGGGAAACAGCCTCAGTAAACAATTAAATGAACTTCTCTTTGCTGATGACTAAGCAATTACATAAGTTAGGGAAACAGCCTCAGTAAACAATTAAATGAACTTCTCTTTGCTGATGACCTAGCAATTACAACAACTGTAGGAATATATCAACAAGACTATTAAGGTATGTACGGATTAGTTTAGTTTAGTTTTGTCCATCACAAGTGATGAAGACCACTCTCTTTGTTCAGCCGTGTGGACAGTCGTATCTCCTGCTGTGTCCGCTGAAATGGGTGACTTGCGCGGAGATTTGGATTAAAGTGAGGAAGAAACTGCACCTTTTTTTCAACTTCACGCACAGAGCCTAAGCTACCTTTTGCCAGTGGCAAGACATTCATCGAGACGACTGGAGATAGCATAGGATGCAGATTTTGCCTCAGGGTTACCACCGAAGCCTATCCGTAAACATGTAAATCGCAGGGTAGAAAGGTGGGAAGGCACCTAACGCAGTTTGTCGTGCCTTTTCGATAACCACAAGAGGTCGTATGGACAACACTCAGAGTGTGAGTGAGTCTTGCATCTCTCCCCAGCTGTATTCAGTTCATCATAGTAGCATCTAAAATTCCCACACGCCATATTCGTGAAGGTGAACCGGCAGAACTAACCCGTGAGATACGACACAGGTATAACTAGATTAAGCGTAGCGCCATTCAGCCGGCGTCCAGACCAGGATAAACGGATGGAAGAAATCCCCCAAAAAGAACGAAATAACAAGTCCAGACTGAAAACAACTCCACGTATCCGTGAACACAAGTGTAAGTCGTCGACTAATGTGAATTCCAGGCAAATCCGTGGTCTGGCGGCATCCATAATGATCCAAAACAGTAGAGAAATGTAGACTCGCAGCCAGTTACGGAGCCATCTTTGCCAGAAATATGTACGGATTACAGTATGTAAATCAACACAGAGAAAACAAGTTATGACAGTTGCAAAAGAGGAAATAGAAATAACAATTTATATACATAAATGATATACAAAATCTTAGCCGATGGACAAGGTGACACCGAAATCCGAAATATATGCAAACAAGCAAGTTAAATCCTTGTTCTAATCTCCCAGATATTTCAAAGTAAATATGTGACAATGGGTACAAACATAATACTTTTTAACATGATATTCCTACCCGCAAAGTGATCAGTGACAGAAGTGCAAATTAGCAAATAAAGATAAAAGAAACACCGTAAAAACAGATATGAAAAGCCTGCTACGAATGAGTAGAGTAAAAAGAATAGATAGAATCAGAAACGAATATAATATGAGACAAGTAGGTTCAACACCGGTGCTAGACTTGAT
Source organism: Ariolimax columbianus (assembly GCA_036924085.1). NCBI lineage: Eukaryota > Metazoa > Mollusca > Gastropoda > Stylommatophora > Arionidae > Ariolimax > Ariolimax columbianus. The sequence goes on from JAVGWX010000012.1 coordinate 28,488,687, forward strand.
CAAGAGACAGCAAACCAAATGTGTCGGCAAAGTGACTCCACAAACACCAGATATTTTCCCTCAGAAAGCAATCGATAGAGAACCAAGAGCGGTCCACACACAAGATGGACAACATAGATAACAAGCAGTAAAGGGTCACATATTTAAATCACATATTAGGGCCCTGTCAAGAAATGTTCTTCATAATGTGACGCTGAAAGGCACACGCAGAACAAAAAAGAAAAGAAGAACAAAGAAGATGTCTTCTTCCTTACCTTTGGTATACAAACCAAGAGAACCAAAAAAAAAAGAGCAGTAATAGACTCAAAAGCCACACCATACTAATGTGTAGACACTGAGCACACGCAAAAGGCGATAATGTTGTTTATGAGAATTACTTGAACAAATCACATACAACCACAAGGCATTGTAATAGGGTCATCCTTCTCTTTACTATATATACTAGTAATTTAATCGAAGATGCTAATGAAACGTTGTTAAATCTATAAAACCAAGAGGTTCAAAATCAATAATAAGAGCGCACCTGCAGCGCATCTATCTTTAAGCTGCCGTTTGGCGGCTTGGACTTCTGCCAGTGTTGGAGGGTCGATGCACGTCTCTGCGTCCAGGGGAGTATCCACACATTCCTAATCCAGGTCGGGGTTAGCCGATGCTGGAGGATGATAGAGGGCGAGCGTTTAGTGAGTATCCATCTATACAGGACATGGGCTGTCCTAAGCCCTTATCTCTCTTCGACATATTAAAGTGAACATTTTTTTGGTTTTTGTTGTTGTTTTTGCATTCGCCTTATCTCTAATCCCCAAGGCGGTGTGCGTTGCACTGTGGTTTTTATTTTTGCGCCTGTCGGCCCAGTGCATCCGACTTCAGCATTCATTTTATGTAAGGGCCTGCTTCCTCCTGCATTTTCTAATGCTTTGCTTCCCCGGGGTAACGGCCGGTGCTGTGATGGGGATCGAACCCATCACCTTCTGATTGTTAGCCGTATCACTTAACCACTTGCCCACGCCGTCCCCCCAGTGAACATTTATCTGTGATATCTTTCTCTCTCTCTCTTTCTCTCTCTCTCTCTCTCTCTCTCTCGCTGCTAATCCAAACCCAGCCCTGGCATTGGAGACCTTAGATTGAAATGATCGTGTCTGAGTTGAAATATCTTTTCTCCGCCAACTTCCCTGTATAGACCCATTTGACCTTCTTGCGTTCGCCGTAAAAAAATTCTCTTTGGATTTGTTTAACAAAATCGCCAACAGAGATTTCAAAGACGTTTGAAGAAAGTGTCCGCTTCACCTGACTGCTCAGGTAATACAACTGTCTGCTACATGCGTTGACACTGGTCGTTTTTCTGATCCGATTGATTTCCGCTGCCCACTTTCGATCAGAGCGTACTAACTGCCATTCCTACTGATTACGTTGACAGCTCATTGTATCTGTCATTCATGGGAATACAAAACAAAGTAACATCTGCTATTTTTCCTATTATTTACTATTACTAAAGCTTCTGTACATATGATCATATAAGAGAGAATAAGAGGTAAAGTAGACAGGGAAGTTTCAGAGGAACAATTTGGTTTTGGAAAGTTTAATGGAATAATGGAAGCAATTTTCTGTTTCCGATCTCTACAGAGAAATATATAGAAATACAAAATGACATGTATATTTGCTTCATACACTACGATAAATTAATAAAATGTCTCCAAGAAATAGGTCAAGATGGTAAAGACATAAGACTGCTTCGCGATCTGTACTGGGAACAAACTGCTACAGTAAAAACAGGAAAGTTATGCTCTCCAAGTATAGATGTGAATAAGGTGTGAGACAGGGATATGTATTATCTCCTTGTCTTTTAATATCTACACAGAACAAATATTTTAAAAAATAGAGGGAATGCCAGGGCTTGTCATTGGAGGAGTGGCAAAGAATAATCTTAGAAATGCGCATAATACAATTTTTTAATGGCAAAAAGTGAGCAAGAATTACAGGAGCTTGCGGCAACAATATACAAAATATTTAAAGAGTTAGTATTGGACATAAAAATAAAGAAAACAAAGACTATGCTACTTGGGAAAAGTGACAAAAAATCATGTTTGCAGATGAAAATAAAAGATAAACTACTTGAACAGGTATATAATTTCTCCTAAGTCATATAATGACGGAAGAAGGCAGCGTTGAAATAGAAATCAGAAAGAGAATAGGCATGGTCAAGATGGCATTCGGCAACATGCGACACATATTGACATTCAAACAGATAAATCAGAATTTGAAAATGAGAATTGTCAGGTGTTATGTATAATCGCCACTACTTTATGGCACCGAAACATAGGCAATGAATAACAAGTTGGAAAAGAGCGTTGTCGCCTTCAAAATGTGGGTATATAGAAAATGTGGTCGCATTTCTTGGAAAGAGAAGAAAACAAATTAGGAGGTATTGAAAAAGTTGGGAGTGAACAGAGAATGAATAATCGAAATCAGGGTTATTACGTTATGTTATTTTGGTCATATAACAAGACATACCTCCTTGTTGAAGACCATACTGGAGGGTAGGGTGAAAGGCAGTTTTTCAAGAGGCAGACACCGTTTTAAGTGGATGGATAACATCTTGAGATGGACTGGATAAACCTCTCAGACGGCACCATTACGGCAAGAGTACACTAAAGATTAATTGCAGCCGACCTTCGATGCGTAGAGGGCACTTGAATTGAACTTATGACGCTTTCGTGTATATTTAGACGCTTCATATTCATTCCAATATCCCTATAACTGTTATTACTGTCTGTATATATGTTCGACGTCCATAGAATTGTTGCATTATGGTCCTCATAGACTTGAGGCATGCCAGCTTCATACGTTCCTTGGCAGATGTATCTGATTTGCTTGTATCTGATTGACTCATTAGAGTGGTTTCAGAATTAGATGTAATCTTGATTGTTACCGCGTTTAACTTATCCCCTTAAGTTTACGCAAGCGGAAATGGCGTTATCTGTCGATAGTGAGATGTTTCGGTTTGCCCGGGTTACTAAGTAACGTTGCATCACATTGACTAGAGCTCAATTTAATTGCGTTCACTTGATTCGGTTTGACTGTTTCGTTTCGTATTGGGTCCGTTTCTTTTTAGCCCAAATTGCGTTGTCATTACTAGCGAGAATTCTACCTTCTCTCATGACAGCTCTCCTAGGGGTCGCACTATATGATCGTCCTAGCCTATGAACTCTGAGCCGATACACGGACAAGAATCTTCCGCGCTGTTAACTGATCAATCTGATGAAGTCTTGATGCCAGTCAAATAAACTTCACCGCTCGCTGTCCTGACTGTCTGTCGATCTATTTTCATGCGGTCTCTTTGTAAACCAAGGTGACCCCTCTGCTCGTTTCCTGCCTCTTAATGTGAACGTTTGGCTCGCTCTCTATTCTCTTCTCTTCCTTTATGTTCCTCATTCCTATCTTTGCTATTTCTCCTTCATCGTCCGCAAAGTCGTATTTAAAGTGAGTATCCCCGACCAGTTCGTAGCTCTTAGTAGGGATATATGAGGGGACAACTCTTCCCCTTCTCTCTCCTCTTACCTCTCTCTGTTTCATTTGACTCTGTCCTACAGTCACACTCTTGCACAACTTTCACACGCGCCCTCGTGGTAAAGCCCTTCCATTGCACTTTGGTTGGGCTAGCTTCTGAGGGCGCACAAACCTAGCATTGGTACATACAGACGCACACATGCATCCAAGCACTGGTTTATGCGTCCTGATATCGCCCAATGGACTACGGTCTGGGGTGGAAAATGGCGCGCCTCCGCCAGTAGAAACTAGTGAGGCAAACATCTAAGCAACAAAAAAAAACAGTTCATAACTCCGTTGTTCAACTCGACTGAGGACATCTAACTTAAATGTCCCTGCTTTCCTCTTTTTCTGTTATTGCTTCATCAGGTACGTCTTATCTTACTTATGACCTCCTAAGCACCTTGACAGACTGGTCGCACATTTAGTTGATCTAAGTCTCTCTGCGTACCGTACTTAATAACTCTGCTAAAACCACTCTGTTATATGCGTTGGGAACTATTACATCTCGCCTGTCGTGAAGTGTTACATCTCGCCTGACGTGAACTGTTACATCTCGCCTGTCGTGAAGTCTTACATCTCGCCTGTCGTGAAGTCTTACATCTCGCCTGTCGTGAAGTATTACCTCTCGCCTGTCGTGAAGTCTTACCTCTCGCCTGTCGTGAAGTCTTACCTCTCGCCTGTCGTGAAGTCTTACCTCTCGCCTGTCGTGAAGTCTTACCTCTCGCCTGTCGTGAAGTCTTACCTCTCGCCTGTCGTGAAGTCTTACCTCTCGCCTGTCGTGTAGTCTTACATCTCGCCTGTCGTGAAGTCTTACATCTCGCCTGTCGTGAAGTCTTACATCTCGCCTGTCGTGAAGTCTTACCTCTCGCCTGTCTATCCGAGCGTCGATGAGCATTTCTCTCGTTATCATTGCATAATCGTTTTCTCGTCTCGAAAGTTTTGGAATAAACATAGCCTATATTTATTCTGTTCTGCTTTCTATTCCACTCTTTCTCTCTCTCTCTCTCTCTCTCTCTCTCTCTCCCTCTCTCTCTCTCTATCTTAAGATGCTCTTTTATAGTCATATGTACTATATCCTTGTTTCTTCCTATGTCATTTGAAAGAATTTGATCCCTAGTGTTGCTATCAAGATTTATGAATCTTCCTGGCCCTACTTTTATTCTTTACAAATTTCTCAATTCTTTGATTAGGACATTTCTTAGACAACCGTTTTACACGACTACCGACATTAAGATAAACTGTTCTCGCTGAAACATCCTTGTCCAGCACCTTCTTTTGATCTAATGGCAAGTATAGGACTTGGTCAGTCTTACGAACACTACACCAATCTCGTCCCACCTCAAGTCGGAATGTATATACCTGCCTGGGCTGAAGACTTTACTACCTTGTCGGTCGATTCCTCTCCTGCGCATTTCGCGTGGTCGTGTTTACATTTTTCATACCTTTATTCTGTCCTTCCGTTCAGTTCTCGGTCTCCCGTCTCTCTGTCCATGTTTTATGAGTGGGTCTTCTGACTGTTGTCTCTTGGATCAGCTGATCTAATACTGTTATATTTTCTCTTTCATTCTTCTCTAGTAGAACAATTATGATTATTAGTTCTTTTATACGGTTTAAGTATTGTTTGTTTTTGTCCGTAAGCGACTCAACTTCTTTAGTTTTTACTGCATCCCCTTGCACGAAATGTGTAATACTGTCGTCAATGTTGCCATTATGTCCCCATTCTGAACTGCGTACAGTTAATTAACAGCCTGGGCTGATGTGCCCATACCCTAGACATTTGTAACATTGTCTGTCGTGCCGTCTTGTATAATCGTCTGGCTAAAGAATAAGAGACACAATAAAAACGAACAAAATTCAGTGATTTTCTAACGAAAATGAAGGTATCCGTCTGTATCTACTTTACCTGTCATCACATGTCATGGAATGAGAGAAAGAAGAAAATTCTCAACATATCTTTTATTGTCGTCGTTCTGTGTCGATGGCAGTATAACTAATCAAATCTATTCAAAATGAAATGACTATCCTAATTCCCTGGTAATAATTTACGCTTACTTAAGGGGCCAAAAAGTTATTGCCCATTTCAAGCGATGATGGTCACAACATTAGACTGTTTTGTCTTAATAACGTTATGTGCGCTGTACTTAGATTATAGTGAGGATGAAAATGCGCTGGTCATCAAACTCACTCTTGTCCCGAGCTACCTTGGATCAGTGGCAAGACTATTGGTTGAGACGACTGGAGGCAACTCGGGATGCAGGCATTCTGGTCTTACCTGTCGTGAGACCAGGGGTCGCTTGAATCTTGCGGGATTTGATCGTCCACCGTTTCCGTTCATCACTGTAGTAGGCAAGTGTCTTAACCTCTTGACTACAGCAACCACCTTGACAGTACTTACTACTAAAAAGACTTTAACCTTAGCTATAAGAAAAGATGTATCCTTCACACGACACCAGTTTACTTATACATGTAATAGAACTAGACTGTATGTTAAACATCAAAACATTTAATACTTTGACGTTAAGACTCAACATAGAAGACTCCAAGAGTTATATGATATAACATAACAGCAATTTATTTATTAGAAATGGTTTTGGCACAACGATATCAAAATGAAAATAAATACCGTAAACTAAATATGTAAACCTCTATCTAATATTCGGGATATAAGCATAACATATTGCAAGAACCTCAGAAACTAATTTAACCAGATCCTCAGTCTTCAATCTTAACTAGACACTTAACTAAAATGTATCTATACACATCTTGTATTGTAATTTAATGGCTAACTAGCTAACTCGTTGTCTCGTAGTGCGTCCAGGTCGTCAATGCTGCGTTGAATCTGTCACCCTCTGATTGACTGAACTAAGCTGCAAAAACAGAATCATATCACGTTGGTTAAAATGAGATTCAGAAAGAGGCTTAAGATAAAGCTCACTCTTTACTAAAAATGATTCCCAAATCGCTAAGGAGTGTCGCTCTTGTGTCCGTGTCGCAGCTGTTCTGAGAGAATGTGTTCCCTAGGATTCTTAGGGCTCACCTCACGTTTTCCGACACATACATTGGGTTTACCAAACTATTTTCGACCAGAGACTTTGGGATGGTATCCCAGGGTTCACTAGATCCCACTTCAACACAAACATTTGGTTCAGCAGACCTTTTTCGACACGAAACTTAGGGATTTGTTTCCCAGGGTCTACCAAGCCCTTTTCGAAACGAGACTTTGGGATTTGTATTCCAGGGTATACTAGGCTATTTCGATACAGACGTTGGACTCAGTCGACCCTATTCAATACAGACGTTGGGATCAGTCGACCCTTTCTATGCAAACGTTGGGCTCAATCGACCCTTTTCGACAAGATACCTTGGGATTTTTATCCCATGGTTTACCTGACTTCTTTTGACTCAGATATTTTGTTTGCCAGATCCTGTTGTGTACAGACAAACCTTGAGATTTGAAGTTATCATATTTCTTTCTTGTCGCATTGATCATAGAAGGGCCACCATTCACTCCAAGACAGAGAATTGCAATGGCTCATGAAGCAAAGGGCCTTCTAGACAAACTCTACCTGAAATCTCTGCCGCTCCAAGTTTGATTGAATTCTTAGTTCCGCTTCAAACAAAATGGCGATGGTCCCGTGGTACCATTGTCCTTTCCCTTTGTCTGCAACCCTTGTCAATCTCAATCTTACAAGTTCCTCCTACATGACATGTTCTCTAGTCTGACGTTTCTTGTTATACCTATCAATCTGCCAGGATCAGTTTTTTTCAGGACCTGCAATGTTATAACCATTTCTAGCGGCTATTCACATTTGTTGACAAATCGTGTTAGAATCGTCACATAAAGTAGAATGGGTCTTTAACCTGAACTGAACAACTTCTGATTGACGAATATGAATCAGGGCTAACTAAAAATAGCATTTTAACCAATATCTGTCTGAATGCGATCATCCCGGTAGCGTGCTGATTCATGGACACGGACTCATAATGAGTATAAATAGACGCTTCAAATTTGACTTCATAATGGCGTTTAGTGGCTATGTCACGTGATACTATCGGAGGGAGGGTTAAATTGTTCTGGAGTTTGTAGAATACATCATTGAGTACTTGGGCAGCAGAGAGATCTGTGAGACAAGCATGACCGTAATTGAAGACACGGACTGACAGATTCCGATTATACAGACACATGTCCATACCTCATCAGAAAAGAACTTTGTGAATATACTTGTGTTCATAATTTTGCCAAATTTTAAGTGTTTCGAAACAGTACTATTCAGCCCAAGGAACAACTGAAAGAGATTCATTCAGAAATCAAATATACTTTGTTTTGAGACCTCTAGAACCAGTGGTTCTTTTCCAAGTTCATCGTTACAGACGAGAACGCCGAACTATAGGGTTTGCCTCTCATAATACCATCTATAGGGTTTGCCTCTCATTAAACCATCTATAGGGTTTGCCTCTCATAAAACCATATATGGCATTTGCCTCTCATAACACCATCTATAGGGTTTGCCTGTCATAACACCATCTATATGGTTTGCCTCTCATTACACCATCTATAAGGTTTGCCTCTCATAACACCATCTATAAGGTTTGCCTCTCATAACATCATCTATAGGGTTTTCCTCTCATAACACCATCTAAGCTATTAAGCTATATTATTAGTACAATACAATATAATACAATATCCTCGAATTTAGTCCGACAAGTGTGCCGTATGCGAGGTAATCAACAATGTCCTGTATTCAGTCCGAACTTTCGCCGCGTAGTACCATTTCGGACCTAGGTGTCTCAAAAGACCATCTCACCATCGTATGGGCGGCGGCCGCGTGGTTGTGTATAATTATATAGCCATCGAAACGTCTTTCTGAGTGTCGGTCTGTTATCTGGCATGCGCACCACGTGGCCTGCCAGTGGTATTTTCGAGACAACGCAGCCCCCACGACGTCTCTAAATAGAATGCGTTCTCTGATTTCAGCATTGTGGATTCGATCTCTGATCGAGATCCAGATGACGCGTCTTTCCAAGTCTCGCCTGGTAACGTGTAGTTTCTCCGCATGTGCGTTACGTAGATTCTACACTTTACATCCGTTTGTAATTGCTGGTATAGAAATCCTCTAGAAATCTTCCGGTCTTGGGTGTGGGTAACATTTATTTCCTTCCCCATGTATATGTAGATGCTGACATCTTCGACCGGCTCATTTTCAGCTTGATCTCGCATTTGAGGTAGTATCGGTTTCGGAGAAATGCGTTTTCTTTTTGTTTATCCGTAGTCCGATACCTCAACCGACCTCATTCAGTTCGTTCAGGGAGTGATGTGGCTTCTCGGTGGTGTGGCTGATGAGCACAATGTCGTCCTCAAAGGATAGGTGGGTGAGCCTTTTCCCAGCTATATTTTTTCCTCTATCGGAGTTATGTAACAGTAAATGTTGCCTGTTCAGGCTAGTTGTGTATATTCTATCTCATGTACGGGGGGTCTTTGAGGAGAAGAATAAGTTTATCAGAAACTGAATAATTTGAGTGTAGAAATCGTTCTGTAAGATTAACAATGACATATGTTTGGCAAATACGTTTTTGTGGGAAACAACAAAGAATTTTGCCGTTTTTTTAGAGGGGGATAGGTGTCAGGAGAGACACTGTGATAACTAGCCTGAGCATAAACCACGTTAGTTCGTGGCCTAACAGGACTTAGTATGAATGGGGACGTCTGTCATGGATCGTAAGGAGAGGCGTGTTAGTGATACCGCCTACAGACAGAGGCCCTAGGAAAATTGACCTGAAATGTTGGGATCTAACATTGAAGGGTCGTGTCCTTAGACTAATCTCGGGATCCAGGGAGGGGTAGGTTTACCTCAATGAGTAAGGATAATTCCTTAAGGTGTTTTTGTTTTGACGAGCTAAAGGTCCTGTAGAGACAGAATTGGGTGTGTTGGACGTAAATGATTGAAAGTGGTTGCTTGTTTTGTTTAATCCAAATGTAACAATGACCAGCCATATTTTGTTTTTCTTGTATTGGTTGTATGTGTATTATGAAAAATTCATGTATGTACAAAAGTAAGTGGCAATCATTTTCAGATGTACAAATGACCAGCCACGGGGTTTTTCCCCCTTGTTTTGGTTGAATTGTGTATTACGAAAAATTGATGTGGGTTTTGAATAAGATTGTTTTTTAGATGCATGTACAATGTGAGGGTGGTTGTAAACAGGAGTGGTGTTTACATTATGGATAGTGGAGACGAAAATGGTGGCCAATTAGCAGATGCAAAAAATGACCACCCCTGTTTGGGTCTGTAGTTTAGGGAGGTAATGTCACAGTTCCAGCCGGAGCATGAGCGTTTAGGGCCGGGGTATGTGGTCGGTGACTCTGAGAACAAAGGTACCTGAATGTGTACCAAGGTCACTCTCCGTCTCGACACTACGCCAAGGTCACTCACCGTCTCGATACTAAGTCAACAAAGGCAAACAGGGGGTTGAGGGGAAAGAGTGTGTCTAGTACAGGTAGGGGCTAGGAGCTGACCACTCTGGCGTTCCGATTTAGGTAGTGTGGGATTTAGTGACAAACAGAGGTCAGCAGAGCTTGCTGCGACATTTTGAGTGACAGGAATTCAGAGTGATTCGTTCCAATAACAACTAAATGGAGGTAGATCCAAACTAGGTGATTGCTGGAGCAGACATCCCCCAGAGGTCGATTTGACAGCTCTGATACCGCTTGAGACTATATAGTACTAGACGAAGTTTAACTCAAGCAGACTGGTCATGGAGAGAGAGAGAGAGAGAGAGAGAGAGAGAAAGAGAGAGAGAGAGAATTTAGCTAGGAGTCTGTTTAGCTCTCCGACTTATAGAAGAGCGATTGACGAATTTTATCGAGATAGAAGGGAATACAGGGCTGCTCAAACAGCAATACGCCTTTCAGTCTTTGCCAGTCGCTCTATAAGGTATGTGTTGGGCGCCCTGTGTTTAGCAGTGATCTGAATGTGCGTTGTACGTGCAGGACACCTTGTGAACGATCTATGTCCTGAATGGTTACACAAGTGTACAGATCGTCTAGGAGAGATTTGGATGTGTGTGTGGTGTGTGAAGGACACAGAGGGATTGATGTATGTTCCAGAGCGTGTGTACACGCAGATCGATTGAGTGTGTGATCACATGTGAGTATACGTTGAATAGATTAAATGTATTATGTCAAGATCACCCACCTGAGGGGATCTGAGTGTGAGTGAATGCACAGAATAGGAACGTGAGGGCGAGTTTTTTAGAGTGTTTAGGGTGAAGACAAGGGGGGTGGGGAGTGTGCGGCTAGAACTGGGTTGGGGTTGTCGGGAGCAACATTCAATAGCTTAGCTTATAAACGCCGCGTACCTATTTAGATAAAATGATATTCTTGTGTTGTTTGTAATCTCATTGAGTCACTTTAATAGTTGTTGTATGAGTATGATGTATTAATATGTCACCTACTGGTTGCTATGTTATTTGCTTTTTGTGGTCATGAATGATGTGGATACACGTAGTAACATTCTAGACAGAAAAACCCAAGTGAAAACCTGGATTCTGCTACACACCAGTGGAGAAAACTCTTCTCAATCCAGCCTGCTCATGAGGTTGTTGGAGGTCCAGTTGTTGGCCGATCCTGCTGACAAGGACTTTGGAAAACATTGTGTATATCACCGGTAGTAAGCACATATGGCGATAGTTCTCCAGGAGTTTGGTGTCGACCTTCTTGTAGTTGAGAATAGTTTTTTAAAGGTTCCCATTGATTTTGGATTCGTTCCTATGTAAAGCACTTGTTAAATAACAGATGGTCGTAGAGATAGATTGGTAATCAAACTAATTATTTCCGCTACAATTTCATCACCAAGATAGACAAATTTTAAGCAGCGTCGAGGAACGTCAAACGAAGATGTTTATAGAATTCTTGCTCTTCTCGCGTATCCTGTTGTATCAGAAGCCATCTCAGAAGATTTTACTAGAATGAATTTGTATTCAGAGAGACGACTAGACTTCCTCGTTAAATAAGACAACGAGAAGTCGAGATCAAGCACACAAATCCTCTAGGTTCGAAAGAAGAGGTTTTTGGTTTTCTTTCCAAGGCCAACGGAACAGCAGAGAGACACAGTATAACACATTTCTTCTCAAGACTTTCTGGAGTTCTACTGAAATCTATTAGAACAGCTCAGCTGCCAGTACTTGTTAATTTAACAAGTGTTAGGTACAAAGGAAAAAGTATGCCGTCTATTTAATGAATGGGCATTGAACGAAGTAGAAGGTAACAATGTTAATTTATGTGAAGAAAGTTCCAAAACAAGAATGGAACACTGGGTTATTAAAGCAATATTCAAGACCACTCACTACCTTTGTAAATGCACCATAAAATCTTTGGTTAAGCTATAAAGTAGAATAGAAGAAGTTAAGTAAGAAGAAATACAAGACGAACGGGTACCTACATTACTTCCGGGAGGAAGAGTAAATTACATTTCTTGTGTCAAGATTTTGTTGATGGGAAAATCAAAAACAAGTTCTCATTGTGATTTTTGTTTAAAAATCGTACAGACAAGCTAGTTGTGTGTTCATTTCCCGAATGTGTTCATAATGCCATTATAAGTTATCGGAGTGTCATTATAAGTTTTTAGAGTGTCAGGATCCATGTTAGCCAAAAAGACACATAGAATCAAAATCGGCTCCCCTTCGTGCCTACTATCTCCAGAACACTCTCACCTGACAATCACAAGAAATTTACACATCTTGCCTCATGGAAAGAACAGTGGGAGAAAAAAGAGAAGACAATGAAATGACAATAAACGACACCCAACTTGGTCATGAACATGAAGGTAGCGATACTTTAAAGAACTTCCCAACTTTAAAAACTGGGAACAATGACTCGCAACATACCAACGTTAACGTAAGCAAGAAGTTATAACCAAACAGCAAACTTTAAGAAGTCAGAAATGCTGTACAAGCTGAACCAATCAACAAATCTTCAGGGTCTGATAAAATCCCTGTTGAATAAATCAAAGCAGCCAAAAAGGTCAGAATAATTTGACATCACATAAACAAATTCCAGAAGATTGGGTAAAGCAAAAACATATCCGTTACGGAGAAAGAAAGGTAGCAAAGAGACAATAAAGTACGAACGAATATCGTCCCAGAGCCCCACTTGGAAAATATTCTGTAAAATTATAGAAAAAATATACTCAGATGTGATTTTAGGAAGAACAGAATCTGTACGGATACAATTTTCAATCTTAGACAATTGAGAAATAAAACAATTGAAAACGATCATGAACTATGTTCCGTTTGTAGATCAAGAAAAAGCTTTCGAGCTGGTGGATAGACAGTATATATACAAATTTGTGCACACTCTAAAGCGAACAATCACCTACTCAGCCTATGCAAAAGTCTTTACATAGATAGTCAGCTCTCACTTTGAACAATATACGAACTCAGAAACATTTGCTGTCAAATTAGGAGAACGGCAAGACTGTGTGCTTTCCCTCCGGTTGTTCATCACATATGTAGACCACATTAAAACAGCCAAACTCAAATAAAAGAAACAACCTTGGTAAACTCTTAAATGAAAGTCTTTTCGCAGACGATCAGGCAGTCGTATCAACTTCACATTTACAATCACAATAACAAATTAACAAACTATGTTATTTCAACATGTAAAGTTTGCATATTTTACAATTAATCCAAATACATGGGAGGAAATTGCAGAGGATAGAACTACACGGAGAGCGACCTTGAGAACGGGCATCGAGGCATCAGAGCTAGTTCTGATGACAAAGATGGAAGATAAGCGACGCAAAAGAAAGGAGATTACACCACACCAATCGAACATTTTCTGCTTACACTGTCCCTGTCAATCGAGAATCGGCAAAATCAGCCACGAAAATCGATGTCCCTCCAGGACAGATGCTGCCACCGCCATCTCTACAAACGACTAGCTTACTGACCGCCCGTCAAGACGAAAAAGGCCATAACATAAAGTATGCAGCATGAAAAAAAAAACTACAGTCATGAAAGTATTTGAAAAAGAAGGGGAAACCAATATCTTCATTTAAAAACAGCAAATCAAACAGGTCAAAGATTTCACGCACGAATTGAGTACAATATCAGTAGACGTGAGAATCAGCGCGGCAAACCAATCAAGTAAATCAAACCATTGGACAATTATCAAGTAAATCAAATCATTGGACAATTATCAAGTAAATCAAATCATTGGACAATTATCAAGTAAATCAAATCATTGGACAATTATCACCAATACCAATTGCAGTCACGTGACAATAATTACCAAAATAACTTTAGGCAGCACGATTTTCTGTGCGACACTAGGATATCAATATCAAAACTGGACACAAACGGCAAATTGAAAAACACAAATAATTACAGAAGAAGTAAAATACCTACGAAGAATATTTAGTGTGACAAGAAACAAAAGGACCAGAAACATAGACACTAGAAGACTGGTGGGAACAATACCAGTATTAGACTACATCTAAAGACAGAAACCACATTTATTTGGTGACATAACAAGGCTACCACCTCAAACACAGCCCTGCCTCCTCAAATAAGTAATCCTATTTAGGTACAACGGATTCAAGGCCAATGGCTGACGACGAAAAGAAGTAGCTTAAGGAAACATCTAAAGCGATGGATGCCATTATGCGTGAGGCAGACAGTAAGGCTCGTTTCAGAGATCTCTTCACATCCTAACGCTGAAAGGCAAAACATGATCAACGAAAAGAAGAAGAAGGAGAAGAAGAAGAAGAAGAAGAAGAAGAAGAAGAAGAAGAAGAAGTAGTTTAGGACTATCAGGAGTTTCTTTTTTCATTTCTGTTCAGACTTGTTAACATTTCTTGTTATCCCATACTTTTCTGGTGGTTTCTTTTTGTCAAGTAATCTCATTGCGACCAAGATTTCATCCATTGTTAAATTATATATCATATGCTCCAACGGCAATTTTTGTTGTTTTAGGTCATGAGTTTTGGGTTAGTTATGGTCTGTTGTAGCTTTAACATGGTTTGCAATAGCGCAAAATACCACATCTGCAATAACATCGTTTTTACCTGGTCACCACGCTTGATTATAATTTGCTTATTGTATCACCCATCATTTTTCAATGCTCTAGCTTGTTTCCCCTACTTTGTAGATGTATAGATACAGTTTTTTTCTGTCTAGCTATCTGTATACACTAGGGGCGTTCAAAAATTAATGCACCGTATCGTTTGTCTCAGCTAATAATAAAAATAAAAGAATGACATTTTGCAAACTTCAAATATGGCATGTGTCAATTGTGTGTACCAAATGGAACATGTTAGCAGCTTGCGTTATAAGCAGCGAATTGTGATATAATTTCTTGTTGAAGAGAAGAAAATGGTTGTGAACATTCACATGCGTCTATGTGATGTATACGGACGTTTTGTAGTCAAGAGGAGTACAGTTAGTCGCTGAGCTCAGAGTATCAAAGAATCAGGAAGTGCAGATATGGAGCTGCTTGATCGGACGCGCAGTGGACGTCCTCTCACAGCCACCAAGGCAGAACTGTTGAAATGCGCTGAGGGCATTATTCTTACAGATAGGCAAATCACAACTCAACAAGTGACCTTACAGCTGTCAATGAGTATTGATAGTCCAAATGCAGTTATAAAAACTCTGCGGTCTGATAAGGTTTGTGCAAGATGGGTTCTCCGAAATCTCACAAATGTCAACCGATTGCAAAGGAAAAAAAATAGTTTCAGAATTATTAGTGATTTTCAATGCTAATGGAGATAACTTTTTATCTAATACCGTTAGACAGTCCATGGAGTGGAATCACTCGCAAGAAAAAACATTCAAGACAACTCCTTATGCTGGAAAGGTCATGTTCACTGTCTTTTGGGACATTGAAGGTGTGATTTGTGTGGATGTGATGCCAAGAGGAAAGACAATCAAATCGTAAGCTTACATTAAGACTTTGAAAAACTTAATCAACCTTTCCGCAGAGTGCGACTGCATAAGAATCGAGCAGACCTGCTTCTCCTTCACGACAATGCGCGCCCTCACACAAGAATGGCAATACTGGAAACTATCACCAAATTAAGTTGGACTGTACAATTTCATCCACAATATAGTCCAGATTTGGAACCCTCTGATTGGTCCATTCAAAGATGCACTCAGTGGGACATGGTTTGAAAATGGTCAAGAAGTGATTCATGCAGTACCAAGAAGAGTCCATAGCTCAATGTTTGCAGACGATCTGGCTATGTGAACCTCTGAAAAGAATCTCACCATAGCAAGAAATCGGATGCAGCAGGCCCTAACATCGCTGGAAGAGTGGGCGAACTCATGGCGGGTCAAAATAAACGAGGAAAAAACAACATGTACGATATTCTCGCTATCAAACAAACCCCAAAACACCAAATTAAGTCTTAAAGGCAAATATTTGCAGCCAAACGACAACCCAAACTACCTGGGAGTCACATTTGATCGGCGCATGACATGGAAAAGTCAGATCGAGAGAAACCGAAAGAGAGCCAGAGAAAGAATGACAATCATGAGGAAACTTGCTGGCACAAGCTGGGGACCAGACGAAAGAATACTCAAGAAACTGTACACTGGAAGAGTGAGACCAGTTCTCGAGTATGGCATTGCGGCATGGGCAACAGCAGCAAAGGCGAACTTCGATAAAATTAGCAAACTTCAAAACCAAGCCATGAGAGTTATAACAGGAGGCATGAAGTCAACGCCAATTGTAGAACTTGAAAAGATTACAAATCTGCAATACATGACCGACAGAAGAGACTGCAGAGCCCAGCAGCAAGCAGAGAAACTCAGAAGACTGACTGACCATCCAATGCACAAGAGACTAAACAATTTCGGAAATGGGAAACTAAAGCGGAGAAACTTTGCAGAAATAGCCAAAGTAAAGATGAGCGAAGACCCTATGAACGCATTAAAAACACCAAAGCCCATCCCTACTGTACGAAAACCTACCTGGAGGCAGCATATATTTCCATTACCAAATGGGAAACAGAACATACTGGCTACACAAAAAATGATGCCTATTACCAGTTGAACAGAAGAGAGCAGATCGTGGTCTTCAGACTTCGCACTGGCCACAATAGACTGAGGTACCACCTATTCAATAAATTGAAGATAGGTAGCACTGACGAATGCACGTGCGGCACCGGGAAAATGACCGCTGAACATATGCTGCAAAACTGACCGACATCCGAGGACCAGAGAAAGCAAATGTGGCCATCACCAGTGGCAACACTAGACAAGCTCTATGGCAGTGTCGACAGCCTCAGGATGACCGCTGCTTATTTCGAAAAAATAAAGGTTTATGTCTGACTGCGTACGATGAAGAAGAAGAAGACGATTCATGCAGCCAGGAAATGGCTACATGATCAAGACAAAATCTGGTATATGCTAGGAATACATGCACTTGTTTTACGCTGGAATGAAACTGTACAAGTTGGTGTGGATTATGTTGATTATTACAGATGTTTACATAACATAGCCATATATATCATCATCATTCTCTCATTCCGTCTTGTCAGACGATAGTAATTGTGCTTTGAGTATGTAACTACAGTCCATGACGGTAACGAGTGTGACTCGTAAGACCAATCTGGGTAGAGAACCAGTTCCACAGTGTGTGCAAGGAAAGTCAGGACCGATTGCGGCATCCAATTATGTGGCGTGTCTTCTCAAACTCTGAGTCTTTATCCTATCTACAATCAGTTTATCCTTTGTCTTATTCTAAACTTAATCCTGCCTCTATCTACAATCAGTTTATCCTTTGTTTTATTCTAAACTTAATCCTGCCTCTATCTACAATCAGTTTATCCTTTGTTTTATTCTAAACTTAATCCTGCCTCTATCTACAATCAGTTTATCCTTTGTCTTATTCTAAACTTAATCCTGCCTCTATCTACAATCAGTTTATCCTTTGTCTTATTCTAAACTTAATCCTGCCTCTATCTACAATCAGTTTATCCTTTGTCTTATTCTAAACTTAATCCTGCCTCTATCTACAATCAGTTTATCCTTTGTCTTATTCTAAACTTAATCCTGCCCCTCCACGTAACACGATCCATGGCATCCTGCCCCTCCACGTAACACGATCCATGGCATCCTGCCCCTCCACGTAACACGATCCATGGCATCCTGCCCCTCCACGTAACACGATCCATGGCATCCTGCCCCTCCACGTAACACGATCCATGGCATCCTGCCCCTCCACGTAACACGATCCATGGCATCCTGCCCCTCCACGTAACACGATCCATGGCATCCTGCCCCTCCACGTAACACGATCCATGGCATCCTGCCCCTCCACGTAACACGATCCACGTCCTCCTAGTCTCATTATTCCAAATCGATACCTGCATCATTCATATCCCGCCTGCATATATCCTTGTAAGAAGTAGTGGCCGGCTCCGAGTCCTTTTCCCCAACTGCAAATCCCCATAGCGAAGATATTTTGATATTCTGCCATCACTCATCCAACAAGTGTGCCCCAGATATCGGAGCCTTCGAATATTAAGCATTCCATGCTTGTGACAGTGTTAGTTCTCTCCAACACCTCTGCATTGGTGATATTGTTTTGCCAGGCAACTCCAGGATTCTACGCAGGCCCCTCATGTGATAGCTGTTTAGGCTCCTTTTCTGGCTTGTTGGCATCCTGGACTATAACTTGTGTTTTCTGTATACTGATTGTTAACCCAAACTCACAGCAGGGATCAGAAGATGCAGATAGTAACCTTTGCAGCTCCTCATCTGAGTGAGTCGTAATTGTGGCTTCATTCGCAAAGAGCAGTTCTCTGATTAGCAACCTGTTTATTTTGGTCTTGGCTTTGAGCCTTTGAGCATTAAATAGACCACCAAATGTGCTAGATTGAATGAATATACCACCATCCTGGTCACGGAATGCATGCTTCAAGAGAAGTGAGAAATATTTTCCAAAGACGAGTGGAGCCTTGTTTAACTTTGCATTTGATTACATACAAACTCCCTTGAGAACACACCGTCAAAATTGCTGGTTCTAAAAATTGTATGAAGCAGCTTACCAGGAAAACAAATAAGATAGAGATGTAACATATTGACAAAATCATTGAAGTCTACGATCACACTTCTCTACGACTACCTGTACACCTAAACCGTATAAAGCTTGTTGGGCTAAAGTCAAAGGAAAAGTTGCCGAACAGAACAGAATATAAAAAATGTGTGGTGTTCAAATGCTGACAAGTGAGTACCTTTCAAAAATAGACATTTAGTTCTGGAAGAAGTGTGTTCAACATGTGCTCCGGGAAGAAAAACAGTACTGGCAACGAGATGGGTTGCAATTTATCCAGCCAGTAACAAGTATCAACCTCTTTGAATCGACAGATTCGGATGATTAAGATCATCTTTTGTAGACATACAAGCAGACATTTTGTAGACATGCAGACTTGTATGAATTAGCGTATGCTTATCAAAATAATTAAGTGTACATACAATGGCAATAAATACATTTCAATATTCAAATGTGTTACACAACATAAAATTAACTACGCAGTTGACACAACCTAGGGGGTCTAATGGTGACCTAATGGCTGTACTAACTGTTGTATATTGGTGCCATTTTACGATTGTACATAAAGAGCCACACAAACAATCAATTGATCTTACAAGACAATAAGGAGATACGCCTTTGAACAAAATGTGACGAGATATAAAGCTGCGTACTGTAACATTTAAAATTTAATGCCATTTCTTTGCAATGTTTCTAAAAGATCAAAGGAATTCGCCGATGTGCAAATGTCTTAACATCTATGGACTAAATAATATCACTGTTTTTAGCGTCATGGATACTCTAAGGCTGCACGTAACAAATCATTTGAATCTCACATGCAGTTTATTAGAAAATTGCTTAAGACCGTGTTTATGAATTAAAAGACAGTTGTTGTTGCTTAGATGTTTGCCCCACTAGTTTCTACTGGCGGAGGCGCGCCATTTTCCACACCAGACCGTAGTCCATTGGGCGATATCAGGACGCATAAACCAGTGCTTGGATGCATGTGTGCGTCTGTATGTACCTATGGTAGGTTTGTGCGCCCTCAGAAGCTAGCCCAACCAAAGTGCAATGGAAGGGCCTCACCACGAGGGCGCGTGTGAAAGTTGTGCAAGAGTGTGACTGTATGACAGAGTCAAATGAAACAGAGTGAGGTGAGAAGAGAGAGAGGAGTCGATCCTGGTACTTATATACATACACGTACACATTTTGTAACGACAAATTGAACACACCGGAAGTCTCACTAGAACAACCAGTGCACTTTGGTTAGAAACTGCAAAGATTTCGTATAACACGTGGGAAATGTAATTCCCAGGAACACTAACTGTTCTGAAGTGGTAATCATTTCAAAAGGCTGGCTTCATCAATAGAGCTGGATTTTGTATACCATAAATAAATACAAATGTATACTTTATAGTTGTGGACGATAAAAAAATATTCGCACTTAGGAAATATACAGATTATATTCACACTACGATCTATTCTGCTTAATTCGTAGATGAGATTTTGCATGGTTAACAGCGGCAAACATTGTGAAACGAACTTTGAAAAAATAGTTCAGTTGTTACTCTTTCTTTCCTTTAATTAAACTCGCTTTTCTATTATTTCCAATACACGTGACTGTCCTGCACTTATCATGATTTAGCTGTTTAGTCAAACGACAGCGACTGAACACTAATTATATTGTATCTAATTTATGTGATCCTGATTCCCTACAGCTGAATGTTGATGCTAGAAAGTCTTTGCCAAGTATATAGTCTATGTGATCTGGATTCGCTTTAGCAGAATGTAGATGCTAGAAAGTCTTTGTAGGTATCTATTTTATGTGATTATTATTGCGACGATTCAGACTTCATTAGCCAGACTATCCGCTGTACAAAGGCATATGTCGAGGTGTTTAGCCAGATCATTGAGTGAAGCCTTGGTTAATATCTTGTATAATTTTTGATTCATTTAAAATAGCAATATCAATATTTAAACACGTGGTAAATTATAAGTCAATGAAAGATGTGAACGTTCTAGTAGAATAATTTCATAAAGTTGACGTTAACTTTCCATTCCTCCCTTTGTCTATAGAAACTGATATCCAAAAGCCCTCGACCCATTTGCCTGGACTCCATGCAGCCCTTTGTCTACATAAATTGTTGTCATATGTCCCTGGATATATTTATTTGTACTCCATGCCGAGCTCTGTTTATGTAAATTGTTTTAATACCACACAATGACCCTTCGTCATTGAACTTGATTTCAAGCATTCCTTTAGTAAATAAAAATGTCTTCACCCAGCCTGTCGGCAAACAAACAAAAGAAGAAAAAAAGAAAGTGCCTGCATATGGCCCGTGAGTCTTTAAGTTAATGCAACCATCTTGAGTTTCGAGTCTGAGATTCCGGATTTAGAATCACGGACCATATATATCCCTTCTCTCTCTCCCAAATCTCCAGTTGCCTACGTTGATACCTTATTCTGACAAAAACTAGTGCTCCAATAAATCCTTACAATAACAAAAGGGTTTATCTTTGGCTATCTGTACACAATCAGCTTGGCCTCTATAAAGGTTTAGCCTTCCTATGTCATGACCAACTGCCCAGGCAGTTGTGTTCACAGGGTAAACGTTGGCTTCAAATACCGCATCGCCAGGGCTGGTTGTTAGTCTCACTTTATATAGAATGTTCTTTTGTTTGTCTTTGGTGTAATTCAGCTTCAATTTAGTAATCTCATCAATTCTTTTAATTTTCAAAACCGCACATAGTTTGGGATTGTTCTTTGAGTTCACAGACTGTAGAACCAACTGTCCGAGTTTGTTTGCTAGTTCCGATTTAAAGTAGATATTTTCCATACTCTGGAACCCACAGATACAGAAGTCTTGAGGTATGAACGCATCCTCACACGTCCTGTTCAGAGGTATGACATCAAACAGGCTGACCCCGTGTCTAGTTTGTGGTAGTGATAGTGGATTCTCACTCTTAAAGTACAGCAAATCTAAAAGAGTTGAGTGTGTGTCGAAATGAGATGTCAGTCGCTTCGTATTTGTTTGGAGATTTTTAGCAACCTCCGGATACTTAGCAAGAAACCAGTCTGGAAAAGTAAGAATAGTATACGGCGTCCTGCTTTCAAAAGGACCATTTACTGAATCTCTTATTACACCATATCTCGTGCCGTGGTCTGAGAAAGATATCAACAACGATCGATTGAGATGACCTTTCTCGTTCAAAGATTTATAAAAGTTATACATGTCGTCGTCGATGTATTTTGCATCAGTTTGGTAGTCGTGTGTAACTTCGCAAAACATTGCCACACCAAAAATTGGTTTATCTGAAAATGAATCCAGAAAACGGGATAAATAATCCAGTTGGAAGTTTACTTCCAGTTCATTTCCTGCACAATATTTGTTGTATTTCGTTAGTTCCTTGTCTTTAAACATTGCTAAAGCTAAAGGGCGCATGTTGTATCTAGCAAAAGGGAGAGCAAAGCCTTTCTTTAGATAATGAAATGCACCTCCTATTGGGTTGTCTTCTGTAAAAAAAGTGCGGTATCCAGCGTTTTCAAACTTGCGCCAAAGCACATCCAAAGAATCCATGTAATTAGTATCATTCCACCATTTATATAACTCCGCTTCTGATCGGCCTGTGAACACGGAGAGAAAATTCGGAAATGTGTTTTCTCCCAGCTGTGCATGCATAGTTAAATCAAATGATTTGTGAGTATTCATTAAATATTCGTAAGTTTTATTCAAGCTTCTTATAAACTGATTTCTTTGAAGTGAGTCAAGGCCAATCATAATTACATTCAACGTTTCTTTTGGAGCTGACTCGACTTTATGCTTCTTGAAATTCAGAGAATCTATTTCGTCAAACTGCGCTTTTCTTGGAACTAGAGAGTAGTATGACTTGGATACAAGATGGGACGTGGTATTCGTACACTCAACTAGTATAAATTCAGAATTTTCCCTTAGTGTTACTGAGACATTGAAAGGTTTGGACCAATTGCTGGTTTGGAACCAATTGTCGTTTGTCTGATGCCTGGAAATCTCACAAAATCTGCAGTGTTGGAACTTGTACCGGCCGAAATATTGCTCAACTATGCTCGTGTTTATCCAAATCTTGTTGTCTGTGATAAATGTTATGTCGGGTAGGAAAGTTCCCTCACAGTGGATCGGCTTTTTATCCAGCCCTGCTACTTTAACAACGCTAGGCTCAAAAGTGTTGACATGTGGGTACACGCAAGCGGGTGAATTATCTGAATCATTATTCCACCAACTATTCTCGCTGTTCGACCAAGGAAAAGTATTATAGGCAGGGCCATCCCTGCTTTGCGTGTTGCTGCTATTGAGAGTAATGTAGCTTGCAATGACACTATAAACTCCTGTGTCAACCAGCTGCAGAGATAGGACGACCATCACTCCTAATGTTATGACTATGAATGCTGGTCGTAGAACTGCGAGACGCTCTGAAATAAAAATAAGATCGGATTAGTTCAAGTACATTCTTACATGACTTAGTCCTCTTCTTTCATGGGGTCCCGAAGCGTAATTTTTTCCTATTTAGCTTATACCTACAGAAAAGAGGAGCCATCTCTATGCCCAACCTTTCTTGGTTTGGCTTTCAGGTCTGTGTATACATGCACTTCGACTTACGGATCTTTGCGACTTATATTGTTTATTTTCAGTGCTAGTTTTTTAAGGTAAGAGTAAAAGTTGCCCAATTTCAAGCAAAGATGGCGGTATCGTCAGATATGTGTACAGTCCTATCTTAGTGCTAGTACATGCGGAGCAGACATCGGTAACCTCGGAATTTCGCTGTTACATTTTCGTTTCTATTCGGTAAGCTCCCCTTTGTTTAATTTGCGCCGCAACGATGATTCTCTGCTTCTGAGTAACAATCGCCAAGAGTTGCGATAGTGCACGAGTGTAACCGGTAAAGAGTCAGCATCTCATAGGAGACGACATCAATGAGGAAACTGTCTAGATATATTATCATTACGATTTTTGTTGTATCTTGTTAAACAAGTCCCTGTCCTTAACTCCCCATAATTTAGCTGCTTACCGGCGGTGATTGTCCTCGATAGTATTTTTTACAGTCTATGTAATCTGGATTCCCTTCAGAAGAGTGTAATTTTTAGAACGTCTTTGTCAGGTATCTAATCCATTTGATCTGGATTTCCATCAGGGATCAAGATGCTGAGCAACGCATGAACTGCAGTGGTCAGCGACCCATAGCCGACTGCTAGCGTCAGGGCCAGCGAACCATAGCTGCCAAGACCCTTCTACACCTCCACGCGGTGATCCTGGATAACAGGCTGCAGCAGGGCAGACTGGCTAAGGAGAAGGGATCGAAGAGGGAATGCTAACCCGGTACTCAAAAAATGCTTGCTGAAGTCGGATGTGTTGGACCGAAAGGTGCAAATATCGCAGCCAGGCTGTAAACTACAACACAACGCATTCCGTTCTCTTGACTACATTCTGCTACTTATCCTTTTAGGGTTTGGTAGTGGGAGATTGAGAACGAACGAAGAAGAAGAAGAAGAAGAAGAAGAAGATTCCCGTCAGAAGAGTGTAACTGCTAGAACGTCTTTGTCAGGTATCTAGTCTATATGATCTGGATTCCCTTCAGAAGAGGGTAAATGCTAGACAGTCTTTGTCAGGTATCTAGTCCATATGCTCTGGATTCCCTTCGGCAGAGTTTACATGCTAGAAAGTCTTTGCCAGATGAGTTCCACAAAACTGGGAGTGTATCCTGCAAGGGGTCTTGAGCATTATGAGATGGCAGCCCGAAATGAAATGATGGGGTCTTCTGGTGTGTGCTCTGTGCTGTTTATAATTTGTTTCTCATACAGAAAGAAGGTTAACATAGTTAAGTATACTTGAATCTTTGCGGCGATACTGACGCTGTGCAGATTCCATACATCCATTCGTACTCTTCTAAAAGTAACGGTATACTTTAAAATCATGTTGTTTCCCTCGAAGACGTTATTGAGGTATGGTCAGAAGATGGTCTTCCTGATCTTGGATGATCAGCAAAATGGGAACGGCCACACTTGAACTGCCTACACCAGTTTTTTTTACAGAAGCAAACGAAGGACATAATTCCTGAAACACTGGTTCCATCTACCCGTGTATTTGTGTAGGTGTTTTTCCCTGCAACATCAAGGAATTTTATCACAGTTCTGGTCTCTGATTTCTCCATTGTTCTGACAAACCGTTAGAGTAGCAGATCCTGTCAATAAGGTGTGTTGTGCCATGCACAATACCGGGTAAACCCATCGAGGAGGGAAATTCCTACTTCTCAAGTGCAGTACAAATTGAATGAGCTACATATGTGCCAAATTTCAGCTTTCTCATTCCTCTCCTTCATAGTCAGGGAAAAGACTTATGATAAGCTCCTTGTACTTATTAGGACGTCGAGCTAGAATCAGACATAATATACTTATCAGGACGTTGAGTTGAGTCAGACACAAAATACTGACCAGGACGTCGAGGTAAAGTCAGACACAATAACTGACCAAGACCATTATCTCTTCCTCGTTGCGTTCCCAGGAAACAAGCTGTTTTTAGAGCAGTCTGGGCACCAAGGTATGAATTAACTTGATCCTCGTGATAGTTAGTGTCAAGTAGATGAAGCGCCAAGCATAGCACAACCGCTTGGAGGACGACAGTCCACCTTCATCAGCACAATCGAAATGTGAGGAAAGCTACTATAACCCGAGACCCAACATTCTTTTCAGGGTGCATTAAACAATAACAACATATGACACAGTTACCAATTGTTCTAGTCTTCTAGTCATTTTTTACATATTGTCCTAAGTTCAGACTATTCTCATGTCTCACCTGAAATTGGAAGTTTACTAAATGATTACATTACACATAACAGGTAACACACTCAGAAAGTTTCACCTAGCGACAGCACAAAACTCCTGTGGTTGACTTGCTCTGTGAAAAGCACATCGAATCATACGTAAAGTTGCGGAGAATGGGTTATTTTCTCTTAAGGGTAATCAACGTTAGAACGCCAGATAGTTTAGGTTGGTTGGTTATTGATCCAGCGATCTATGGACTTTTGCCCTTTGGCCCAAAGACGTATCGTGGTATCTGCAAGTGTTTAGTCAACTGTTGTTAGTTCCGTACAGAGTGTTCCATATGTATGGTTTCGGAGGAAGAAGCTCTTTCCTAACACTGGCAAGCGCCGGACATTCAAAAAGATGATGTTCAACAGTTTCGTAGATATATATATACAGCCGGCACTCTGGAGTATGTTCTGGTTGGATTTTGTTCAAGTGACTTAAGTTGTATCTGTTGAGTGCGAAAGACTCATTATCTGCCCTTTAAACTCCGGAAGACAGTGGTCACTGAGGGTGTTTATACAAAATGAAATAATGGGCAGGAAATTCAAATCTCATTGGCCACTCGACAATTCTCAAACATCTTCAGAGCCGAGACTGAGCAGCAATAGTCATTGCGAGAAACACATACCATCCCAAAGACAAGGAAATTGTTCTCAAAAATTCCTTAACAGTAATATTGTCTTATCTTGTTTTATCTACATGTACCGTGAGGTGCAGTGGGGAGCCGTAGTTTTCTGTCAAAGGCCAGACGAGTCGCTGAAGTAGTCATCCAATGACGATTTAGAATATCCGCAACATTTCCTATCCATCTAGTTCTCGGTCTGCCACGCTTGCGAAGACCCGATCGCGTGATTTATAGGAAAAAAAGGGTGGTTGGTGAGGTTGAATTCTCATTAGGAAGTGGAGCCACTTGATTCTCCTCATCAATATTATCAGTGTCGCGTCTTGCTTAAACTATTTTGCGTACTTCTTCATTGCGCATTATGTATCTCATAGTTACGTTGACTGTTATCGGAGACATCTATCTGACATGTCGTGATCTTTCTCTCTACAGATTTTGTTAAAGTCCACTTCTGGCACTGGTAACATAGAGTTGGCATGATCCGCATTCCTATTTTAGACATGTTTATGTTAGGGTGTTTCAATAAAGGGTGACTGTCATCATGGCCTTCAGAAACCATAAAAACAACGAAATAGACAGCCTTTCCGAGACACTCGTAAATGCTAGCTACAATTTAAGCAACGTCAAAATGCAATAGATACAATGGATTGTTGGTAACTCTGAGGTATATTAAAATGACGAGGTAGACAAAATAGCTAAAAAAGGAGAAAGCAGAAACTAAAATTGCAAGCAAAGATAATACAAACAAACTTTACAGATAACTGGCACACATAACACATATAGTCTGATATATCAGAAGTATACTACTGCTTGCCAAGAAAAGATCAGGTGCCAATATTCAGACTATGAACAGGCCACTGTCAAGTTAAAAATGACCAGTTCAACAAATTTATAACCGTCACACCCAAGCGGATTGAATGAATGAACAATAGAACATGTTCTTCTGGTCTGTCCGATCCACAAGAGGAGCAGAATGACAAGAAATTCATCAACCTCATTCAAGGATTTACTGTATGGCTGTGAGAAACATCTGAGATAGACCCAGCTAAGTGTGGGAGCCAACTGGATGTGGCTATTTGAGAGCGAACGACTAAGGAGAAGAAGAATATAACCAATTTGAAGAGACTCAAGTTCGCTTGTCTACCACTTGAAATTAAGGAGGACAGAAGAAGAGCGAGTTCAGATCCTCTGTAAGAAATCGGTTTTGTTTCTATCGGTTGAGTGAAGGATGATGGAACGGGAAAAGAAAATTCAAGAAAAACCTAGCCTGTACACTTCGTAACCATTGCAGGAGCAAGCGGCCTTTATTTGTCAGCCTTATCGATTCTCCCGATAGACACCAACAATGAGAATAAACTACCAAAGCTAATGAACAAGTAGCCAAAAGTTGTGTAGAAAATTGACTTTATAAATAAGTTTTTTTAATTTGGGAAAATAATGTTATTGTTAACTGTGAAATCTAAAATAAATTTATTTATTTTTCAATTCAGTTGCCATTTTCACATAAAAGATCGTTTGATATGGATCTCCAGTGCCATTTTGCTTTAATAGTAGAATTTGATATACTTTTGTATTTCCATCTCTCAGTGTACAAAGTTGTTTTCATTAGACTTTTTCTTCCAGGCCAGTTTTCAGTTGCTTCATCTTATTTTCTCCTTCCATGGGGGCATGAGGTCTAGTGTGCAGGGGGATGGCTGTATAACTACTTTGACGAGGTCACTACTGTAGACAAGTAGAGTTGCATCCTTGCCCCTACTGTTTTTTGTGTTCTATTTAATGTACTGTTGAACAATGATGTTGGGTATACTCCTGGATACGTCTACATCAACACACGATCTGGTGGTTCTTTCTACAACCTAGCACGTTTAAGAGCGGAGACCAAAACTACAGAAATCCTACTTAGCTACCTTATCTTAACTGACGTTGCTGCACTTGTGCTCAAAAAGTCACAATGTAATCTTTAATCGGCAGACTTGCCGGTGCGTGCGATTGTTTCTCTCTGTCAATTAATGTCACGTGGACGGTGATCCTGGGGTCACTTTAGAAAATATCACTCTGAATAGCAAGCTTCCCATACCAACAAGAAATTTCAGCTATCTCGGGTCGACCATTACAAATGTCCTCTCTCTAGACGATGAAACCAATATAAGAATAGGAAGGCCAGGTTTTGCTGGACAATCCAAGAGAGAGAGCGGAGAAATATTAAACTGGTCATCGAATAGGTTTGACGAACTATCCAAGGGAGAGCGGAGAAATATTAAACTGGTCATCGAATAGGTTTGACGAACTATCCAAGGGAGAGCGGAGAAATATTAAACTGGTCATCGAATAGGTTTGACGAACTATCCAAGGGAGAGCGGAGAAAAATTAAGCTGGTCATCGAATAGGTTTGACGAAATATCCAAGGGAGAGCGGAGAAAAATTAAGCTGGTCATCGAATAGGTTTGACGAACTATCCAAGGGAGAGCGGAGAAATATTAAACTGGTCATCGAATAGGTTTGACGAACTATCCAAGGGAGAGCGGAGACAAATTAAACTGGTCATCGAATAGGTTTGACGAACTATCCAAGGGAGAGCGGAGAAAAATTAAACTGGTCATCGAATAGGTTTGACGAACTATCCAAGGGAGAGCGAAGAAACATTAAACTGCGTCACATGAGAAGAATGGACAACAGACGCATTAAAAAAAAATTCGCTGTGTGATGAGGTATCGTAGAGGAGGGAACTCCCTGGCAGATGCTTTACTTACATTTAAAGATATCTTCTAGGCATCAATGAAAGACTTTCTCATCGAACACTATGAGGAAAATAACAGCAATGCGAACTACATAGAAGGCAACTCTCCACAAGGGCATAGCGACGTTTGAAGCCATTCAGAGACACATAACTTGAAAATAGAGCTAAGAGTTAAGAGCTAAGAGTTAAGAAACTCATAATGAAGTCAAGACGTACCTGCGGAATGACCGTCTGCACAGACGAAAAAGACAATTTTTAAATATTGTTTTCAACAGTGTTTCATTTATTATTATTTTTACCAAAGGTAAATATAAGTTGACTTAATAAATGGACAGATGTTGCTATCGTTGTCATTGATATCGTTGTTATTGATATCGTTGTTATTGATATCGTTGTTATTGATATCGTTGTTATTGATATCGTTGTCGTTGATATCGTTGTTGTTTATATCGTTGTTGTTGCTATCGTTGTTGTTGCTGTCGTTGTTGTTCGAAGTTACCCATGTTGAGCTCTTCACTCCAGACGATGTATCTTTGATAGTAGGTCACAGTGGTTCCTCTTACATTCCGAGGTTTAGAGAACATGGTGTACTTGAGTTGACGTTGTAATGCAATATTATGCATATCACCAGGTCCGCCACAATGGAATTCGCAAAATTTAAGATTATTTCTTAATACATTAGAAAAAAAAAAGGTGAACACGTTCATGATGCAAAATAAATAAATAAATAAATTGCCAAGAAAAATATGTACATACTACCGACGAGCTTCCAGATCGACATTTCCATCTCCTTTTTGAAATCTAAGTGAGGACATGATCTTATGTATTTTTATTTTAATCAAGTAATCTCCCGGATCGCTCCGCCCCCTGGAGAAAGCGGTTGTAAAGTTTTCCACAGCTAATGGGTCCTGTTCAAAATATTAGCGGGTTGGGCGCAGTTGTTAGCGTTATCGTCATGTGGAATATATTCACCAAGTCCCCATCACACATATAAGCCACTAATCTAAAAATATGCTTTATTGCAGCATCCTGGCCAACGAGGCGCTGATCGATATTACGATTCGCAAAGTTGTGATCCTGCTGATAAGTCAAACAGTGCACTACAACCTTCTTAAGTAAAACAGGGATATATGAATAAAAATTTAAACGGGATTCCAGACACAGTCCATCAAGAACAGACAACTGTATAGTTTCCGGATAACAACATTACATTCAGTTGTCTATTACGATAAAAAAAATAGCATTACCATGCGAATACCGACAGAAGTAGACGGTGTATCTCAACCTCTTCATGTCCTGGTTGTTTATCAATTCTTACCTGGACTGTCTTCTGTGCTATGATGTATTTAAATATTTTCTGCCTTTCTAGACTGTTCCTTTCACAAGCTGTATTGTCTGTTGTTGCAGTATGATCAAGCTATTCCTTTTTCGGGGTATAGAATAAAGACGATGTTTTCTTTGTCCTGATATTTCCATAAGTGGTCTTTTTTTCCCTTTAATTGTAATGTTCTCTTTCTCTTGTTATTGTGTAAGTCGTCTTTATCTTGTTATTGTGTAAGTCGTCTTTATCTTGTTATTGTTTAAGTCGTCTTTAACTTGTTATTGTGTAAGTCGTCTTTATCTTGTTATTGTGGAAGTAGTCTTTTTCTTGTTATTGAAAACGTTTTCGTTGGTCCTGTTATTGTAATAAGTAGTTTGTACTTTTATTTTAATAAGTTTGTTTGGTCTTGTTATTGTAAACAAGTGTTTTTGTCCTGTTATTGTATTCAGTTGTTTATTCTGATATCGTAATTCATTACCTCTGTCTTGTTATTGTAGTCAGTTGTTTATTCTGTTAATGTAATACGTTACTTCTGTCTTGTTATTGTATTCAGTTGTTTGTTCTGTTAATTTAATACGTTACCTCTGTCCTGTTATTCTATTCAGTCGTTTGTTCTGTTAATTGAATACGTTACCTCTGACCTGTCATTGTATTCAGGTGTTTGTTCTATTAATGTAATACGTTACCTCTGTCGTGTTATTGTATTCAGTTGTTTGTTATATTAATGTAATACGTTACCTCTCTGTCCTGTTATTGTATTCATTTGTTTGTTCTACAACGTAATACATTACCTCTGTCCTGTTATTGTAACATTGTCTTTTTCTTGCTAATGAGAAAGTTGCTTTGTTTTAATATTAATGATGTTCGCGTATACGTCAAACGCGCGTTGCGTCGATCGACCACTAACATGTCCAGCTGCTGAGGCTGTGTTCATGCGTAGCGTGTCGACCGAAATCCCCAATAGACTCTCCAGGTGGAGCCGTGTACTCCGCAGCCTTAGGATGATTGTCGCGAGGAGTGTGTTAGACCAATGTTTGTGTCAAACTTTCCGTGTCTGTCCGTGTCATACTCTTTGTTTGTACGTGTCCCGCTTAAGCCTCCGACCGCGTCCACCTCCCAGCCCGCGCGACCCCCGCGGCCCCAATCCAAGCAGAAATGTCTTTTAGTAGCGATAATCTGTTGTGCAGTTAAGCAGAACGTTGACCTCCATCATGGACTGGTCTCCCACGATCGAAAGCACATCAATTCCACAATATAAAGGCCTTGATACCACCTGGTGAAGGAGTTGTAAAATAGAATTCGAACAGGAACCACCAAACATCGGAAAACTCGACACAAAAACCGGAGCGAGTCGAGAGCGCGGACATTTCGGCGGGCTATCTTACTTCCCCTTGTCTTGTCATTGAATACGTTTTCGTTGACAAGTTATTATGCTGAACTTCCTTTTACAGATTCACTATCCCCCCCCCCCCCTTCTTCTCGCCCCAATCCCCTTGTGACATCGTCATTGGTCATCTTAATTGTCATGAAGTCCTTAGCAATCTTCTGAAGAATGGCATATCAGAAACTATCAGCAATCTTCTTTCCTTCATTGCTGACATCTAATCAAATTCTGTCATGTCGTGAACTGGTTCTTTCCAACAAGTTTGGCAGGGAGAGATAGAGGTTGGGGCAGGCGTTGGAGAGGGGTGGGAGGGACGTTGAAGGTAGTTTGAAGAGAATTTGAGGTCTGGCAAAATTGTAAGTGGCATGGCCCATAATCTAAAATTGCTTGCGGTTGGATTCATGAATCAGTAAGGCCGTAATCCCATTCACAACCTGTCACAATAAATGTGTGCTGAAGTTGGATGCACTTGACCTGCAAGAACAAAATCATCATCATGTTGCATGTCCTTTGTAGAAAGTCGCTCCCATTGCAGCATGTCTGAAAGAAACTCTTTCCATTGCCAAAACGACAGCCTTCGACACAGTCATAAGGCATTCCTGGATATCTTGGTACCATTCTCTTCTTGGCCAACCACTGTCTCTGTTGTCTTACACCATACAATACATCACTGTTCTCTCTCTCTCTCTCTCTCTCTCTCTCTCACACACACTCTCTCTCTCTCAAGACTCTTGATATGCATGAAAACATTTCAATTTTCTGACCATAATGGACTTGATAAACCACTTCTTCTCTATGCTCAACTCTTGTTGAATGTTTACATTTGTCTTTTTTTCTAACATGGTATTCTGAGGATCTTTCTGTAACATGTTTGACTCGAATGACTCGATCCTTTTTCTGAAATTTTTCGTAATCGCCCATTATTCGCAGTCACACAGTCTCTCAAGACTCACTTTAGTCGTTTTGTTGGCGCTCTGCCATAATTTCTTCAGGCTATTTAACCTCTGCGTTATCATTGCTAGTCTTCTTCTGATTTCTTTGGAGCAGTCGCAATTTTTGTCAATTCTGGGACCCAGAAATACAAAATGTGTGACCTGATCTATTTTCTATTGTACATTTATGTTGACATCATGTTTTGTCGGGGGCATAAGCTTTGCTTTGTTTATGTTTATAAACACTTGTTGATCTTTACTGTATTAATTCACGGCAGCATTTTGCTCCTCTAGCCATTATGTATGCACTTCTTGATAGTATAACTGTGTCATCTGCGTATCGTAAATCTTGACTCATGTCTTCTCTAACGTTTTTCATTATACATTCCGCATACATGTTACATAGATACGACGAGAGGATACATCCCTGTCTTACTCCCTTTTGTACTTCGAACCAATTTGATGTTTGACCAGATACTTGCACAATGGCTCGTTGATATTGATATGGTTACATGAGATAGATAATACATATAAAAAACCCATTTCATTCATGATGATTCACAGATTCTGAAGTTTTACGGTATCGAATGCCTTGATGTAATCAATGAAACACGTGTACAGACTCCTAATTTTAAGGATATATTCTCATATTGCATATATGACGTTTGGTCACTCTGTTTTTTCTAAGACTTGCTTGGACTTCATCCTTTTCAATAGGATCTGCACGAGTATTTGCTAGCATGGCTGAATAGAGCGATAGTTCAGTAGGTTGTGCACAGCTAATGCACATTATACACATGCACGCTCTATACACACATACACGCAAGCAAGTACACACAAACAAACAATCATGCATATATATAAAAAGCAAAGGCCGCTGTGCATTGTAGATGATGATGCATAATTTATTTGCTAGCGATATTTTTAGTAACGATTAACTGCGTTTCTTTTTATTCACTTTCTCGTCTCGAGCCGTCCGACCCCATTGGCAAGCCAAGGACAAGACGACTAGCATCAAGCACCCGTTAAAAAGACGAACCCACACCACCTGATCACGAGACCGACGGCTTAACAAACTATTCTACGGAATTCCATATATATATATATATATATATATATATATATATATATATATATATATATATATATACACACACATATACACCCACATATACACACACATCCACTAGTTTATATAAACTCTGAAAACCACTGGGAGCTGGCATTCCTAAGGTAGTCTAGTGGTAGTTTTATCGCTATTGTGACAACTCCTGTGATGTCTCTGGATTCAACCTGGCTTTGCTATCGTCGTTCACCTGGATTAATCGAGTAGGTGGAGGAATAGAGGAGAACCTGCTTACCGGGTAACACCTTGTCTTCATAGAACGATGCTCAAACCTGCGACCAGGATGCCCCTTCTTGCTTCACATTACGATGCTGACACCACAAATGCATCAACAATTCACTGGGATGTTGAAAAGTCCTTACAACCCTGACTTGACTTATACCTTGCATAATAAAAGTAGTGTCATGAAAGTCCACGCTATCAATGGCGAATAAAAAAGGCACTTTGTGAACTTTGGAGCACATCAAGAAACTCGGTTAGCGGGCTCTGAATCAATGAGCGAATAAGTCCACATACTTGGGCAGTTCAAAAATAAATCGGATTATAGAACTGCTAGGAAGTGAACCAGTGACATTGGCATTCGGTGTAGCAATTAACCGCATCACGCCAAGATAGGCTTCTATGTGCATCCGATAAAGTGAATACACCTCGCGATTTCGGAAAAAAACTGAGCAATGTTAGACCTTGAAGAGTAACGTATTTGCGTGACGTTCTGCTTCAAAAAAGATATAACTTTCACTGAATGCTGACAGTAGATATATTTTGTAATGGCCCAAGTGATTAAAGATGGATCTTGTTCTTGATAGTCTTCTTGATCTTGATCTTAATCTTCTTCTTGATCTTAGTTCTCGTTCCTCAGCGTAGCTTCGGGTCACAACTTTGTCTCAAGCGGACCATTTCTTTGACAACGGAAGTCCAGTCCATGATAAGCACTTCTCAGAGGTGTCTTGGATGTTGTTGTGTACACAAAAAGAAGTTAAACCAAAGCATTAGAGGTCTTACCCGCGATCTATGTTAACTTTCCGTGTGCCATATGCTGTCGCCGTGCTCCATCAACCATCGTTTTGTCGCAACACGTGACCTGCCCATCTATGTTATACCTTGTCTGCATAGATTACCGCATCATCCACAAAGGACAATTATCGTATGTTAGAATTGTGGAGATTGTGCACACGTTGGTCTCAGCACTCTAGCAAGAAGCACAGTGGAAATGAAAAGAGAGGCTCGTAGGTTCCGTTCTGGGCAGCCATCCCGGACCGTGTTAATGGACGAGAAGCCTGCCCAGCCCACGCGCCGAGGTCGTGTCAGTTCAGGCTATTCTTCATATTGAGGAGGTGCATTATTTGAATGTCTAATGCTGCTGACCATGTGATGAGCACTAGGTCGGTAAATCGAAGGTGAGTGTGTCGTCTGCCGTCAATATGGATGCCATATGGTACCCCAGTTGTATCGATTGATGACTAATTTCAAACATGTGGAGAAGAGGTTCGGTGAGATAGGATCCTCCCTGGCAGAGTCCCTTCTGAACTGGTACCACAGTTGTAAGAAGGATGGTACGAAATGTGTTAGTGGAGTTTGTGTAACTGTTGGTAAGAGTTCTGATGTAACCTGGATCTAAACCTTGTTCCAACAGTGAAGCTCAGACAAAATCGTTTTTGTTGTTGTCGATTAAGGTAAATATCCAGGGTGTCTGGAAACCCCTTGGATGCTTCATTAAGGCGGCAGAATGTTGAAATGTGGTCAATTGTGCTGTACGAACTCATGGGCAGATGTTGGTCATGACACTATCAGACTAACAGGTTGACAAATAGCGTGGCAGTCAGTAGAAATCCACAGTGTAGTAGCCGAGTAGGATTGACAGCTGATCAGTCAGCAGGGAAGGAATAGAGTACCAAGTGCCACCGGCATCTTTGTTAAGGGGGAGCTTAAAAAAAGATCTAAAAATTAGAGACTTGGGGACACAGAGCGCATTCAGTGATCAGGGAAGGTTATTCCACTCAATGCCAAGAGCTTTGCACTACTGCTCATTGATACGAATGGTTAACTCCCTCTAAGAGACATGAGAAAGATATATGTTCAATTTGAGTGACAGAATTTTAAAAACGTATTTGTAGACTTCACAGTCATCAGCTCACATGAGATGTTGAGGGCGAGGGATAAATGATTCAGTTCCTCTCAATTATATAAAGAGTATCCACAGTCATCAGCTGTGATCTGTTGAAGGCTAGAGATAACTTTCAATGATAATTGTTTCATGTGTTTATAATAATTTTTCAATTTTTCATAAATAAAATGAGAAAATATCCTTTGTTTTTGTATTTGTAAAAATTTTATTTCATTATTTTTATTTTTATTCTTCTATTTACACAATTTTGCAAATATGACAATTATCTACGTTATTAACAATAATAAATCTTTAATTGCTAAAATACTGTCATATTTTTCATTGTGTACAACATAAGTGATGGACAGAACCAAAGATGCAGCAAGAAAACAGAAAGCTGACAGCAGCCAGTGACTCATAGCTGGCTACTTGCATCAGGGTGAGTGAACCATAACTGACAAATACCCTGTTCCACTTCTTAGTGGTGGCCTAGAAAACTGACTGCAGCTATGCTGCCTGGTTAAGACATTAGTGTTCGAAAATGGAAAGTAAAGCCAGTATCTAAAATGTGCTGAAATCGGATGTGTTGAACCAAAAAGCGTAGGTACTGCAGCCTTGCTATAATCTACGACATATTGCCACATACATCCTATTCAGGACCAACGCCAAAGACGAAGAATGATGGACAAATGAAAACAATGACAGGAATATTTATGCAAGAAAATTGATTTATTAAAGAAGTTAGAAGATTTGCTAAGCAACACAAAAAGCATGTGAGATTATGGACACAACATTTTCATGAAGTATTAAATTGACCAGTGCCAGAATATCATTGAGACATTCAATCGGTTAATTGTAGGAAGCCAGCTAAATAAGAAATCTGGGAAGCTATTTTACTTCTGAAAGATAGTAAACCCACCGTAACCGGTAGTGTATGATTAGAAAAATCAAAATAGACATTAAAACTTCAACAGAGTTATACAGGTCTATATGGAGAAAACACCAGCAGGTAGGAAGAAATACTAAGTAATGCAATTACTGGAAAACGAGGGATCTGCAACGGAGTCCAAATGATAGGGGTAGGAGATTGAAGTTGATTATTTAAATTAATGACTGAAAGAGGTCATAGAAAAACAGTTGGGGAATGATCAGACAGGTTTTGACATAATAGATTCTATGTTGACCAGACAAATGTACTGCGATAAATTGTTCAAGATGGTGTGGACTGGAATACATAACTTTATATCGGATTCGTAAATTATGAGAAGACATTTGATAGTTTAGAAAGGAAATCACTTTGGATATTGCTCAGACACTATTGAGTGTCCCTGATGTTCCCAAACATATGAAAACTGTAGAGTTCTAAAAGAGGAAGAGCTATCGGAGACCTTTGAGATAAGAACTGGGGTTTAGACAGAGCTTCCTCTTATCACCATTCCTCTTTCTACTAGCTGTTGACTGGATTAGGCGAACATGGCTTTTGATTAGGAACAAATTATGATCTGGGCGCGGCTGATGAATTGGCTCTTCTTTCTCAAAACACCAACCAAATGCCAAATAAAATGAATCTACTTACTAAAGGATTTCTCAAATTAAGTCGAGTGTTCACAAAGAACATATATAGTATTTGTCAATTGAAGCACCAAACGACAGTGGGCACGATACTGCTAAAGGTAGATTCATTCATTTACATGGTAGTAATATAGACACGTTTGGAGGTGTCTTTTGACGTGTACATTGGCTTTCCCGAACCTTTGGGATGGTACCCCAGGGTTTCCTTTACCCTTTTTCGATACGAGACTTTGAGTTTTGTATCCCCGGATTCACCTGACCCTTTTCGACACTAGACTCGGCTTTGCCAGACCCTTTTCTTTGTACAGAGAGATCTTTTCACTCGAAGTGAACATATGTCCTTCTCGTTTCGTTGATCATATAATAGATACAATTGCAATGACCATGGAGCATAGTGAGACAGCTTTCCAGATCAGCAATCGATTCCCGAATATCGAATCTGCTCTCTATTTTATAGACCCATTTTAGCCCTTGCTAAACCAAGCTATCGGTTGAGTGATCCTTTCTAGTTGACTGGTCAGTCATCAATTTTATCTTGACTACTATCATTTTAAATCTATTGACTCCTATCTTTCATGGTCAGTGGGTCACTCTAAATGTGACAACCCGGCGTGCGGTTTCTTATCGCTAAATGTCTTACTGATACTAGCCCAAAATAAAATATGGGTGCTCTAAAAGTCACTACCCCATTCTCAGACAAACCAGTCTCAACTCCTAGTAAACACTGCTGCCTCTATCTCGCTCTCTTATGTTTGCAATTCAATTCCCGACTGGACAATGGCATTGTGTTGACCACAGTTTGACCTTTCCTATTATTTTCCCAGCTAATTTGTTCCCCCTACCCAAAGGATTCCTTCTATCTAGAGTTAGACAAGGCAAGGAATGCAATTCCAAAATCGAACTGCCTATACATACTTGATGATCTAAATGCTCTGGTGGGATCGGACTAGAATTCATGGCCAGTTTGTTTAAGCAAACACAATATTGGGGGCATGTGTGAAAATTGACAACGGCTGCTGTAATTTTTCCCACAAAACAATCTCTGCATCACAAACTTTTACTTTGCAACATGGAAACACCCAAGATTCGGTCATTGGCACCAACTGGACTTTATTATCACCAGGAGACAGCATCTGCAACATACACAATTAACACGCAGCTACCCGCGTGCTGACTGTGATACTGACCACACATTGATCGTTGCCCGCGTCAAGCAGAGACCTAAGAGAATCTTCACGGCCAAGCACAAACCCATTTTTAGAAGAAATTTAATTAACACATAGGATCCAGAAAAGAAAGTGTTTCAGGTTCCAACAGCAGCTTGCAGATATTCTCACTGATACATCAGGAGGCTGTACAGCTAGTGAAAGGTAGAATGGAACCAAAGAAGTTACCCTAAAATCAGCAGAAACAGCTTATAGCATTAGAAAACCCGGCAATCAGGACTGGTTTTACTGATTTCTGGGGTGGAATGGGCGCGCCTCCGCCAGTAGAAACCAGTGAGGCTAACACCTAAGCAACAACAACAATCAAGCACCCGTGAAAAAGACGGCGGAGTCCGGAGCCGAACACACAACCACCTGATCACGAGGCCGACGGCTTAACCACTTTGCCACGGAATCCTCTATTACTATTAAACTTATTCTATATTCATCTTCTTTTGTTTTTCATGCGCTTTCAAATGGACACTAAAATACACACAGAGAAAGCAGTGATCAGACAGACGTTATGGAAATCTCCTTTGTGCTTTCTGAATAACGCTATTTTGAAGCTCAGATGTATTTCCTTTGTTCCGTGCGTTATTTCATCAACTGGCACAATACATTGACACGGAGAGGTTACGTGAGCTCCCCACAACGCTTACCACAAAAGTGGACCAAACACTGTATGTAAACAAATAATTCGAACGAATGTTGATGTAGCTTGTGTATGAGGAACGTCCAAGTTACAAACAAATATGATTATATTTGGCTTGGCTTGGCTTCGCTCATTCTCAATCTCCCACTACCAAACACCGAAAGGGCTTAAGTAGCATTATGTAGTCCAGAGAATGGAATGCGTTGTGTCGTGATTTACAGCTTGACTGTGATATTTGCACCTTTCGTTCCAACAGATCCGACTTAAGCAAACATTTTTTGAGTACCGGGTTAGCATTCCCTCTTCATCTCTTCTCCTTAGCCTGTCTGCCCTGCTGCTGCCTGTTATACAGGATCACCGCGTGGAGGTGTAGAAGGGTCTTGGCAGCTCTGGTTCGCTGGCCTTGACGCTAGCAGTCAGCTATGAGTCGCTGACCACTGCAGCTCATGCGCTGCTCAGCATCTTGATCCCGATTATATTTGAATTGTTCGAAGGAAAGCTACAGATAACACTGCGGCAAATATGAGTGATCAGCAGCGAAATGGAGGAGCACTCCCTTGTTATTGCAAACGTTATCGGCACGCTCCAGTCAATTCAGTTGTAAATGGTTATTTGACATGCTGTTAAAAGAGGAGAGGTAACGAGGGTTGGATTTGGACACTCTACCCCATAAACAAGATTGACAGTTCCAGTTCCCTGTGACAGTTCCAGTTCCTTTGTGACAGTTCCAGTTCCTTGTGACAGTTCCAATTCCATGTGATAGTTCCAGTTCCTTGTGACAGTTCCAGTTCCATGTGGCAGTTCCAGTTCCATGTGACAACAGTTCCAGTTCCATGTGACAATTCCAGTTCCATGTGGCAGTCCCAGTTCCATGTGACAACAGTTCCAGTTCCATGTGACAGTTCCAGTTCTATGTGGCAGCAGTTCCAGTTTCATGTGACAGTTCAAGTTCCATGTGACAGCAGTTCCAGTTCCACGTGACAGCAGTTTCAATTACATGTGACAGTTCCAGTTCCATGTGACAGTTCCAGCTCGATGTGACAGCAGTTCCAGTTCCATGTGACAGTTCCAGTTCCATGTGACAGCAGTTCCAGTTCCATGTGAAAGTTCCAGTTCCAGTTCCATGTGGCAGTTCCATTTCCATGTGACAACAGTTCCAGTTCCATGTGACAATTCCAGTTCCATGTGGCAGTTCCAGTTCCATGTGACAACAGTTCTAGTTCCATGTGACAGTTCCAGTTCCATGTGACAGCAGTTCCAGTTCCATGTAACAGTTCCAGTTCCATGTGACAGTTCCAGTTCCGTGAGACAGTTCCAGTTCCCTGTGACAGATCAAGTTCCATGTGGCAGTTCCAGTTCCATGTGGCAGTTCCAGTTCCATGTGACAACAGTTCCAGTTCCATGTGACAATTCCAGTTCCATGTGGCAGTCCCAGTTCCATGTGACAACAGTTCCAGTTCCATGTGACAGTTCCAGTTCTATGTGGCAGCAGTTCCAGTTTCATGTGACAGTTCAAGTTCCATGTGACAGCAGTTCCAGTTCCACGTGACAGCAGTTTCAATTACATGTGACAGTTCCAGTTCCATGTGACAGTTCCAGCTCGATGTGACAGCAGTTCCAGTTCCATGTGACAGTTCCAGTTCCATGTGACAGCAGTTCCAGTTCCATGTGAAAGTTCCAGTTCCAGTTCCATGTGGCAGTTCCATTTCCATGTGACAACAGTTCCAGTTCCATGTGACAATTCCAGTTCCATGTGGCAGTTCCAGTTCCATGTGACAATAGTTCTAGTTCCATGTGACAGTTCCAGTTCCATGTGACAGCAGTTCCAGTTCCATGTAACAGT
This sequence comes from Ariolimax columbianus, assembly GCA_036924085.1. Classification (NCBI taxonomy): domain Eukaryota; kingdom Metazoa; phylum Mollusca; class Gastropoda; order Stylommatophora; family Arionidae; genus Ariolimax; species Ariolimax columbianus. Next base: position 28,529,603 of record JAVGWX010000012.1, read on the forward strand.
TCCAGTTCCATGTGACAGTTCCAGTTCCGTGAGACAGTTCCAGTTCCCTGTGACAGATCAAGTTCCATGTGGCAGTTCCAGTTCCATGTGGCAGTTCCAGTTCCATGTGACAACAGTTCCAGTTCCATGTGACAATTCCAGTTCCATGTGGCAGTCCCAGTTCCATGTGACAACAGTTCCAGTTCCGTGACAGTTCCAGTTCTATGTGGCAGCAGTTCCAGTTTCATGTGACAGTTCAAGTTCCATGTGACAGCAGTTCCAGTTCCACGTGACAGCAGTTTCAATTACATGTGACAGTTCCAGTTCCATGTGACAGTTCCAGCTCGATGTGACAGCAGTTCCAGTTCCATGTGACAGTTCCAGTTCCATGTGACAGCAGTTCCAGTTCCATGTGAAAGTTCCAGTTCCAGTTCCATGTGGCAGTTCCATTTCCATGTGACAACAGTTCCAGTTCCATGTGACAATTCCAGTTCCATGTGGCAGTTCCAGTTCCATGTGACAACAGTTCTAGTTCCATGTGACAGTTCCAGTTCCATGTGACAGCAGTTCCAGTTCCATGTAACAGTTCCAGTTCCATGTGACAGTTCCAGTTCCGTGAGACAGTTCCAGTTCCCTGTGACAGATCAAGTTCCATGTGGCAGTTCCAGTTCATTGTGACAGCCCCAGTTCTCTGTGAAAGTTACAATTCCCTAAGACAGTTCCAGTTTCCTGTTACAGTTCCAGCTCCCTGTTACAGGTCTAGTTCCATGTGATAGTTCCGGTTCCCTGTTACAGTTCCAGTTCCATGTGGCAGTTCCAATTCCCTGTGACTGTTCCATTTCCTTGTGACAGTTCCAGCTCCCTGTAAAAGTTCAAGTTCCCTGTGACAAATCCATCTCCATGTTGCAGTTCCAGTTCCATGTGACGGTTCCAGTTCTCTGTGACAGTTCCATTTCCCTGTGACAGTTCCATTTTTCAGTGACAGTTCTAGTTCCTTGTGACAGTTCCAGTTCCATGTGACAGTTCCAGTTTCCTGTGACAGTTCCAGTTCCTTGTGACAGTTTCCTGTGATACTTCCAGTTCCCTGTGACAGTTGCAGTTCCATGTGACAGTTCCAGTTCTTGTGACAGTTCCAGTTCCCTGTGACAGTTCCAGTTTCCTGTGACAGTTCCAGTTCCATGTTACAGTTCCAGCTCCCTGTGACAGTTCCAGGTCAATGTGGCAGTCACAGTTCCATATGACCGTTCCAGTTCCTTATGACAGTTCCTGCTTCCTGTGAAAGTCACAATTCCCTGAGACAGTTCCAGTTCCCTGTGACAGTTCAAGTTCTCTGTGGCATTTCCAGCTCTATGTGGCAATTCCAGTTCCCTGTGACGGTTCCAGTTCTTTGTGACAGTTCCTTTTCCCTGTGACAGTTCCAATTCCATGTGACAGTTCTAGTTCCCCGTGACAGTTCCAGTTCCCTGTGACAGTTCCAGTTGCCTGTGACAGTTCCAGTTCCATGTGACAGTTCCATGTGATACTTCCAGTTTCCTGTGACAGTTCCAGTTCCATGTGACAGTTCCAGTTCCCTGTGACAGTTCCAGGTCAATGTTGCAGTAACAGTTCCCTTTGAGAGATCCGGTTCCCTGTGACATTTCCAGTTTCCTGTGACAGTTCCAGTTCTATGTGACAATTCTAATTCCCTGTGACAGTTCCAGTTCCATGTGACAGTTCTCTGTGATACTTCCAGTTCCCTGTGACAGTTCCAGTTCCATGTGACAGCAGTTCCAGTTCCATGTGATAGCAGTTCCAGTTCCATGCGACAGTTCCAGTTCCTTTTGACAGTTCCAGTTCCATCTGACAACAGTTCCAGTTCCATGTGACAGTTTCAGTTCCATGTGGCAGTTCCAGTTCCATCTGACAACAGTTCTAGTTCCATGTGACAGTTCCAGTTCCATGTGGCAGTTCCAGTTCCACGTGACAGCAGTTCCAGTTTCCCATGACGGTTCCAGTTCCATGTGACAGCAGTTCCAGTTCCATGTGACAGTTCCAGTTCCATGTGACAGTTCCAGTTCCGTGAGACAGTTCCAGTTCCCTGTTACAGATCAAGCTCCCTGTGGCAGTTCCAGTTCCTTGTTACAACCCCAGTTCCCTGTGAAAGTTTCAACTCCCTGAGAGAGTTCCAGTTCCCTCTGACAGTTCAAGTTCCCTGCGACAGTTCCAGCTCCCTGATACAGGTCTAGTTCCTTGTGATAGTTCCGGTTCCCTGTTACAGTTCCAGTTCCATGTGGCAGTTCCAGTTCCCTGTGACAGTTCCAGTTCCTTGTAACAGTTCCAGCTCTCTGTGAAAGTTTCAATTACATGAGACAGTTCCAGTTCCATGTGACAGTTCCATTTCCCTGTGACAGTTCCATTATCCTGTGACAGTTCTAGTTCCTTGTGACAGTTCTAGTTCCCTGTGACAGTTCCATTTCCCTGTGACAGTTCCATTATCCTGTGACAGTTCTAGTTCCTTGTGACAGTTCCAGTTCCCTGTGACAGTTCCAGTTCCTTGTGACAGTTCCAGCTCTCTGTGAAAGTTTCAATTACATGAGACAGTTCCAGTTCCATGTGACAGTTCTAGATCCCTGTGAAAGTTACAATTCCCTGTGGCAGTTGCAGTTCCCTGTGACGGTTCCAGTTCTTTGTGACAGTTCTTTTTCCCTGTGACAGTTCCAATTCCCTGTGACAATTCTAGTTTCCCGTGACAGTTCCAGTTCCCTGTGACAGTTCCAGTTCTCTGTGACAGTTATAGTTCCATGTTACAGTTCCATGTGATACTTCTAGTTCCATGTGACAGTTCCAGTTCCATGTGACAGTTCCAGTTCACTGTGACAGTTCCAGGTCAATGTTGCAGTTACAGTTCCTTTTGAGAGTTCCTGTTCCCTGTGGTAGTTCCAGTTTCCTGTGACAGTTCCAGTTCTTTGTGACAATTCAAGTTCCCTGTTACAGTTACAGTTCCATGTGACAGTTCCCTGTGATACTTCTTGTTTTTTGTGAAGTTCCAGTTCCATGTGACAACAGTTCCAGTTCCCTGAGACAGTTCCAAGTCAATGTTGCAGTTACAGTTTCCTTTGACAGTTCCTGTTCCCTGTGACAGTTCCAGTTCCTTCTTATAGTTCCATTTCCCTGTGACAGATCAAGTTCCATGTGGCAGTTCCAGTTCCATGTGGCAGTTCCAGTTCCATGTGACAACAGTTCCAGTTCCATGTGACAATTCCAGTTCCATGTGGCAGTCCCAGTTCCATGTGACAACAGTTCCAGTTCCATGTGACAGTTCCAGTTCTATGTGGCAGCAGTTCCAGTTTCATGTGACAGTTCAAGTTCCATGTGACAGCAGTTCCAGTTCCACGTGACAGCAGTTTCAATTACATGTGACAGTTCCAGTTCCATGTGACAGTTCCAGCTCGATGTGACAGCAGTTCCAGTTCCATGTGACAGTTCCAGTTCCATGTGACAGCAGTTCCAGTTCCATGTGAAAGTTCCAGTTCCAGTTCCATGTGGCAGTTCCATTTCCATGTGACAACAGTTCCAGTTCCATGTGACAATTCCAGTTCCATGTGGCAGTTCCAGTTCCATGTGACAATAGTTCTAGTTCCATGTGACAGTTCCAGTTCCATGTGACAGCAGTTCCAGTTCCATGTAACAGTTCCAGTTCCATGTGACAGTTCCAGTTCCGTGAGACAGTTCCAGTTCCCTGTGACAGATCAAGTTCCATGTGGCAGTTCCAGTTCCATGTGGCAGTTCCAGTTCCATGTGACAACAGTTCCAGTTCCATGTGACAATTCCAGTTCCATGTGGCAGTCCCAGTTCCATGTGACAACAGTTCCAGTTCCGTGACAGTTCCAGTTCTATGTGGCAGCAGTTCCAGTTTCATGTGACAGTTCAAGTTCCATGTGACAGCAGTTCCAGTTCCACGTGACAGCAGTTTCAATTACATGTGACAGTTCCAGTTCCATGTGACAGTTCCAGCTCGATGTGACAGCAGTTCCAGTTCCATGTGACAGTTCCAGTTCCATGTGACAGCAGTTCCAGTTCCATGTGAAAGTTCCAGTTCCAGTTCCATGTGGCAGTTCCATTTCCATGTGACAACAGTTCCAGTTCCATGTGACAATTCCAGTTCCATGTGGCAGTTCCAGTTCCATGTGACAACAGTTCTAGTTCCATGTGACAGTTCCAGTTCCATGTGACAGCAGTTCCAGTTCCATGTAACAGTTCCAGTTCCATGTGACAGTTCCAGTTCCGTGAGACAGTTCCAGTTCCCTGTGACAGATCAAGTTCCATGTGGCAGTTCCAGTTCATTGTGACAGCCCCAGTTCTCTGTGAAAGTTACAATTCCCTAAGACAGTTCCAGTTTCCTGTTACAGTTCCAGCTCCCTGTTACAGGTCTAGTTCCATGTGATAGTTCCGGTTCCCTGTTACAGTTCCAGTTCCATGTGGCAGTTCCAATTCCCTGTGACTGTTCCATTTCCTTGTGACAGTTCCAGCTCCCTGTAAAAGTTCAAGTTCCCTGTGACAAATCCATCTCCATGTTGCAGTTCCAGTTCCATGTGACGGTTCCAGTTCTCTGTGACAGTTCCATTTCCCTGTGACAGTTCCATTTTTCAGTGACAGTTCTAGTTCCTTGTGACAGTTCCAGTTCCATGTGACAGTTCCAGTTTCCTGTGACAGTTCCAGTTCCTTGTGACAGTTTCCTGTGATACTTCCAGTTCCCTGTGACAGTTGCAGTTCCATGTGACAGTTCCAGTTCTTGTGACAGTTCCAGTTCCCTGTGACAGTTCCAGTTTCCTGTGACAGTTCCAGTTCCATGTTACAGTTCCAGCTCCCTGTGACAGTTCCAGGTCAATGTGGCAGTCACAGTTCCATATGACCGTTCCAGTTCCTTATGACAGTTCCTGCTTCCTGTGAAAGTCACAATTCCCTGAGACAGTTCCAGTTCCCTGTGACAGTTCAAGTTCTCTGTGGCATTTCCAGCTCTATGTGGCAATTCCAGTTCCCTGTGACGGTTCCAGTTCTTTGTGACAGTTCCTTTTCCCTGTGACAGTTCCAATTCCATGTGACAGTTCTAGTTCCCCGTGACAGTTCCAGTTCCCTGTGACAGTTCCAGTTGCCTGTGACAGTTCCAGTTCCATGTGACAGTTCCATGTGATACTTCCAGTTTCCTGTGACAGTTCCAGTTCCATGTGACAGTTCCAGTTCCCTGTGACAGTTCCAGGTCAATGTTGCAGTAACAGTTCCCTTTGAGAGATCCGGTTCCCTGTGACATTTCCAGTTTCCTGTGACAGTTCCAGTTCTATGTGACAATTCTAATTCCCTGTGACAGTTCCAGTTCCATGTGACAGTTCTCTGTGATACTTCCAGTTCCCTGTGACAGTTCCAGTTCCATGTGACAGCAGTTCCAGTTCCATGTGATAGCAGTTCCAGTTCCATGCGACAGTTCCAGTTCCTTTTGACAGTTCCAGTTCCATCTGACAACAGTTCCAGTTCCATGTGACAGTTTCAGTTCCATGTGGCAGTTCCAGTTCCATCTGACAACAGTTCTAGTTCCATGTGACAGTTCCAGTTCCATGTGGCAGTTCCAGTTCCACGTGACAGCAGTTCCAGTTTCCCATGACGGTTCCAGTTCCATGTGACAGCAGTTCCAGTTCCATGTGACAGTTCCAGTTCCATGTGACAGTTCCAGTTCCGTGAGACAGTTCCAGTTCCCTGTTACAGATCAAGCTCCCTGTGGCAGTTCCAGTTCCTTGTTACAACCCCAGTTCCCTGTGAAAGTTTCAACTCCCTGAGAGAGTTCCAGTTCCCTCTGACAGTTCAAGTTCCCTGCGACAGTTCCAGCTCCCTGATACAGGTCTAGTTCCTTGTGATAGTTCCGGTTCCCTGTTACAGTTCCAGTTCCATGTGGCAGTTCCAGTTCCCTGTGACAGTTCCAGTTCCTTGTAACAGTTCCAGCTCTCTGTGAAAGTTTCAATTACATGAGACAGTTCCAGTTCCATGTGACAGTTCCATTTCCCTGTGACAGTTCCATTATCCTGTGACAGTTCTAGTTCCTTGTGACAGTTCTAGTTCCCTGTGACAGTTCCATTTCCCTGTGACAGTTCCATTATCCTGTGACAGTTCTAGTTCCTTGTGACAGTTCCAGTTCCCTGTGACAGTTCCAGTTCCTTGTGACAGTTCCAGCTCTCTGTGAAAGTTTCAATTACATGAGACAGTTCCAGTTCCATGTGACAGTTCTAGATCCCTGTGAAAGTTACAATTCCCTGTGGCAGTTGCAGTTCCCTGTGACGGTTCCAGTTCTTTGTGACAGTTCTTTTTCCCTGTGACAGTTCCAATTCCCTGTGACAATTCTAGTTTCCCGTGACAGTTCCAGTTCCCTGTGACAGTTCCAGTTCTCTGTGACAGTTATAGTTCCATGTTACAGTTCCATGTGATACTTCTAGTTCCATGTGACAGTTCCAGTTCCATGTGACAGTTCCAGTTCACTGTGACAGTTCCAGGTCAATGTTGCAGTTACAGTTCCTTTTGAGAGTTCCTGTTCCCTGTGGTAGTTCCAGTTTCCTGTGACAGTTCCAGTTCTTTGTGACAATTCAAGTTCCCTGTTACAGTTACAGTTCCATGTGACAGTTCCCTGTGATACTTCTTGTTTTTTGTGAAGTTCCAGTTCCATGTGACAACAGTTCCAGTTCCCTGAGACAGTTCCAAGTCAATGTTGCAGTTACAGTTTCCTTTGACAGTTCCTGTTCCCTGTGACAGTTCCAGTTCCTTCTTATAGTTCCATTTCCCTGTGACAGTTTTAGTTCCCTGTGACAGTTTCATTTCCCTGTGACAGTTCTAGTTCCATGTGACATTTCCCTGTAATACTTTCACTTCCCAGTGACAGTTCCAGGTCCCATGTGACAGTTCCAGTTCCCTTTGACAGTTCCAGGTCAATGTGACAGTTACAGTTCCCTTTGAGAGTTCATGTTTCCTGTGACAGTTCCTGTTCCCTGTTACAGTTCCAGTTCCATGTGACAGTTCCCTGTGACATTTCTTGTTTCCTGTGAAGTTCCAGTTCCATGTGACAGTTCCAGTTCTTTGTGACAGTTCCAGGTCTATGTGGCAGTTACAGTTCCTTTTGACAGTTCCTGTTGCCTATGACAGTTCCAGTTCCCAATGACAGTTCCAGTTCCCTGTGACAGTTCCAGTTCCATATGTCAGTTCCAGTTCCATGTGACACTTCCCTGTGATACTTCCAGTTCCCTGTGACAGTTCCAGTTCTCTGTGACAGTTGCAGTTGTCTGTGACAGTTCCAGTTCTCTTTGACAGTTCCAGCTCTCTATAGCGTTTATGGCGAAGGAGAGTGGGCCTTTGGAAATCTAAAGTTTTCTGAATGTGTTGGATAAACGCAGATTACGCCACGGTCAATCCCCGTTTCGACACTAGGTCGACAAGGAAGCAAGGGGTTAGGTGAACGTTAGGTAGAATACTTTGTCTGGTACAGGTGTGAGTGTCAGAACTGACCACTCTGGTGTAAGACTTGACAGGGGTGAGTGTCAGAACTGACCACTCTGACGTCTGACTTGACAGGGATATGGGTTGTCGAGAACGAATACTTACACGACAGGATACACATTTAGAATGACAGTGACTAGTGGAAAGACAGACAGTAACATTTTTGATGGGCTGGTTCCAAATTGGAGTGATGGCTAAATCAGTCAACACAGAGAAGACCACTGGACAGCCATGCTTGTTGCTTTAGTCTATAAATCATAATGTAGAGATACATTCGGCAGACTGGCTGTGAGATTGGGGAAGAGACTGGAAGAGAGAGTTCAGTGATGGTTGTCCCACCATACACCTCGAGTTGAACCAGTCGTGCTTAATAGGTGTTTATGAGATACACTTCCTGATTGCCTGAAGAGGAGATCTTAATGTGATTTGTATGTGCATGACACCTTGTGAACGATGTATGTTCTGAATTGTTATACAGGTGTACAGGTCGCATGAGGACGAGATCTGAATGTGAGTTGTGAGTGCAGGACACCTTGTGAACGATGTATGTTCTGAATTGATGCGAGTGTACAGATCGCCCAAGGATGAGATCTGAATGTATGTTGTATGTACAGATAGAGAACGAGATAACTTGAGCCATTAAGTTGTGATCACAAAAGCATTAGAGTTGTGCAGTTTTGTTGTTGCAGAGGTCGACTCAGAATCTGGGTATCATATATTTGGAAGAACCATCAAAAGCTAGATAGCTTTATATACATTTGTCTAACTCAGCAATAACCTTATTCTACCGCATATACTTAATTTGGTCCGAGTGACCAGGACATCTTTAATAAGATAACTACTCAGCTAAAGCCTACGCTGCTACACAAGATGTAATGCTTTGTCACCGACAGTAGTGTCAGCTATTGAAAAACATCAACCTTTATTTATGATACACAAATACAATCCTGTATGACTTATTTTCACGTGGTTTCCAATGAGGAAGACTATTACATATTTACCGGTTAGCAACATTTTATATTAAACCTACAAATTTCATCCGAAAATATCGTGGTTTTTATTAATACAGAAAATTTTGTAATGATTTCAAGTTGACATAATTACTTAAAATTATCTGCGTTGATAGCTACGACTTCAGGTGTTTGAGATTCTTAAAAAAAATGTCAATTAACTCGCGAAGTAAAAAAGACGCAACGAGCTGAACACAGTTCTGACTTCCCACAACTTTCAGTTAGAATGAGCTGCAAAAATTTCACGTCGCCATTCGAGAGTTTTTGCAACACCGACAAACATATAGGTGTATTTTCTGTTTTAAAGCTCAGATTTCTGCAGAGTAGAACATGGCATGTACCAGCCACGAAGATATTGATACTGTAAGGTTTGAATTTACGTTATCTCAGCAATCCAGTCCGTGATATCAATTGTTTAAAGCATTCACGTCTAGCTAAACGTTGTTGCTTCCTTATTGTTCTTGTGTAATTCTAGCACACAGATTTACGTGATATTTTGTGTACATACTTATCGTTCTTATTGTTTGCTTTTCGTAGACGATGCTGCCCTGGACGCCCAAACGGAAGACATATTACAGATCCTCCTTAATCGGTTGGCAAAATCCTGTGATCTGTTTGGACTCATCATCAGCGTTCAAAAAACGAAAGTGATGGCTCAGGATACAGATCCTCCAGACAGTGTCTTAAATGATAGAAATCTAGAGATTGTTATTAACTTTAACGACCTTGGATCTATTATCACCGACAACGCTTCACTGGACGCAGAGCTGCAAAAGCAATCAGGAATGTGCTCAACAGCACATTCTAGGCCCTCACAGAGAGTGTGGAATAACAACATGGTGATAATCTCCACCAAGGTTGATGTGCACATATCATGTGTGATTAGAAATAGGTGGGGGGGGGGGGGGTGGGGATTCATTTATAGGAATAAAGAATAAAGGCCTCTCGCTGAAGGGTGTAGAGGTTATATTATTTTTAAAATATGGGCTATCAAGATTTTAAATTGCTACCCTCTGGGTCAGGACACCGATAACTTAACTAATTGGCCATCCGCTCTTTGTGCAAATTTAATCCAAATCGTGTATGCTCTATTGATTTTCTGTGTTTGATTCTATAAGCTGTACACGCACTCATAAACTACAACGTCCTGTGTGGATTGTGATGGAGGGGATGTCGTCGCCATCAATGACGTCGATGGACAATCCTTCAATCACTTAAAACAATGTTAATTGATTCACCTCTTAGCTCCAGGTGAAGCTTTGGACGACGGTACGAGTATTTGTATAGTTATGATTGTACATAACGAGCTTGCTAGTCACATGCACAATCCTATTTAGTCAACTTTTACGACGAACTTGAAGGTAACAATGACCCCAATCCTTCAACCCGATATCACTCAGGGGATTTAATTATGTCATCATCGTCAGTCCCGTAACCTTGAAGGAAGGTCGTTGAGGCACGTCATTGCCGTTTGTCGAACCAATTCCCACCAAACGTCTCGATTTATTGTCAGGGTATTCGTTTCGGCTATATATCTTCCCGTCCACTCTTTTATATTCTCATTTCCATTGGGCAAATGTTCCGTTCTAGGGAAGCCAACAAAGTCTAAGTCTCACCCACGTAGAGGTATATCGAAGTGACCATTGTATACATTAAATTCAGATTCGATTGAAGGCTAATGTTCTTGTCTTTCCTGATTATTCGTAGCCTGTCAGGGCGACTATGGCCATAACTGTTCTTGACTGGATCTCTGATCTAGACCCTCCGGATTCATCTCTGCTTCCAGATACTTGAACCACGCAACACTTTCCAAAGGTTCACCTCTGATCATGATCGGGTTTAATGTACCTTGTGGGTCTTGTGGACCATGATCTTACTCTTCTCTGCACTGATTTCCATCCCAAATTTCTGGGCAGCATTGTCTGGGTTTGTGACTAGGCTCGCAAGTTCAGGCTCAGTCCCAGCCAGACCGATAATGTCGTCGGCAAACAGGAGGTTGGTGAGTATGCGTCCACCCATACTGATCTTCCATATGTATGTATTCATTGCTTCTGACATAATGCATTCTAGAAAAACATTAAATAGTGTCCGAGAGAGGAGACACCCCTGACGCAGGCCGACTGTCGTGCGAAACCACTCACCTGCGGTTCCGTTGAGGTAAACTGCACTGCTGGCATCGACATATAGTTTCTCAATGACGCGATGAGCCGCCATCCTATCTTGTACTTGAAGAGTATATATGGGCTCATGTCCTGCCCTTTGAAAAGCCTTTTTAAAGTCAATGAAGACCTGGTACAAGTGATCTTTGCGCTGAGTGTATTTTTCCCAGATCACGCGCAGTTGAAAAATGTAATTATGTATGTAACGTAAAAAGGTCACACAGTATTGATATGAGATACAGTCTATTGATTGTTCACTAGCATACACGGATAATCAACAGCCAAGACTAGTGTCAAGGTAATTAGAAACATACCGGCCATGATACCACCTCACATCCACGTCGTGATCATGGAAACAGGATATGCTAAAGCAGCCTGACCAACTGGGAAGGGTAAGACAATGAGATCTTAATAGTGATGAGCCTTGTGAGACATCTCATTTTGTACTTTAACTAGAAGGGTCCATGAGTAACTTCTTCAGATGATCACGGGATATAAGAAGAACAACTGAAACCGCACTTCCAATTCCCACCAAAGGTTCGTCAAGAGTGAATAACTCAGAGCAAGTGGCTTTGAACAAAAATAACAACACAGCCTCTGCCTACAAATAATGAGTTTGTTTTTTATTTATTCTTTATGTGTATATTCTAAAACTGTCTTGTACACCTGTCTCGTACATCTGGCCTCAAATGGTCTTCGATCCATTAATTTGGACTCGATGTCGTCTTTCATTTTATACATTGTCGCTATACTGCACATTGGCAATCTTAATAATATTCTTACAGGAACCAGGATCCAAGAATTGGAAGTCATGCATCCAATTGGTCAATAAATCTGTCTTCATCCAGCATTTAGACCAAAACACGGGTCTGAAAGCGGCCCGTGAGAAATTAACTCACGGCAACTGTTTCTCCTTATTCTTTAATTGCTGCTTGTTCTCGCAAAAACTAGTGCTTCAATAAATTCTAACAGTAGCAGAAAAGTCTATCGTTGGCGTGCTGCACACACTCAGTTTGGCCTCTATAAAAGATACTACTTGTGGAGAGTCTTCTGTAAAAAGAGTGCGATATCCTGTATTTTCAAACTTGCGTCAAGGAAAGTTAAATGCATCCATGAAATTCTGATCTTTCCACCATTTAGTTATCTCCTCCTCTGATTGACCCGTGAACAATGGGAGGAAATTCGGAAATGTGTTTACTCCCACCTGCGAGTGCATATTTAAATCAAATTATTTGAGAGTTTTCGTTAAATATTCGTAAGTCTTTTTTATGCTTTTTAACAACTTATTTCTTGGAAGCGAGTCAAGTCAAATAATAATTACATTCAATGTTTCTTTTGTAACTGACTCGATTTGACGTTTCTTTAAATTTATGGGATCAATTTCGTCAAATTCAGCTTTTCTGGGAATTAAAACAAAACAAAAGAAATACATGAAAACTATGTGTTAATTACAAGTGGTGTAGCGGTAGGTCAAAGGGCAAACCACGGTGTAGGCTTAATTTTACACCCAGAACTTGCTAGCGCATTGGTAGACACATCATACATTTCAGAAAGGATACTATCAGTGCGATTGCAAGATAAATATAAGACGGCTACAATAATCCAAATAAATGCTCCGTGTAATGACAGTTATTCTGAAGCAGACAAAGATGCTTTTTTCGGTGACCTCTCAAGCGTGTTACACCAGGTCTCAGACGCAGACGAACTGATAGTCATGGGAGACTTTAATGGTAAAGTGGGGCGACGCAGATACCCATGGGGAGAACACCTGGGACCACATAGTGATATAAGAGGAGATTGCAACTATAACGGTGAACATATTCTCACACTATGTGCGGAGCATGGCCTTTTCATTACGAATTCCTTCTATCAACATAGACACAGTCATATACAAACATGGTACAAGTGGGGGGACATGAACACCTCATCTCAAATAGACTTCATTCTCACTAGAGGGCGAAATAGAAAACACATTACAGACTCCAAGGTCATTCCAAACATCAGCATAGACACCGACCACCTTCCGGTGGTACTGTACTGGAAACAAAAAGTAGTAACCAGATTGTGAGATACAGAGTTGGCAGAGGTCATTAACATTAACAGACTGACAGACTTGGGGATTCAGGAAAGAGTAAAACAGGACATGAAAACTGCTTTTAAACAGCAAACTCGCAGAAAAGAAATTGAAGAAAGTTGGCAAGGATTCAAGGCTGCATTGCAAAAGGCTTTGCTTGTAAATTGTGGGGAAACAAAGAAGGGAGGAAAAAGAAAGAAAAGGACTATGTGGTGGAATGAGATGGTAGAGGCAGCAGTCAAAGAAAAAAAGGCTCTTTTTAAAAGGTGGAGAAACTCCAATAAAGAAGATGACTACCTTTCATATAAACAAGGGAGACGCAGAGATAAGACTGCAATAGTAAAGTCACGGGAAGAGGCGTGGCAGGCGTATGGTGAAGTACTAAGCGATGTTTGTTCTAGAGCACCTAGGGAGTTCTACAAAAAAATACGCGCAATACGAGATAGAGATGCCCAATCCAGCCACAACAATAAATGACAGATATGGAAACCCAATCTTCGACAGCAAAGGAGGTAAAGAACAGATGGGAGGAATATTTTACTGAGCTATTAAATCCAAACACAGAAGACGAAGCCCAGAACATATCCGAAAATAGCACATCTGTGCACACATAAGCCGAACAACCCAAATATAATGACAGAACAATCCTAGAACAGGAAGTCAGAGAAGCCATTAAGAGATGCCCAAGAAAAAAAGCAACAGGAGAAGATAACATTTCGGTGGATGCCATAATGGCGTGCCAAGAAGTGGGAATAGACTGGCTAACTGGGATATTCCAGCAGGCTTGGAGAGAGAGAAAGGTACCCAAGGATTGACAAAGAGCAGTAGTGGTACCCATTTGGAAAAATTAAGGCAGCAGAAAAGAATGCAGTTCGAACAGAGGTATATCCCTCCTTAGCCATGTAGGGAAAATTTATGCGCGGATCTTAGAACAGAGAGTTCGAGCAAGGGTGGAGCCTCGTTAAGTAATTCACAATGTGGGTTTAGAAAAGGCAGGGGTTGCACGGATGCGATATTTGCACTAAGACATTTGAGAGAAAAGTCCATAGAGTATGGTAAAGAACTAAATGTGGCATTCATTGATCAAGAGAAGGCTTTTGATAGAGTTAACAGGAAGAAATTATGGGGCGTTTTGGAGGAGTGTGGTGTTACGGGCCAGTTACTGGACAATATAAGATCAATGTACGCGTATAGCGAAGGGACTGTTAGAACACATGTGGGGCAGACAAACTGGTTTCCAATAAAGAGCGGAGTCCGGCAAGGTTGTGTGCTTTCACCCCTACTATTCATCATATACATGGATAAAATTACACGGTGGGCAAATCCATCTGAAAAATCTCTACACGAATTGATCTTTACGGACGATCAGTGCCTCTTCTATAGGGACCAGACTGATTTACAACGTCACCTGACAAGCCTCGACTCAGCCTGCGAAAAATATAACATGAAGATAAACGGCGACAAGACAGTAACTATGACAATCAACCGCCTACCAATACATCGCAGCTACCACACTGGGGGCAAAATACTAAAACAGGTACAGGAGTTTACATATCTAGGAAGTGTCTTCACTGACGACGGCAGGTTTGACAGAGAGGTAAAAAAAAACTAGAATCCAAAAAGCAAACAAGATGCAGTACCAATTGGCACCGATACTGAACCACCGAAATGTCGCCATGGCTACAAAACGGAAGTTAATCAACACCTTGATCATCCCTACGCTGTGTTATCAGTGTCAAACATGGACACTACTAGACAGGCATAGGCGTAAGATTGAGACTTGTGAGATGCGAGGGATTAGAAATGCTGCAGGAAAGACGATTTGGGACAGAATCAGTAACGACGCACTTAGAAAAATAGTGGGGACTACACCAGTATACCACTATATTGAAGCACAGAGAGTAAAGTGGTTCGGGCATCTGACTAGAATGCATTTTGAACAACCAGCAGCGAAATCATATTTCTTGAAGGTGGATGGTCCTCGAGCAAAAGGGCGACCACGACATCGTTGGATCGAAGGGGTCAAGAACACTCTCCAAAAGTTCAATATGACAACCACACAAGCCTCCCTCCTAGCTCAAAACATAAATCTACGCATACCTCCTCTCTGCGACGCCGCAAGGTAAGAGCAGGGGGACAAAAGAAGAAAGAAGAAAGAAGAAGAAAGAAGAAGAAAGAGAAGTGTGACTTGGATACAACACGGGGTTCATACACTCAATGACAATAAATTCTGAATTGTCAGGCAGTGTGGCCTTGACATTGAAACGTTTAGAACATTCGCTGGTTTGAAAATCGTTTTCATTTGTCTTATGTCTGAATATCTGACGATACCTGCAGTGCTGTAAATGATTCTTGCCGAAATATTTTTCAACTAGGCTTGCGTTTATCCACATCGTATTGTCTTTGCTTTATGTTATGTCTGGGATGAAAGTTCTCTCACAGTTGATCGTTTGTCTATTCAGACCTGCCACTTTTACCATGCTGGGCTCAAAACGGTTTACAAGTGGATACACGCAAGCGATGGACAAAGTTAAACTCTGTAAAGTATCTGATTTTCTACCTTTGTCGCATTTGTTACCAGCAGTTTCCTTGTAAAATCCTAAGTCTTCTGCATTATCGATTTTATTGGATAGTTAATGTTGGTTTTAATTGATTGTGTCTAGCTTATTAGAGTTATTGGAGACATGGCTAGTCCAGCTTTGATTGCTGCTGCCGCTAAGATTCAGGTAGCTTGCAACTGCATTATAACCATCTGTGTCGACCAGCTGCAGAGATAGAACCAACACTCCACCAACACTCCAAGTGTTAGCAATGGAAATGTTGTTTGTACAGCTGAGAGACGCTCTAAAAGTAAAGTAAAGTACCCCATAGCAATACTGCCGTAGGTGTGTGAGGTGTTAGCGATCTCACATTTCAAAGGCTCGGCTATATAAGGGCGGTAGCCATCTTCTCTCACTCGCCGCTTTTACTTCCCGGACTGAACCGGTACCCATTTAAGGCTGGGTCGACCCGGGAGCCATTGCGGTCTGAAAAAAACATTACCGCCTCAACTGGGGAATGAACCCAGGACCACTCAAATACATCAAATCAGATGGGATCAGTTCAAATAGCTTCTTACATGACTTATAGTTACTAAGTATTGTAGTCCTCATCAACAACCCTCTTTAGTGGAACTTGACTTGGTCCCTCCGCGGCTGGGGCGATGGATAATAGCAGCACAGCAGAGCTTGACAACTGTCTCGTTCAATGTATCTTTCTCGCAACGCTTTAGCAATTTGCAAATCTATTTCTGGTACCATTTTTAATGACCAAACATTTCCAATGCAGTGCACGTGTCATAGCAGCAAGCGGCTGGCAGTTATAATCGTCTGTTGGAAATTGTCGGCCTAAGGGATCCGTTCCGGAAGAGCAATGCAATACCTCCACGGACGAAAAAGCAAGTAATCAACGACTCGGTACATCCAGCTGTCTGTAAAATGTGTTCCTGGCAGATATCTGATTGACCCAGTCGTCATATAGTCATCCCAAAAAAGTTGACACTCCCGCTGTAAAAAGCGAATGGGTCACTAAATCAAGTCATGATCTTTAAGGGATACGATCCTACTTTTGATTCTCTCCAATTCTAGAGCCAGCTATACCTAGGCTGGAGTTCTTTGGCAATGCGGCATTGCACTTTGTTGGGTGTATCTAATGCCCTAATGTAATGCTGAAGCATTTATGAAATTGACGGATGTGGGAGGTCTCTCTCTCGGCCCCGTATTTTGGTGGTGGAGGTGGTAAGCTCGCCGTTTTTTATCAAAAAGGGCTAGCTCAGGATCCAACATTGCACAATCGTTGCCGTCATTGTGATCCCCATGGGATCAGGCAAGAGATAGAAGACTTCTGGCTTCTGACCAAAGTGGGAAAGAAAGTCACAGACTCTCTAAACCCTCCCCCCCCCCCTTTCCTCTCCAGTAAAAGAGAGAAGACTTCTGGCTTCTTACCAAAGTGGGAAAGAAAGTCACAGACTCTCTAAACCCTCCCCCCTTTCCTCTCCAATAAAAGAGAGAAGACTTCTGGCTTCTGATCACAGTGGGAAAGAAAGTCACAGACTCTCTAAACCCTCCCCCCTTTCTTCTCGAGCAAGAGTTCTCTGTGAAGTATTAACCAGCAATCACTAATCTGTGTATTTCCTGTTCACGTATTAACATGCAATCGCTGAATGTGTATTTCATTTTCACGTATTAACAGGCAATCACTAATCTGTGTATTCCCTGTTCACGTATTAACGGGCAATCATTGATCTGTGTATTTCCTGTTCCCGTAGTAACCTAAAATCACTGATCTGTATATTTCCTTTTCACGTATTAACCTGCAATCGCTGATCTGTATATTTCCTGTTCACGTATTAACCTGCAACCGCTGAATGTGTATTTTCTGTTCACGTGTTAACCTTGAACTTATTTTATATATAGCTACTTATTTGTTGATCGACATGTGTAGGTTTATTCATTGGATGGATGTGTCATTTGAATGCATTCCAAGGCTGCTTATCTTTTTGTCAGTTCCGGTATGTTGGCAATATGCTATGGCAATCATATTCTATTTTTATATGTGCGTGGTTTTACATGGCCACTCTAGATAAAGAAGGGCTTGGGTTTGATATGGAGAGGTCGAGTTCTCTTACTTTCTGTGCAAATCCGTTTTTTTGTGAGTCTACATTGATCACATTCCTCCAATCTCGAATTCTACATGTCTTCAAGGAACAACAACTCAGTACAAGTAGCTTCAGATCAAAATCAAACAATCCATAATATCAGATATTTCATGGGCGTTAATACCAGCATGACCAGGACATTTGGTCTACAAAAGACACTGATGGATCGGGCTTCTTATGTCCGCTATCCACTCCTGCTGTGCCGTTTCTTCTGAGGGTTGTGTTTTCAAGATTGCTGTTGACTTTCTTCGATGATATTTGATAGGTTTGATATGCGCACTTTTGTCAAGAAATTACTATAAGGTATGTGACCTAATATACGAGCTTTGGTAAAATACGCTTTGGCTTTTCTGGCTCGGGTAAGTTGCGTCCATTGTATCCAGGCTTACCATGCACGTTCATTTGTTACGAGACGTGTTCAAATGAAACCGGACCTAACTGCAACAATTCAACTTACGTACAGTGCGCATGATGACGCCACTGCAGGTGTAAACATCACATACCAATCATCAAGTTTGCAAAATGTCATTATCATCCGACTCATAGTCTAATCAGCAGACCGTTGAAAACAGTTGAAGAATTTAATCTGAAAGAACCATGAATTATGGGGAGGAGAAATTTGGTACGTGATACTTACTTGGAATACTGGTATTCAAACAGGCATGTTAATGTATGTTGCCAGGTAGCTGAAGGCATCGCCTAAATGCAGTAGGTATTTTACAACTTCCTGCGGCTTACTAGGTCTGGGGAAAGATACAAATAGTTTGGCTAGATTTTAAACAATAATTATTGTCCGGACAGCCATTTTCGATTTCTAACTGCCAAGGTATTTTTAACGTGCTCGAAACTGAACACGGGAGCCCGATCTCACTACCCAGAGACCAGGGGAATTCCTATCAGAAATCGACGTGGAAAAATCCGTGTGTCCACCGTGATTCGAACACGCAGCCTCTGGCACTCTGGACAGACACCTTACCTCGAGACCACTGAGCCATCGCGACACTGGCATTTGCAATAGCAATGCTCTTCTACTGTTGAGACTCTGTGTCTCTAATGATCTTTCTCTCACAAAAAGCAGGTTTCGCGTACCTTCTCACTACAAAACGTGCATTCTCACGTTAAACAAAGGTACGTCATTGAATATTATCTTTACCAGAAAGTAACAGACGGGATGTGTGGGTTACTGAGGATGAGTGATGATATGTCAACAGTCAACTGCTACAGCCGACACCGTGAGCACCATGTGTGGTAGAGTTTGTAGTGCTAAGATAGGACTACACAGTTATCTACAGACACATTTGTCGACACTTATCTGAGACTGTCATCAGTATTGCACGCAATTGACATCTATTACTATAATCTTCCTACACTAGGATTTCAAGCGAAAAATCCGTAAATCAAAGCACATATATACAGAATCATTAAAGTCAGACCAAGAAGAGTCGGGGATGGGAACCGTCTACCCCACCATGAAGATAATATAAATGACAGGAAAACGGTTAGAGAACATCTACACCGTAGAAGAGGAATGACCAAGTCAAGTCAGACTAAGGAGGATGGTGAAAGAGAGCTGCTCCATTCTTCAGATGCTATAATTCTTCTCTTTCTTTTGATCATATGCCTTAAACAATTCGCTCTCATAGACCTAATCAATAAAGCTGAAGGGGAAAGGGGGAAGGGTTTAGAGAGTATGTGGCTTTCTTTCCCGCTTTGGTCAGAAGCCAGAAGTCTTCTGTCTCTTACTGGAGGGGAAAGGGGAGAGGGTTTAGAGAGTGTGGCCAGAAGCGAGAAGTCTTTTCTCTCTTACTGGAGAGGAAAGGGGAGAGGGTTTAGAGAGTGTGGCCAGAAGCCAGAAGTCTTCTCTCTCTTACTGGAGAGGAAAGGGGAGAGGGTTTAGAGAGTGTGGCCAGAAGCCAGAACTCGTTTTTCTCTTACTGGAGGGGAAAGGGGGGAGGGTTTAGAGATTTTGTGATTGTCTTTCCCGCTTTGGTCAGAAGCCAGAAGTCGTTTCTCTCTTGCTTGATCCTATAGAGATCACAATGACGGCAACGACTGTGCAATGCTGGATCCTGAGCTAGCCCGTTTTGATAAGAAACGGCGAGCTTACCACCTTCACCACAAAAATACGGGGTCGAGAGAGAGACTTCCCACATCTGTCAATTTTCTAAATGCTTCAGCATTCAGCAGATTGTTGATGGGGTAGAGTGTCCAAATCCCACTCTATTTATCTCTCCTCTTTTAACAGCATGTCAAATAACCATTTACAACTAAATTGACTGGAGCGTGCCGATAACGTTTGCAATAACAAGGGAGTGCTCCTCCATTTCGCTGCTGATCAGACACTCATATTTGCCGCAGTGTTATCTGTAGCTTTCCTTCAAACAATTCAAATATAATCACATTTGTTTTAAACTTGACATTTCCTCATACACAAGCTACATCAACATTTGTTCGAATTATTTGTTTACTTACAATGTTTGGTCCACTTTTGTGGTGAGCGTTGTGGGGAGCTCACGTTCCCTCTCCTGTGTCAATGTATTGTGCTAGTTGATGTAATCACTCACGGAGCAAAGGAAATACATCTGAGCTTCGAAGTAGCGTTATTCAGAAAGCACAAAGGAGATGCCTATAACGTCTGTCTGATCACTGCTTTCTGAATGTGTATTTTAGTGTCCACTTGAAAGCGCATGAAAAACGAAATCGATGAATATAGAATAGGTTTAATAGTAATAGCAATAGTAGTAGTAATACTAATTGTAGTAGTAGTAGTAGCAGTAGTAGCCTCAGTAGTAGTTTAGTAATTCTAGTAATAGTAGTAGTAATAATAGTAGTTATAGTAGTAACAGTAAGAGTAGTAGTATTAGCAGTTGTAGTAGCAGTCGTAGTAATAGTAGCAGTGATAGTAGTAATAGTAGTAGTAGCAGTAGTAGCCTCAGTAGTAGTTATAGTACTTATAATAATAGTAGTAGTAATAATAGTAGTTATAGTAGCAACAGTAAGAGTAGTAGTATTAGCAGTTGTAGTAACAGTCGTAGTAATAGTAGTAGTGATAGTAGTAAGAGTAATAGTAGCATTTGTAGAAGTAGCAGTAGTAATATGACCCTCAAGACCCACATTTATGAGGACAGTTACCAAAGACCACCATTCCCACGAAAACCGCACTGTGACTGGGTAAACCTGGTCTCCTTGTACCTGGAGTCTACGCAGAACAATTCTGGCTAGAATCTTCCCAACGGTACACAACAGCGAAATTCATCTGTAGTTCTTGCAGTCATTCCGACCTCCCTTGTTCTGCGCAGACTCCAGGTCCTAGGAGACCAGGTTTTCCCAGAGTCACAGTGCGGTTTTCGTGGGAATGGTGGTCTTTGGTGACTATTGCCCCGCAAGTGGGTCGTGGTGGCCATTGGTGACTGTCCTCATGAATGTGGGTCGTGGTGGCCATTGGTGACTGTCCCCATAAATGTGGGTCGTGGTAGACATTGGTTATTGTCCTCATGAATGTGGGTCGTGGTGGCCATTGGTGACTGTCCTCATAAATGTGGGTCTTGAGGGTCATATTACTACTGCTACTTCTACAAATGCTACTACTACTCTTACTACTATCACTACTACTATTACTACGACTGTTACTACAACTGCTAATACTACTACTATTACTGTTGCTACTACAACTACTATTATTACTACTACTATTATTATAAGTACTATAACTATTACTGAGGCTACTACTGCTACTACTACTATCACTGCTACTATTACTACGACTGCTACTACAACTGCTAATACTACTACTCTTACTACTACAACTACTATTATTACTACTACTATTACTATAATTAATATATCTACTACTGAGGCTACTACTACTACTACTACTACTACTAGTATTACTACTACAAGGTTACAATGCTCGAATCTGTGAAATCCTGATGTGACCTGTCCTTCATGCCAGCATAATATTACCAACTGGTGTATCTGTGGATAAATATGTCCTTGTGACACCTGAAGCCGTCTATTAGGATTCCATCCTTTCCTGTGTTTTCTAATGCCATAAGCTGTTACCGCTGATTTGAGGGTAGGTCTTTAGATACATCCCACCTTTCATTAGCTGCACAGCCTCCTGATGTATCAGTGAGAATGTCTGCAAGCTGCTGTTGGAACCGGAAGCACTTTCTTTTCTAGATCCTTTGTGTTAACTAAATTTATCCTAAAAATGGGTTTGTACTTCGCTGTGAAGATTCTCTTAGATCTCAGATTGACGCGGGCAACGATACACGTGTGGTCACTATCACAGCCAGCACTCGGGTAGCTGCGTTGTATGTGTGTGTTATTCAGATGTTGTCTCTAGATGATAGTAAAGTCCAGTTGGTGCCAGTTGCCGGATCTTGGGTGTTTCCACGGTGCATTAATGGGATCTTTTGTTGTAAAGTAAAAGTTTGTGATGTATAGATTGTATTTTATGCAGAATTTATGCAGCAGTTGTCAATTTTCACTCATGCGCCTAATATTGTGTTTGCTTAAACAAACATTCGAGTCCAATCCCACCCGAGCATTTAGATCATCAAGTCCGATTTTGGAATTGCATTCACTGCATTGTCTAACTCTAGATAGAAGGAATCCTTTGCAAATTCCGATGTGAGAATCAGAGCATAGGGAGCTACACATGTTATGAATCTACACGAGGCAGATAATCTCATTGTTAACATTCGTTCATATCCTCTAACTGGACTCTCAATAGCACATAACAGCGAGTTCTTCACTGCAAAACCCACCGCATGTTGTCAGGTTTCTTCCTTTCCTCTACCTTTCCAAAAAGGTATAATTTTTCCCCATAAGTGACCCATCCCCTGGAAGGCGTGTCTCCTGCAGACAAGAAATATTTGTACCTAGACGATTGAGTTCGGCATCAGTAACAACCATTTTCCTCACGTCACCAATGTTTCTGAGGTCAGTGGAGTGTCCCTGACACATGGTCAGACATTCCAAGTGGCCGAAGCCTAAAGTTTTAATTTTTAGTTTTATTGCCTGGTACATTTGATTTACTGCTTGCGATTTAGATTTTGTCCTAGCCCCAAGTACCCATTGAAGCAGACATGCTTGTGGCGAATCAACCTCTTATTGGCTGGGGCGGGTGTTAATTGATCAGTGACACCCAAAGTTGTCTTCCACCGTCGGAGTTCGTGGCGCCTCTGGCTATGCCAATTCGCAAAAGCTTTACACCCATAAAAAGCTGTCTCCCGTTTTGATATATATATATCTGTGTAACATATCCTTGTGAAGTAGAGCAGATTGGGGCTGAGACTTATTCTAGGGAAGTCTAAAATCAGCTGAGAAAGTAATTGGTCGGTTCAAACTGGGGTCAACATAACGCCATTGTCAAGTCAGGGATTGAATTGGAAACATGAGAGAGCGAGATAGAAGCAACAGTGTTTAGGGTAGGAGCTAAGACTGGTTTGTTTGAGAATGAAGTAGTGACTTTTAAACGACCCATACTTTATATTGGACTGGTATCAGTAAGGCATTTAGCGATACGAAATCGCACGCCGGGTTGTCCCATTTAAAATGACAGACTGCCAAGAAGTGATTTGAGTCAATAGAATTCAAAAAGAAAATAGTCAAGATTGATGACTGTCCAGTCTACTAGAAATGACCACACAACCGAAAACTTGGTTTAGGTACGGCTAATATGGGTTTATAAAATAGAGAGCAGATTCGATATTCGGGAATCGAGAGCTGATCTGGGTAGCTGCCTCACTATGATCCAGGGCCATTGCAAATGTTTCTATTGGAGGAATGGTGGCCCTTTTATGATCAACGAAACGAGAAGGAAATATGTTCACTTCGATTGAGAAGGTCTATCTGTACGAAGAGAAGGATCTGGCATCCCCGTCTAGTGTCGAAAAGGGTCAGGTGAATCCGGGGATACAAAACTCAGTCTTGTATCCCAAATTTCGGAACAACTAATGTACATGTCAAAAAGCTGTTTGGTAAGCCCAATGTCAGTTTCGGAAAACGAAATGTGAACCCTAAGAATCCACAGGGAGCACATGTTCTCAGAACCGGTGTAACACGAGCACCAGAGGGACACAATCTCCCAAAACGGGTGTAACACGGATACCAGAGGGTACGCTCCCCTAGACCGGGTGTAACACGAACATCAGAGGAACACGCTCCCCTAGAACGGATGTAACATGCGCACCAGAGGGATACGTTCTCAACATTTAGGTACAGTTATTCGGTCGAAGAGTGAGTTGTATCATAAGCCTTTCGCGGGAGGCCATTTTCGCACACGTGATAAGACTATGTCATACATAACAATAAAGTCAACCAGAGAGTGGCAGATTCATCACTTCATTGAAGGCATGGCGAACGTCAGAAACATCGAATCGGCTAGTTAATCACTGATGTGCAACAAGATTTAATTAGATCAAACTGAGAGATTT
The DNA here is from genome assembly GCA_036924085.1 of Ariolimax columbianus. NCBI lineage: Eukaryota > Metazoa > Mollusca > Gastropoda > Stylommatophora > Arionidae > Ariolimax > Ariolimax columbianus. The sequence goes on from JAVGWX010000012.1 coordinate 28,553,473, forward strand.
GTAAAGAGTGCCGTTGATATTAGTTAAGCTACTGAACTGGGTTTATAATTCCAGGGCTGCCATTCAAGCCCATGATAACATCACTGAGATAAAAAAATTCATAGTTATTTAGCTAATGTTATGTTTTTATCATGTTGTAACAAATATTTTTGTAATAAATAAATATCTTTTTTTATTTTTCTCATAAGCTTTAGAGTTTCTAATATTGTAGTCGTATCGTCATGTCGTAGATGTTTTATCGTTTAACATACATACATAAATAAATCCTAGCTTTATCCCATGTATACGTAAAAATGGACCATGTGACCAGGATATTACGGGATACATATTAGGATGTGTGCAATGTGGATGAGGTCTTTCCAATTTGTCCTAGGCTGGTGGTACATAATAGCCACAGGAGCAGAAATCTGATGGAGAGCGCCGTTTCCCATTCGGTTATGGGTACGACGAGACTAACGTCTGGTCAGGAAAACACACCGATCAGACAATGATAGTCAGGTTGAGGAGAAATATACTGGCTAAGACACACACCTGACCTCCTCGTTGGTTGTCCTGGAAACGGAGTGTTGTTGAGGATAACAGTCTAGATAATAAGGTGAGTTTCGACGTGATCTCCGAAGTAGCGAAGCAGTGAATGACACACAGATGAAGCCAAGCATTGCACAACCGCCTGGAAGACCCCGGTGCACTCAGCACGCTCGGGATGTCAGGAAAGTTTTTGCAATCTGCCGCAAGTTCCGTCCTTTTCAGGACGCACAAATTGGTTACCAACCCATTGTGGATATTATAAACCAACCAATCAACTAACCACCAACCCATTCATGATGCCTGCGTAAAGATCTAGGGGTTGGCGACGTGGAGGTGGCAGTAGAATTCCCGGCATATCTCCACGTTTGGCGTGCAGCAAGAATGATATATATATGCATATGCATGTTTGTTTATATGTGTGTAATTGCATGTGTGTATGTGTATATATAGGTACTGTAATTTTTACTCCTGTGCATTACCTGTGCACAAACTACTGAACTACCGTCCTAATCAGCCATGCCAGCAAGATACTCTTGCGAATCCTATTAAGAAGTATGGAGACAAAGGCCAAGTCTTAGAAAAGACAGACCAGAGATCATATATTCAATATGGGAATATCTACTAAACAAATAGAGAGTCTGCAGACGTGTTTCATTAATTACACCAAGTCATTCGATCCCGTTAAACTTTATAATCTATGAAACATCATGATTGAAATGGGTTTTCCTATCTCATGTGAACATTATATCAAAATCAACGAGCCCTTGTCCGAGTATCTGGGCAAACATCAAATTGGTTCGCTGTACAAAGGGGAGTAAGACAGGGATGCATCCTCTCGCCGTATCTATGTAACATGTATGCGGAATGTATAATGAAAAACGTTAGAGAAGACATGAATATAAACAGTTTCGATCCATTTATGGTTGGCCGTTACAAGAGTCCAGATTAAAGATACGCAGATGACACAGTGATACTATCAAGAAGTGCATAATGGCTAAAGTAGCAACATTCAGTCGTGAATGGATACAGTAAAGATCAACAAGTGTTTATAAACATTAAAAATACAAATATAATGACCCCGACAAAACACGATGTCAACATAAAAATTGCGACTGCTCCAAAGAAATCTGAAGAAGGTTAGCCATGATAACGCAGAGGTTAAACAGCCTGAAGAAATTATTGCAGACAGCCAAAAAACGACAAAAGTGAATCTTGAGAGCCTGTGTTTTTCCTGCGTCAGCGTATGGTTGCAAATCATGGACGATTTCCAAAACTTTTAGAAAAAAGATCGAGTCCTTCGAGTCAAACTGTTACAGAAAGATCCTCAGAATACCCTGTATGGAGTAAAGACAAATATAACAATTCATCAAGAGTTGAACATAGAGAAGCATTGGTTTATCAAGTCCATTATGATCAGAAAATTGAAATGCTTTCATCCATATCAAGAGACATAATGGTCTTGAGAGAGAGAGAGAGAGAGATAGATAGCGAGAGAGAGAGAAAGAGAGAGAGAGAGAGAGAATAGTGATGTAATGTATGGTGTAAGACAACAGAGGCAGTGGTTGACCAAGACGAGAATGGTACCAAGATATCCAGGAATGCCTTATGACTGTGTCGAAGGCTGTCGTTTCGGCAAGGGAAAGAGTTTTTTTCAGACATGCTGCGATGGGAGCGACTTTCTATAAAGGACATGCAACATGATGATGATTTTGTTCTTGCAGATCAAGTGCATCCAACTTCAGCACACATTTATTGTGACAGGTTGACCTATAATATCAGTACAACCTTACTAATTAATTAATCCAACCGCAAGCAAGTTTAGATTATGTGCCATGAACACTTACAATTTTGCCAGACCTCAAATTCTCTTCTAACTACCCTCAACTTCCCTCCCATCCTTCTCCAACGCCTGCTCCGACCTCTATCTCTCCCTGCCAAACTTGTTGGAAAGAACCAGTTCACGACATGACAGAATTTGATTAGATGTCAGCAATGAAGGAAAGAGGATTGCTGATAGTTTCTGATATGCCATTCTTCAGAAGATTGCTAAGGACTTCATGACAATTATGATGACCAATGACGATGTCACAAGGAGATTGAGACGAGAAGAAGGGAGGGGGGGGGGGGTAGTGGATCCGTAAAAGGCACCTTAGCATAATAACGTATTAACGAAAACTTATGTCAAAGTAAGATGGCCGCGTCGAAGTGGCCACGCTCTCGACTCACTCCGGTTTTTGTATCGAGTTTTCCGATGTTTGGTGGTTCCTGTTCGAATTATATTTCACAACTCCTTCACCAAGTGGTATCAAGGACTTTAGTAAGTGGAATTAATGTGCTTTCGATCAGTTCTTCTGGCTCAAGCCATGGGAGACCAGTCCATGATGGATTTCAACGTTCCACTTAACTAAATACCAGAATTCAGTCTAGATTATCACTACTTAAAGACCTTTCCTTTTTGGGCCTCCCTTCACCGGAGGTTACACAACGCCTCTCCCGGCCTGGGGTTTTCAGCACGGTGGGGGTCACGCTGGCCAGGGGATGGACGCGGTCAAAGGCCTGAACACGTACAAACAGGGAGTATGACACGGACAGACACGGAAAGCTTGACACTAACATTGGTCTAACACACTCTTCGCGACTCTCATCCCAAGGCTGCGGAGAACACGGCTCCACCTAAGGAGCTAATAGGGATTTCGGTAGACACGCTACGCATGCACACAGCCTCAGCAGTTGGACATGGCAGTGGTCGATCGACGCAACGGACCTTTGACGTCTACGTGAACATTATTATTATTAAGACAAGGTAACTTTCTCAATAGCATGACAAAGACAATATTACAATAACAGGACAGAGGTAACGTATTACATTAATAGAACAAACAACTGAATACAGTAACAGGACAGAGGTAACGTGTTACGATAACAGAACGAACAACTGAATACAATAACACGACAGAGGTAATGTATTACGATAACAGAACGAACAACTGAATACAATAACACGACACAAGTAATATATTACAATAACAGAACAAATAAGTGAATACAATAACATGAAAAAAAACTAAATTTTTTGACAATAACAAGACCAAACAAACATTAAAATAACAGAACAAATTACTTATTACAAAAACAGAACACCGCCAATTTATAACAATAAAAGGACAACAGAAACGTATTCAATAACAAGACAAGGACGACTTACACAATAACAAGACAAGGACGACTTACACAATAACAAGACAAAGACGACATACGCAATAACAAGACAAAGAGAACATTACAATTACAGGACAGAGGTAACTTATTACAATAACAGTTTAAAAAGACAAAAAGACCACCTATCGAAATTTCAGGACAAAGAAAGCATCGTCATTAGTCCATGCCCCGAAAAAGGAATAGCTTGATCAAATTGCGACATAAAATACATCCTGTGAAAGGAACAATCTAGAAAGACAGAAAATATTTAAAGCTTATACATCATAGCACAGAAGACAGTCCAGGGAAAAATTGATAAACAACCAGGACATGAAGTAGTTGAGATACACCGTCTACTTCTGTCGGTATTCGCATGGTAATGATATTTTTTTAATCATAAAAGACAACTGAATGTAATGTTGTTATCCGGAAACTATACAGAGTTGTCTATTCTTGATGGACTGTGTCTGAAATTCCATTTTAATGATTATTCTTATATCCTTGTTTTACTTAAGAAGGCTGTAGTGCACTGTTTCACTTAGCAGGCTCACAATTATGCGAATCGTAATATCGATCAGCGCCTCGTTCGCCAGGATGCTGCAATGTACCGTCGTTTTAGGTGAGTGGCGTATATGTGTGGTGGGGACTTGGTGAATATGTTCCACTTGACGATAACGCTAACAACTGCGCCCAACCCGCTAATATTTTGAACAGGACCCATTAGCTGTGGAAAACTTTACAACCGCTTTCTCCAGGGGGTGGAGCGATCCAGGAGATTACTTGTTTAAAATAAAAATACATCACATTATATCCTCACTAAGATTTTAAAAAGTTGATGGAAATGTCGATCTGGAAGCTCGTCGGTAGTATGTACATATTTTTTTCTGAAATTCATTTATTTATTTATGTTGCATCATGAACGTGTTCACCTTTTTTTCTTTCTAATGTATTAAGAAATAATTTTTAATTTTGCGAATTCCATTGTGGCGGACCTGGTGATATGCATAATATTGCATTACAACGTCAACTCAAGTACACCTTTCCGTTCTCTACACCTCGGAATGTAAGAGGAACCACTGTGATTTGCTGTCAAGAGACATCGTCTAGAGTGAAGAACTCAGCACGAGTAACTTCGAACAACAACGACAGCAACAACAACCATATCAACAACAACAACAACAACAACAACGACATCAACAACAACATTTGTCCATTTATTAAGTCAAATGTTCTACTTACCTTTGGTAAAAATAATAATAAATGAAACACTCTTGAAAACAATATTTAAAAATTGTCTTTTTCGTCTGTGCAGACGGTCATTCCGCTGGTACGTCTTGACGTCATTATAAGTTTCTTAACTGTTAGCTCTTAACTCTTAGCTCTTTTTTCAAGTTATGTGTCTCTGAATAGCTTCAAACGTCGCTATGCCCTTGTGGGGAGTTGCCTTCTATGTAGTTTCACTGCTTCACTTCACTGCTGTTTTTTTCCTCACTGTATTCGATGAAAAAGACTTTCATTGATGCCTAGTAGATATCTTTAAATGTAAGTAAGGCATCTGCCAGGGAGTTCCCTCCTCTACGATACCTCATGTTTTGAAATGCGTCTGTTGTCCATTTTTCTCACGTGATGCAGTTTAATGTTTCTCCACTCTCCCTTGGATAGTTCGCCAAACCTAAGGAATGCCCAGTTTATTATTTCTCCGCTCTCCCTTGAATAGTTCGCCAAAGCTAGTGGCACACACCCACACACACACACACACACACACACACACACACACACACACACGCACGCACGCACGAACGCACGCACGCACGCACGCACGCACACACACACACATATGCATGCATACATACATACATACATACATACATACATACACACATACACACATACATACATACCTACATACATACATACATACGTACGTACACACAGACGTACATACACACACACATTTAATATAAATGTACTCAACGAAAAAAGTAACTTTCCAGGTGGCGTTTTTCATCTTAATATTTTTATTTTCGCATAAAACAACAACGACATTTGGGGAGAAAAAACGTTATTTTTATAGTTCGAAATTGAATCAAAGGAAAAGACATTTTCAGTGTCACGGGATTGTCTCCGCGTCGTCTCAGAGAATGGTGGTCATTTTTAAAAGTTACAAAGCTCAGTACCGCGTGTGTCCACCACGTGCGTTGATCATGGCTTGACATCTGCTCCTCTTGGATCGAATGCAGCACCTCAGTAATATCTGTGGAATGTTCTGCTACTTTTGCACGACTTCTGTCAAACGAATAGTACAGATGTCTCGTCAGACAATAATCCCTCTACCACCACGACGAACGTGCTCTTGAATGCAGATATTGGCGTAGCGCTCTCCATGGCGACGATACGCTCTCTGGCGACCATCGACGCTTGAAAGGTTGAACCTGCACTCGTCAGTAAACAGTACCCTGTCCCACAGAGTGTTTCCGATGTGCAGATGCTGTCTGGCCCAGGCTAGTGGTATTGCTTGATGCCATGGCTGCAGAGTTGAACGAATAGCAGGGCGTCTTGCATGTAGGCCTTGCTCACGAAAACGGATTTCTGTAGTTGAACTTATTCTTCTCAGTCCGTGGAAGTGGCATTTTCTGACTGAAATCGGTTTCGCAGATGTGCGAGAGCGTTGTAATGATCATGCCGTCTGGTTGTTAATCGAAGACGTCCACTGAGAGGCAAGTTAAAATCAGTCCCAGTCGTCTGTTAACGATTTAACTCCATACTATCAGTCTGTCTTGACACATGCAATTATTTGTTGTTGGAGACACATACATTTTTTCTTCCAACATGGCAATAACTCGTAACCTCCCATTAAAGTCGTGCGTGGCAGTCTTCCAGTAGTTTGCTTTTCAACGAAATAAATAAAACAATAATCAAAGATCACAAGTAAACACCTCAGGTCAGTTTTGTGATCGACACGTGATTTGTGAGAAACTGTCCAGATAGTCGTAAGTTTCATGAAATTAGATTTTCAAGGTCAGTAAAAGGTCATTTCAGACTCGACTGTTCTAAGGCAATTATACGGCTTTCAGTAAGGGCCAAGAATGCATCGGTATAAAATTACATTACAATTTTCAAACATAAAAACAAACATAAAAACTGGCAAGTTACTTTTTGCGTTGAGTTAACAATTGTACACACATACACGCACGCATACACGGCGAACGCATTCACTTATGTGTACTCTCACACACATATATATGTCGCGTTGTAATGGCTGTCACGATAGAAACTTCCTCCTATATTTGTCTTAAGTTTCTGAATTTAAAAAACCATCTTATTGTTGTGTTTTAAATAACAATAGTGTTGATACATTGTATATTTATTTCCTCGCAAGGTGGCCAGGTAGTTTGAAATTAAGCATTATCACTGACATATTCGGGTTTTTTCGCGATTACACTAATTGTAAACGAATACGTGGCCGTTTAACATTGTTACCATGATGTGAACTTCGGCACTTCCATTGCTTTACCTTCTGCCTCATGGGATGTCTGTGGACGGGAAAGACGTCGTGAATAAATCTTCAGAAAAAAACCGGAGCTGGTGCCCCTAAGGCAGCCTAGTGGTAGTTCCAACGCTATTCTGTAACACCTGCCACTAGTTCCAAGCTAATGTCGTTTTCCGGGATAAATTAGCTACGTAGAAAGGGGGAACTGTGGAACTGGCTATAGCTTGTTCTTCATAGATGCCCAAGCGTGGGACCCAAAGAGACCTTCTAGCTTCACCCTACGGTGTTGACACAGCAGACGAATCAGCAGTTAAACTGGTATGGTAGAATGTGCGAACCATGCTGACTGTACTGTCCGATAACATACATGGTACAAGTGATGTCAGAATGACATGCATAATTAATGATGAACTAACAAGACTCGGTGTGGGCATTGCAGCACTTCAAGAAACTTGGTTAGCTGGTTTGGGAACAATGAATGAGGAAGATTACATACTCTATTGTTAAGGAAAAGACTCCAGTGAAAAGAGAGATCATGGAGTAGTCTTCGCAGCAAAAATGTCTCTAATACACATGTTTGAACTCGGCGAAGTTGGTTAGGAGCGCCTGCCCCATTCCACAGTAGGTTTCATCACCATTGTCAGTGCAAATGCACCTACTTAGTCCTCCACACTTGAAATTCAAGATAAGTTCTTTAAGGGTTGATCAGCAGTCATTACAAGAATGCATAACCAAGAACAGCTTGTTCTACCATGTGACTTCAAGTTTATAAATTATTCAAGACTTTCTCTTCTGTATTATTCGGACAGTAAGAAATTCATATTTATTTTTAAATCATAAATGTATGATTGATGTGTACTGTATCCTACTGAAGGATTACTATACATGTTATCTTTTCAGATATGTGGCCATTAATATCATTCCAGTCATCCCTCACTGATTCATAGTTTCAGCCTGATTCTTCAGTGATTTACATAGGACTTCAATTGATCTGCTTTCATAATAGCATTTCTTAAATATTGGGAAATACTGTTGATAAAATTGCAGATAATCCCCTTGCAAAATGTTGCAGACAGTTGGCATAAAGAAATGTCAGCCAGACTATACTTATGCAGATAGACTGTTTACCAGGCCGCCTATTCAAGGGGGAACAAAATTTTGTTCAACTCTGGTTCACTGACCCTAATGTAATCAGCCAGCAATTAATTGCTTGTCTCTGCCAGCTCATTAACTGTGTTGAATTTTCGGGTTTATAAGACAACCTGATGTAATATTTTTGTCTCTTTCTGTTCCTGTTTCTAAGAATCGACGTCACTGCACTCCGGGCATACCCATAGGTGCTCAGTCTCTCTCATCAAATGGCGTAAGGTATGGATGCTGATGGTCCCTGTAGCTCGCTTGTTGTACACGCGCCTGCGCCGCCCTCTCATGCGCCCTACTCCGCTCGAACCTCGTTTAATGTCGAAACTTTGCAGTCTGTTGATTGCTGCTTCATCTATTGGGGTGTCCTCATCCAGCAGGCGGTCATTGATTGATTTCAAAATGTCACTTCTGTCCATCACCAATGTACCCATGATGGGAGTCCGTGAAGCCAATATGTCAGCTCTTTCATTGCCCTGAACCCCGGCATGAGCAGGACAGTAGATCCAGGTCAGCGCCTGGAGGTTTGAGGCCTCAACAGCAGCTATCCACTCGTACCTAAGCCATCCCTTTTGTACTTTCTGAAGTACGGCTTGCGCGTCTGTCACGATGACTGCCTTTGTTAAAGAAGTCTCAGATATCCATTTCAGTGCTGAGGTCACTGCTTCCGTCTTCATTCTCATACTGGAGGTTGTTGACATGTATGCCCTACTGCGCTCAGCCACGACCTCTCCTCTAACTCTACCCGATAAACCCCAGCCTGATGTCCCACTGCGCACGACTGATCCGTATGTATATATGACAGCGTCACTCTCCTGTGTGTTCTCAGTTATCAGCTGATTTACCTCGTGCTCTGCACTCTCGTTGTTCCGTTCTCTGCATTCCTTGCCTAAGGTTATGATGACTCTCTGGTACTCTATCATTCTATCACCAGTGTAGACCCATTCTTCCCCTTCGGCTATCGTCTCAGCTGAAGTGACATGTCCGATTGTTGTCTCAGCCTGTGTCATCCATGACGACCCTCTCTTGATTTTTGATCCCTTGATATCTGAGATACTACTGTGCAGAGGGTGTCCAGTGTCTGTGGTGACACGCATATAGGCTTTGACTTGAGCCATTTTATGTCTGGATGTCACCGATAACAATCCCAACATGTACCGTATCATCACAATCGGGGTATCTCTAGTGCAGCCCAGAACCAGACGCATACCTTCATTCTGGATGCGGTCCAACCTTACACACTGTGTTATTGATAGTGTGAGGATGGCTAGTCCGTAATCGATGACAGACAACACGACCTGACGAAATAGGATGAACAGGAGGCGTTGTTCCAAGTCGGCAGCAGCCATGGTCTTGAGTGCCCCTAACCCTCTCTTGCATCTTTGTACGATGTGGTCAACATGGCATATAGGAAAGACTGCGATCAAATGCCACTCCGTCAGTATTTTTCATATGACCTTGACACAAGTCTTGGCTCATGAGCAGTCCTGTATGTTGCTTGGTTGGTTATTGATCCAGCGGTCTGTGGGCTCCTGCCCTTTGGCCCAATGCCATATAGTGGTGTCTACAAGTGTTTGTGAGCTGCGCTTTAGTTCCGTACAAAGTTTTCCATTTGTCTGGCTTCAGAGGAAGAAGATCTTTCAAATGCTGGACATTAAAAAAGTAGGTACCCGGGGGTTTAATAAAGATGTGTGCATAGCCAGCAATAAGGAGTATTCGGATTGGATTCTGGTCAAGTGACTATTAATTTGTATGTGTTTAGTGCAAAGTCGAAAAATAGTGCTTTGATCTATCCTTTTAAACTAAAGTTGTCTTTGGGATTTGAGATGACCATATTTGTGCAGCTTTCTCTCCCAGAATTCTCCATTTGTCCTGAGCAGCCCTGTATACCAGTGAACAACCCCGACGAAGACGGATGTGTTCCACCGAAATGTGCAAATATCACAGTCAAGCTGTAAACTAGCAACACAATGCATTCCGTTCTCCAGACTATATCCTACTACTTGTGGAGCCCTGTTCAGGGTTTGGTAGTGGGAGATTGAGGACAAACGCAGCAGAAGAAGAAGAAGTAGTGAACAACTATTATATTAATGGACTATACTTCATCTTTGTGCTGTTTGACCTTTCTATGTTGCATATAAAATTAAATCATCCGAGTGGTAACCTGGTTGAAGTTACAGGGCCACAGAAACCTTCAAAGTATTTTTGGAAAAGTGACTAATAACGGCTGTGCTTGGGGTTAATAACCTCATTAATGAAAATCAATGCCATACAAATACTCGGATTGGACATTTCTTCACCTTAGGCAAAAAGACGAATCAATGAAGATTTAATTAAATAAATGAATGCTTATCGATCGTCGTTAATGAGGGCCGTCGACATTACCTTCATCAGAATCACCACATGACTTTTGGGTGCATGGCTAATAGAATGAAATACGAACAATAAATAGAGCATATACACTTTTTAAAATTTTTTTTTGTTTTAAATATTTACTTGGAGCAGGGGAAAGAGCCGTTAAGTTATTAATCTCTTGACCGAAACGACATGGGTTCAAAATCTCGATACTCCATATGAGGTCTATTTTTTGTCGGAACTAAAATTCCTACAGGGTTGACTCCAACAAATTGAATAAATGCCGCTATGTTAGTTTATAAAACATATTCACATCTAACTGAACATGTTACAGTACCGACGTATCAGTTCAGTTCAGGTGTCCATCCACTTGGTCTGTTGAGCATCGTAAGGAGCGTCGTCTCTCCAAAACTAAGAGCGATACGTCTGCCTATGCAAGCCTGTGTTGCTGTAGGATCGCGTTAACGCGATCTATCTATCTGTTACTTGGACTGCCACGTGTCCTGATCCACGAACGAATGGTATTGTAAGCACGCAGAGGGAACTGGTCCGGTCAAGTTAGCAAGAGATGACCGAATCATCCAATTTTCTGAATATAAATGCAGTCAACACTGAAGGTAGCTCTCACGAATTATCCCTCCCATTGCGTTTTGTATTCCATGGTGACACGTCATCATCTTTAGACATTTCATTTTGCACGCATACGTTTTTCAATGCTGAGTATGCTGAGTCTAGGACAAAGACCATCTCTGTAACTGGTTTTACAGAATAGGTAAATATGTTCTGTTCATCAGTTCTTGTTCTGTTATTTAGTGTGTTTAAGCAGTGGATTTAGCTGATATGTCACATCAGAGACCTTCTGGTACACGGATTCAGTTTTGTTTCAATACTTCCAATATATATTTAAAATGTTTTCAAATATCTGAACTTATGTGCTTGCTTTATTTTGTGACAGGGTCCCAGCGATACGAGCAGTGATCCCGAACTAAGAGGCTACTGAAAGCAAGCTGTAACGATTGTTATTCTGATTCAATTGGGTCAATCTAAACCAGGCATGACGGAAACAGATGTGAGTTAGAAGCACTGACTTACCGTGAATTCATTCACAGTTTATCACTACCTCAGTCATTTCAAACACAGTCTGACCTTGTTCATTATGTAACTTTCCATGGCACGAATTAAGTGCTAGTAGAAAATTGACTAAGTCATAACAAAACTGGCTGTCTTTTATTATCGGCTCTTATTTTGCAGAGTTTATTGTGGTTGTTCTAAATGAGGGACAAGTGAGCCTTACGTTTCAAACATAAGAATCATGTCAAGACATTTAGCTGAAATGGTTGGTAGGGATCTGTTTTTGTGATAGTCCAGAAGGATGTTTGGGGAGGTAGCAAAACAAGACCTTAACTTAACTTAACGTCTTTATTCTGGTTTAGAAGACCCTGCAGAGTCTGTATACAACCAGTTACATTTACACCACCTTGCTCTAAAAGCTATGCGCATCCAGTTTATTCTTAAATGCATTAACTGTCCCTGCCTCCACTACCTCCCCTGGCAATGCATTCCAAGCAGACACCACTCTCTGACTAAAAAACAATATTTCCTAATATCTAACCCGGACCTCTCTTTAGTCAGCTTGTAGCTATGCCCTCGTATTATTGTAGGTGGCTGTATTTTAAAAAACTTGTTATAGTCTAATTTATCCATTCCTCTGATCATCTTATAAACCATTAAGTCACCACGAATTCTTCTCTCCTCGAGACACCGTTTGCCGGTTTTTCTGAGTCGTTCCTCATAACTGTAATTCTGGAATCCCACTATCATCTTTGTCGCTCTTTTTTGTATTCTTTCCAGCATGTTTATATCCCCTCTATGATAAGGACTCCATACCTGTACACAGTACTCCAATCTAGGTGTAACTAAAGCTTTATACAGTTTGAGGATCACTTCCTCATATAAGCTTGGGGATGAGTGTGCTAGGGGAGAGCAGATAAGAAAGAGCGGAGAAGAGAAGACAACTGGATAGTTGGTACTATCGGTACTCAGGCTGCAATAGGAAAACCACAGCATTTAGCACGTATTAGCTGGATGATAGCACGTGAATATTGAATGTCAATTTGTGTTTGTTTCAAATTAACTAGTACGGTAATGCAGTTAGCCACAAGAGAGTGGGTAGTCGCTGCTTTGGAAGAAATGTGATAATAAAGAAATTGAGCTTTAGCGTATTATGAGACGAATTCAAAGTGATGTTTCAGAGACTGAAGATCAGATTTGGCAGGAAGACAGATCCAACGTGCTTGTATAGTTGATAGCACAACTCTGAGTGGTCATTTTGGGTAGCTTTACAGAAGTTATGGTGAGATCGGCACATCTATGAAGCTAAGACATGTACACCATGGCCTTAGGCTGACACTGATGTACTTACTCCAGGAAGTATCTGTCGAACTTTATTGTGTCTGAATGTTAGAAAAATGTGTATAAAACACTTTTCATGAAAGTGTTGTTAAAACACGTGTCAGGAAAGTGTGTAAAACACTTTTTTTCAGAAGAGTGTGTTTAACACTAAATTATATATCTTGTCTTATATCCGAGAAAGGTGTAGACAAAACACTAGGGAACATATCCCTAAAACACGAATTTAAGAAGACTTTTTATGTCACAGCGTAACCTAAACCGATGAAGCTGCCAAAACGTCGGACATCACAGACACGTTTGCAAGAGACGAGAAGTAAGAACCGAGAACATATTTAACCATTAGATTTTATTAGTGAGAGAAGTATATTAGAATTGATCAAGAGACTACGATTCTGGGAATAGATTACAACAGAGGGGTACATTTTCCTAATGCAAAAAACCTCTGGAGAGTTTAACTTTGATTATGATAGTCTAGTATTGTTTTAATGTAATCATGTATAGTTATGCAATAACATGCATTAATTGATTTTATATTTCAAGTAAATAAGTTTTAGTGTTGAACAAATCTTATTGTGAATAGGAAAGTATTTCAGGGGCAATTTATTAGTCTAATGGCGATAACCTACTATATGCCAAAATATAATAATTGATCCCAGTGACTAGGATAATTTTCCAGGATAAGAGGTATAACAATTGACGATGTTCTTGACAAGATTAAGGCTGAGTGGATCCGATAATCTGCTAATCTTCATGGCTTCAATCTTTGATGTGTTAATCTTTATATTACAAATGTCCCAGATAGTGTCAAGCGCAGTTATATGACTTTTGAAGTTTACAATCCCCATATTTACATGAGGCATTGCTTGTCTTTAAGAAGGATTTCATTGTATAAGTCGATATAGTATATTGCCTTAGTGTAGTGCTCGGTTAAAAAAGCTTGACTTAGGGTGACAATAAGTTTAATTAACTTGACTTCATGCTGATCTATGTTCACTAACTTGATCTCATGCTGATGTAGCAGACCCTCTGCTGCCGTGATCTAACTTAGAACATTCTCACACTCATCCACATCATCATGACCATACTCAGTAAATGACATATCACACAGCAGGTGGCATATTTATTATATCATACTCATATCATAGAATGAGTAGAGAAATTACAAACACAATATAATATATATCTTAACTAAACATTCTACTAAAACGGGAATTGTAAGCATTAGGTATTGATGGAATTCCCAACTAACTAAAACCCAGTTCTATTGCCTTGCAATTACATCACACACACATCGCCTTAACTGCGTCTTCAACACACCTTATCAAATACTCTTCCTCACTGAAATTCCCTCAGGCGGGCGATCTCGACATAACTCGTTCACAATGTGTCCTTGCTTACAAACACACTTTCACATTATCTATTTATGCAAAACTCATTCACCTATTTGAGCGATCCTGTTCTATCTCTAAACATTCGTCCAACCGTCTATCAATCGCTCCTCTATCTAAGTCGGTGAGTTAAACATACGATCCACGTTCAGTCTCTCTCTCTCTCTCATACTCCATCTCTCCTCCAGCCTCTCTCTATCTAGCCTCTCTCTCTCCAGCCTCTCGAGCTAAACTTTGTCTCGAGTTATATATCCTCAAGCAAGGCCAGAGCTTGACCAATCGATCTCAGGTATGGTCATCTTCAATCCAAATTAGACCGAAACACTTTGCACACCTGTCACTCCATTTCTCTCGCAGCAAGCCCCGCTGCCAATTTCGTCTGTCAATCACTCTCCCCCTACCAAAATCGGAAGGCCAGTGGTCAGTTTCTATCTGTCCACATTCCTTAACCCAACTCTGTTCTCCTTTGCTGAGACGGTGAGTGACCTTGACATGCATTCAGGTAGCTTTAGGCTTTATCATGTTCATGCATCCTAAACTCCCCTTGCTCCGGCGGGAACTGTTACATTACCTCCCTAAACTACAGACCGAAACATGGATGGTCATTTTTTTCATCTGACAAATGACCACCATATTCGTCTCCACTATCCAAAATGTAAACACTACTCCTGTTTACAACTCCACTCAAATTGTACCTGCCTTTAAAAGAAAACACTGTCACACAATTTTCGTCTCCACTATCCATAATGTAAACACCACTCCTGTTTACAACTTCACTCACATCGTACATGCATAAAAAGACATGTCATTTGATACATATAAACTTTTTGTAATACATACACAATTAATACAAGCTGAAGAAAAACACTCTGGCTGGTCGTTTTTACAACACAAGCCACCACTTTTACATCGTTTTACAGTCAAATACACCCAAGTCTGTCCCTGCGGGACCTTTAACTCATCAAAACAGAAACACCTTAAGGAATTCTCCTAACTCATTGAGGTCAACATACCTCGCCCTGTTCCCGTGCCTTCCTCTAAGGACACGAACCTTCATTGTTACACACGACCAGTTCAGGTCAATTTTCTCAGGCGGTCTCATTACACGCCTGGCCGACGATTCACTTCATACTAACTCCTGTGAGGCCACGTGCGTTATCCTCGGGCTAGTTATCATTGTCTCTCTTGACAGCTATCCCCTCTCAAAGAAAACAGCAAAATTCTTTATGTTTCCCACAAAAACGATTTTTGACAACATATGTCATAGTCAATATTACAACTTCTGATCAATATAGTCTTCTCTGCAAAGACTCCACATACATGTGATAAAATATACACCATACCAAGTCAGTAACATCTACTGTTACAACACTAAGTCCCATAAAGTCAGCCAGCTCAGTGTTCCAACATGCTATTTCTTGTTCTGGAACTCGTGGTGACCTCTGTTTGCGGAGGCCTACAGTCTGGATGAGATATACTGCTCTGTAGATCGCCTTTATAACCTGTATCAAATACCTGTAAACATGATGATTCAACAAAAAACAACAAAACACAAGACAAATGCATTGCATACAATGTCGAAACCCAAAACCAAAATATTTGCACGCATACTTATGATATCAATATTTCCGTCAGCAAGTATCACACTTTGATACTGTCATGATATGTAATCATGTTTAAACAACAAAACAACATAAATAAAGAAAAATTCAATGCATACTATATCGACCATACAACCCACTAAAAATGCAAGTAATACCATTAGTCAAAACCCAAACACCAAATACAAATGTCAAAATATTTGCACGCATACTCATGATATCAGTATTTCAGTCCGTAAGTATCACACCTTGATACTTATGTAAGGACACATAATCATGTTTAAACAAACAACAACAATCAAATAAAGTGCAAGTAATACGCTTGTCAAAATCCAAATATCAAAATATTTACACACATAAACATGACCAAGTGCCATCAACCTTCACTCCTGCTTGTGCCCCACAGATGAGCACCTGTTAATGACCCCTTCAAAAGATACTAAACTATGACTAAGTTCTAACTTAATCAGGTACTAAACTATGTCACTAAACTATGACTAAGTTGTAACTTAATCAGATACTAAACTATGTCACTAAACTATGACTAAGTTCTAATTTAATCAGATACTAAACTATGTCACTAAACTGTGACTAAGTTCTAATTTAATCAGATACTAAACTATGTCTGAGTCAAAAGTCAAAAACCGAATCGTCCACCTGTCGAATTACGTCATGCTGTAACCCTACTAGTCCAGGTGCAGTCTTTGTGAAAGTTGCATAGCCCCGTTAACTGCTGGCGGTCTTTGTCACGAGGAATCCAAACCAAGTGTTGTGATCTAACTAATTCACCGCTGTTTCCCCAAATTCCCCGCATCAAAGCTACCTGGTCAGATATTGACCGAAACATCATGTCCACGTGTTACCCTGCGTCGCGTAATCATTACCTGGCGCATCCAGCTATCCTGCGTCTCTTGTCCGTTCTGTTCCTTTCTCTGGTCAGAAATGTCCCTTTGATCTCGGTCAGTCTTCGCTTCAGACTGACCGTCCGCTCATTGTCTGGCGTGTACTTCAGACAACGAATTCAAAGGAATTTTTAACATCTGGTCCTTCCTCCGTCTCTATACCCTACCCCCTAATTATCAAAATCTCCGTTTCCCAAGGATAACCATAGATGAAACAAATGTTATGCAAATGCATACATTAACTGGAGTTTCACATGATAGCCCTACAAAAGTACTCCACACGACTTTACCTAATTCCATTTCTGAATTCCATGTTTTTGGCTAGCGTCAGTAAACATTGTATCTTCTTCTTCTTCTTCTTCTGCGTACGCAGTCAGACAGTAACCATTATTTTTTCGAAAAAAGCGGCGGTCATCCTGAGGCTGTCGCCACTGCCATAGAGCTTGTTTTGCAGTTCCACTGGTGATGGCCACATCTGCTCTCTCTGATCCTCGTATGTCGGGCAGTTCTGCAGCAGATGTTCAGCTGTCATTTTACCAGTACCGCACGGGCATTCGTCGGTACACCCTATCTTCAATTTGTTGAATAGGTGGTACCTCAGTCTATTGTGGCCAGTGCGAAGTCTGAAGACAACGACCTGCTCTCTTCGGTTCAACTGGTAATAGGCATCGTTTTTAATGTAACCAGTATGTTCGGTTTCCCATTTGGTCATGTATCTGGCTTTGATAAGCCGTTTTGACTCTTCGTACGTCATACTAGTATATGTTTGTGGTAGTCTTGCACCTTCTTTTGCCAGTCTGTCTGCCTCCTCGTTGCCTTGGATGTTGCAGTGTGATGGGACCCACTGTACCACTATCTTTTTTGTGCGGACTGCTGGCACAGTTTGCAGAGTGCTGCTCTTAAGTCATTAAGCTCAGTATTTTTCTGGCTTTTTAGCGCTGTGACTACGGCGAGAGCATCTGTAAGCAGGACTATATGGCTTTCATTTTCAATGTGTGTCACCATTTCTTCCACTGCCGCCCTCATTGCCTCTGCCTCCTCTCTGAAATTGCTTGTGTACTTACCAGTAGCGAATGACAGTGTTATTTTTCTGCCATTTGGTAGGTTCAGGAATGCTCTTGCCTCTCCGTTCTGTGTAGTATTTGTTACAGAACCGTCGGTGCATGCATGGGTCCAGTCCATGGTTGGGTAGCTTTTCGTTATGAAGCTTAGGGTAGTATCTCTCCTTTCTTTTTCAGTCTGGCAGTTTTTGTTTGCAATACCTGGTATATTTTCTACCACCTCTGGAAATATATCCTGCCTCCAGGTAGGTTTTCGTACAGTAGTGATGGGTTTTGGTGTTGTTAGTGCGTTTATGGGATCTTCGTGCATCTTTGCTTTGGCTATTTCTGCAACGTTTCTCCGCTTTAGTTTCCCATTTCCCAAATTGTTTAGTCTCTGGTGCATTGGATTGTCGGTCAGTCTTCGGAGTTTCTCTGACTGCAGCTGGGCTCTGCAGTCTCTTCTATCGGTCATGGATTGCAGTTTTGTAATCTTTTCAAGTTCTACAATTGGCGTTGACTTCATGCCACCTGTTATAATTCTCATGGCTTGGTTTTGAAGTTTGCTAACTTTATCGAAGTTCGCCTTCGCTGCTGTTGTCCATGCCGCAATGCCATACTCGAGAACTGGTCTAACTCTTCCAGTGTACAGTTTCTTTAGTATAGCTTCGTCTGCTCCCCAGCTTGTGCCAGCAAGTTTCCTCATGATTGCCATTCTTTCTCTGGCTTTCATTCGGTTTCTCTCAATCTGACTTTTCCATGTCATGCGCCGATCAAATGTGACTCCCAGATAGGTTGGGTTGTCGTTTGGCTGCAGGAATTTGCCATTTAGACTTAATTTGGTATTTTGGGGTTTTAATGAAAGCGAGAATATTGTGCATGTGGTTTTCTCCTCGTTTATTTTGACCAGCCATGAGTTCGCCCACTCTTCCAGCGATGTTAGGGCCGTCTGCATCCGATTTCTTGCTATGGTGAGATTCTTTTCAGATATCCACATAGCCAGATCGTCTGCAAACATTGAGCTATGGACTCTTCTTGGTATATTCTCTGTAATATCGTTTATATATACCAGGAAGACTGTGGGTGACAGTACTCCCCCTTGGGGTACTCCCTGCTCGAGTGTCACCTTTTTGCTCATCTGCCCTTGTACTTGGACTCTGGTCGTTCTTTATTTGAGGTAGTGGTTGATCCATTTGTACATTTTCCCACAAACATCACTTCTTCTTAGCTTGACTCTAAGTCCGTCTTTCCAGACTTTGTCAAATGCCTTTTCCAGATCCACCCAAACAGCTACTGTGTGTTTCTGTGCCTGGTAGGCATCTTCTATCTCCTGGGCTATGAGGATGACCTGGTCCTCAGTTGATATGTGCTATCTAAAGGCGGCTTGCTGTGGAATTAGTATTCGTTTTTCTTCCAGATGCCACATCAGTCTGGTGTTTATCATCCGTTCCATCAGCTTGCCGACACAGCTCAGTAGGCTGATGGGCCTGTATCCATTTGGATCTGTTTTATCCTTTCCTGTTTTTGGTACTGGTACCAGTATTGCGTCTTTCCATGCCTGGGGTACAATTCCCCTTTTCCAGCTTTGGTTCAGGACCGATAGCAGTTTCCTCTTCGCTGTTTGGCCCAGCCCTATCAGCATTTCGTTTGTTATCCCGTCTTTTCCGGGAGATTTCCTTTTCTTTAATGTTCTCATGGTCTCTTCCATTTCGCGCATTGTTAATTTGGCCATCATGTGCTCTTCAGGTGCCATATTGATGTTGTCGTGCCCCTTTAGCTCTTCGCTAATGTCTGTATGCTTATCTGCAGGGACCTCGATGTGGTTTGCTCTGGCATAGTGATCGACAAAGGCGTTTGCGGCTTTCTTACCTGTGATCAAGTTCTCGCCCTGCTGGATGGTAATTTGTTTATTTGACGGGGTTTCGTCGTTCATGGCTCTGACTAGCTTCCCTAGCTTGTTCCCTTCTTTGTCCAGGTTTAGGCTTTCCGTTTTATTTTTCCAGCTTTCTCTTGCTGTTTGCTTAAGAGTGTGTTTGTATTTCGCCGTGGCGGCTTTGAGGGCGATGTTTGCCTCCATGGATTTTTCTCGCTCTGCCATGTTCCTAGCATTTGTTACTGCATCTTCCACTTTCTGCAACTCATCATTCCAGTAGGGTTTATAGTTTTTCCTAGCTCCTCTTGGGATGGTTTCAGTGGCGGCTTGCATTATTGCCTTGCTTAGGTTTTCCTCCATGGGCTTCATTTTGGTGTTTCGTGTGTTGATGGTTTCACACAGCCTATCTGTCAGGATTGCAAATCTGTCCCAGTCGGCTCGTTTGTAATTCCAACGTGGGAGCGGTTTTGTTTCCTGTGGGCCTACTTCCATGTCAATGGTTAGCCTGATCGGCCTGTGGTCGCTACCTGCCAGTTGGTTTAGCACCTGGCAGTCTATTTTATGGTGTATGTCCTGTGTGGAGAAGGCCAAATCTGGAGTCGAGGTGGTATGCCATGTTCTTTAATAGAAGCTAGGGCTATCCTCCGGCCTATTGATTAGGGAGAGATTTGTATCTATCTCCCAATTTTCCACTTCGTCACCTCTGCTGTCTGTGTCAGAGTATCCCCATCTCTCCGAGTGGTTGTTGAAATCTCCAACTACTATGCAGTTGGAGTCTCTGACCTCCATACTCGAGAGCGATAGGTCTCTATTTGGTGGTCCGTACAGATTGAAAATGCGGAGCTTAGTCTCTTGAGCCATTATGTCAACTCCTACAATTTCTGCTTGTCCGGTGTGATTGGCAGATACCGTGCTACTCGGTATGCAGTTTCTGGTCAGTATCAGGACCCCTCCTTTGTGGCCTTCTCTAGCTAGACGGAAGGTCTGGGATCCTCTGATTGAGAATTTAATTTATGATTATTGTTGAGGTGCGTTTCCTAAACATTGTATCAACCGTTCTTTGTCAGTACTGCTTATTTCAACCAGACTACGCGCTGCCTCATCAGCTGTCTCTGATTGCTGCGCGATTTCCTCCTGTAAAACGCCCATCGTCTGGTCTGTTTGTTTCACGGTTGTTTGGTTCGTACCCACCGGTTCTCTGGTAGTGTTACGTACACTTACATCGTCCGCTACTTCAGCCTTCCGTCCATCTGTATTCACTATTTGTGGGAAAGACTTTTCACACTGTTCGTTTGACTGTTGGCTTATCTCGAACTTGAGCCATTATGTCAACTCCTACAATTTCTGCTTGTCCGGTGTGACTGACAGGTACCGCGATACTCGGTATGCAGTTTCTGGTCAGTATCAGGACCCCTCCTTTGTGACCTTCTCTATCGAGACGGAAGGTCTGGTATCCTCTGATTGAGAATTTGTGATTATTGTTGAGGTGCGTTTCCTGGATATATGCCACGTCAATCTTACCTTCATGCAGGTGATGTGTTAGGGAAAGTTTTTTGTTAATGACTCCCTCCGCATTCCTCTGTAGTATTTTGAGGGTCTTGAGTTTTTGGTCAATGGAAGTTGCCCCATAGTGCCTTGACTCCACAACACATGGGTGGGTGACCACTAGTAGTCAAGGGTGGGCCCCTTCGAGGCGTGAGGCCCGGCACTCTCGCTGCCTGGCGCGACTCCGCAGGATGAGCGCCATACGTTTTTCTGATACTGCGATTTACGTTGCACTGTTTTGTTAGGCTTGTGGCCCCGTGCATCCAATTTCAACAGGCGTTTCTGTAGGGATTCCCTCATTAGCCTTTGGCTGTCCCCAGCCTATATGCAAGGCAGCAGTTGTTTGTGGTCAGAGTTTTCTCTCTTATGGAAGTTGTCTTACAAGACTGACGAGTCTTCACTACTCGTGTCTATAGGATGCGGTAATGATATATGAGATGTAATATATGATATATGATATATGATATGGACTATCTACTGGTTTATACTAACCCGGAAGAGAGGCAGTCTTGTGTGTCTGTATCCCAGGATCGTCACGTCCTGCCAGAAACGTATCATATGTATGTGGGCAGGGTACCTCTTTGCTCCTTTTATTTTCTCGGCACATCTTCAGTGATGGTACGCCTAGCATTCCCCGCCACCTGGGAGGTTTGACACAGTAGGGCAGATGTGCAATGTCCGCTAGTCTGCATCTCTTCTGCGTCCATTGGTATGGCTGATAGCGTACAAAGGTAAAGATCGAGGCAGAAGTGCCTTTAACTAGATGACAAGCCTGGTAATGTCACGGAGATGTTGTTCTCCTAGCGTGCGGACAGATCTCATGGTCATTGGTTGAGTCTCGACAGTTCACAGTGAGGTGGCTGCTCTACTGTTTTCGACACCCCGACCAGGAACTAAGTCTTATGTTGGTGGTTTCGCACCCCATCGCCGTATAAGGTGAATATCAAGCAGCTGTCCGCCCGCTTTGATCGGCGGACGGCAGAGACCTCTTTTTGCGGCTCTCCGGATAGGGCTGGGGCGCGAGCCCCAGGTCCCGAACATGTAGGAGCCTTCCATTGCAGTGGTGCTGTGATTTTGGGCGGGATTCCGGCTTACAGGGGTTCGGCCGTAATCCCTCACATGGTAGCCTCGGGCCATTGGCTTATCAGCCTGGTACGTGAACCAAAGTGTCGGCGGCTCCTCTCGAATTGAGCTGCATTTCCGTAGCAACGCCTTGTCATTAGTAGGGTAAAACTGACCTGTCTTCAGATGGTCTATTTCCAGCACCCGTTCACTATTTGACCAGACGAATTAATTGAGGGCTTTTGTTTGTCAATGACCAGGTATTTGAAATCTGCGGTTTCTGCGGGGTTAAACACGATTTCCGTAGCGTTCTTTCATTAGAATGTTAGAAAGCTGACTTGTCTTCCGTGAGTCTAATACCAGCGTACGTTCATTATTAGACCAAACGGTAGTGCTCTCGTTTTGTCAGTCGTTCTACAGTATTGGCGTGTTCAGTCAAATTAAACCGCAGGTTCCACTCCTGGTGGTGCCCTTCCGTCAATTCCTTTAGCGAACACTAGATGCGAGACAATCAAGTTACCGAGAGGATAGCCCCAGATTTTCGAGGGTCTAATTCCAGCACCCGTTCCATATTAGACCCAACGAAAGTGCTCTCGGCATGTCAATCATGTCAGTGTTTGGCCGTGTTGAGTCAAATTAAGCCGCAGGTTCCACTCCTGGTGGCTCCCTTCCGTCAATTCCTTTAAGTTTCAGCTTTGCAACCATACTTCCCCTGGAACCCAAACACTTTGGTTTCCCGGAAGCTGCCCGCAGAGTCATCGAAACAACTCCTGCGGATCGGTAGTCGGCATCGTTTATGGTCAGAACTACGACGGTATCTGATCCCACGCATCCAATCTGCAGTTATTCAATTCTATAGAATTCCAAATTTTTTAACCCTGTTTAAATGTCATTGGTCCTATCCATCTCTGAATCCCCACACACCCAATCTGCAGTTATTCAATTCTATAGAATTCCAAATTTCTGAACCCTGTTTAAATGTCATTGGTCCTATCCATCTTTGAATTCCCACGCACCCAATCTGCAGTTATCTACGTCATAGCTTTATTCTCACAGAAACTAATGCTTCAATAAATCCTTACAGTAACAAAATAGTCTATCTTTAGCTACTTTTACACAATCAGCTTGGCCTCTATACATGCTTAGCCGTTCTATATCATGACCAACTGTCCAGGCAGTTGTGTTCCCAAGGTAAACGTTGGCTTCAAATACCGTATCGCCAGGGCTGGTTGTTATTCTGACTATATATATAATATGTTCTTGTTTGTCCTTGGAGCTTCTCAAGTTCACTGTACGTTTCGAAATCTCATTAATTATTTGGATTGTAAAACCTGCACATAGCTTATGATCGCTCTTTGAGTTCACAGACTGTAAAACCAGGTGTCCGAGTTTCTTTGCCAGTTCCGACTTAACGCTGATATTTTCCATACTCTGGATCCCACAGATACAGAAGTCTTCAGGTATTGACACATCCTTACACGTCCTGTTTAAAGGTATGACATCAAACAGGCTGACTCCGTGTCTATTCGGTAGTAGTGATGGTGGATTCTCGCTCTTAAAGTACAGCAAATCTAGAAGAGTTGAGTGTGTGTCGAAATGTGTTGTCAGTCGTTTCGAATTTGTTTGCAGATTTTTAGCAACCTCTGGATACTTAGTGAGAAACCAGTCTGGAAAAGTAAGAATAGTATACGGCGTCCGGCTTTCAAAAAGACCGTTTACTGATTTTCTTACTGGACCATGTTTAACGCCGTGGTCTGAGAAAGATATCAACAACGATCGATTGAGATGACCTCTCTCGTTCAAAGATTGATAAAAGTTGTACATGTGATCGTCGATAATTTTTGCATCAATCACGTAGTTGTGAGTAACTTTGGTAAACATGCCCACGCTAAAAACTGGGTTATCTGGAAATAAATCGAGAAAACGAGCAAGATACTCCAACTGGAAGTTGACTTCCAGTTTATTACCTGCACAAAAATAATTGTACTTCAACAGTTCCTCTGCCTTATACATAGCTAAAGCTAACGGGCGGATGTTGTATCTTGCAAACGGGAGAGCAAATCCTCGCTTTAGGTAGTGAAATGCCCCAATTGATGGGCTGTCTTCTGTGTAAAGAGTGCGGTATCCAGCGTTTTCGAACTTTCGAAAAAGCAAATCTATAGAATCCAGGTAATTAGTATCACTCCACCACTTATAAGTCTCCTCTTGCGATCGACCTGTGAACAAGGGGAGGAAATTCTCAAATGTGCTGTCTCCTAGTTGCCCGTGCATAGTTAAATCAAATGATTTGAGAGTTTTTGTTAAATATTCGTAAGTCTTATTCAAGCTTCTTATAAACTGATTTCTTGGAAGCAAGTCAAGGCCAATCATTATTACATTCAACGTTTCTTTTGGAGCTGACTCGGCTTGGTGCTTTTTGAAATTCAGGGAATCCATTTCGTCAAATTCCGCTTTTCTAGGAAATAGAGAGTAGAATGACTTGGATACAAGATGGAACGTGGTATTCGTACACTCAACGAGTATAAATTCTGAATTGTCGGGGAGTGGGGCCGTGACATTGAAAGGTTTGGACCATTCGCTGGTTTGGAAATCGTTGTCACTTGTCTTGTGTCTGAATATCTGACGATATCTGCAATGCTGAAATTGATTCCCGTCGAAATATTGCTCAACTAGGCTCGTGTTAACCCAAATCTTATTGTCTGTGATATATGTTATGTCCGGTAGGAAAGTGCCCTCACAATGGATCGGCTTTTTATCCAGCCCAGCTACTTTTACAACGCTGGGCTCAAAAGGGTTTACCTTTGGGTACACGCAAGCGGGGAACAATGCCGAACTGTCTAACATTTGATTAAGTCTGCCGTTGTTGCTCTTCTTACCAGCAGTTTCTTCGTTAAAACCTAAGTCATCTGCATTCTTATTTTTGCTGGAAAAGTCAAATTTGCTTCTATTGGTTGTGCATCGATCATTTGAGATATTGTAGACAAGACCACGCCAGATTGGGTTGCTGCTGTTTCTGGCAAGAGGTAGGTAACTTGTAACTGCACGATATACCTCTGTATCTAACAGTCGTAGAGGTAGAACAAGAAACACCCCCAGTGTTATGGTGATAAACATTGTTTGCACAACTTTGAGACGCTCTGAAATGCATAAAATAGATCGAATCAGTTCAAATACCTTCTTGTATTAGTTGGTCACGGCTCTTCTAACAATGGGTATGAACATCTTTAGTTTTTCTTTTATCTTACAGTATCTAAAGAGTGGAGTAGTGGTCTGGTGCATGGGTTAGCTTACGGACCAGATCCGGTCAGCCGTCTCTTATTTTACTAGACGAGAGATAAGAACGGATTTTACATTTTAAAATCCTTCAGAATATCAAAGACTGCACAGTTGAGTAGCTACTATCTAACATACAATTGGAAGTGGTTAATCCGCACTGTGATGACATGCTAACAGGAAAATTTCAAGAGAAGAATCTAACATAATTCTAAAATTATCTTCCAAGCGATGAATGTAGTCAATTAAGATCAGTTGCTTAGGGGATTTATATCTGTATTTTGTAGCACCTACCTGTGTAAAAAGACATTTTCAAAGATGAAATGCGTAAAATATTAATACAGGTCAGCATTAACAAATAAACAATTGCAATCAACTTTGATGATAGGTAGTATAAGCTTTGAACCCAATATTTGTGAAATGTTGTCTAAAATAAAACATTTCCGATCTTCGTATTACTGGAACTGTTATTTTAGCAATTGTAACCTATGTAATATAGTTACAAGTGGCCAACGAGTCAACGCCAGGGAAGCCCTGAAAATACAGTTCGTAGTATCCACACATAGCTTGAGAACCCTGCCCGAGAGGTTGTGTTCAATGAAAGGGCATTGTGCTTAATTCACAAACAATACTGTTTAAGACTTTCCAGCCAAAATAGTTACTTTCCCGAGATTCCTACTGGAAATTCCACGACCTTCTAGGTCACATAGTAGGTGGCACGACAGTTCAAATAAAACGTGAGGGAATTGAACTCAAGAAAAAAGAAGTCATTTACCAAAGCGGACAGCTTAGCATATAACTTAACTTAACTTGACGTCGTTATACTGGTTTAGAAGACCCTGCAGAGTCTGTATACAACCAGTTACATTTACATCACCTAACTCTAAAAGCTATGTGCATCCAGTTTATTCTTAAATGCATTAACTGTTCCTGCCTCCACTACTTCCCCTGGCAATGCATTCCAAACAGACACCACTCTCTGACTAAAAACAATATTTTCTAATATCTAATTTGGACCTCTCTTTAGTCATCTTGTAGCTATGCCCTCGTGTTATTGTGGGTGGCTGTATTAAAAAAAAAAAAACTTGTTATAGTCTAATTTATCCATTCCTCTGATCATCTTATAAACCTGTATTAAGTCACCACGAATTCTTCTCTCTTCGAGACACTGTAGGCCGGTTTTTCTGAGTCGTTCCTCATAACTGTAATTCTGGAATCCCACTATCATCTTTGTCGCTCTTTTTTTGTATTCTTTCCAGCATGTTTATAACCCCTCTATGATAAGGACTCCACACCTGTACTCCAATCTAGGTGTAACTAAAGCTTTATACAGTTTGAGGATCACTTCCTCATAAAAGCTGGGGGATGAGTGTGCTAGGGGAGAGCAGATAAGAAAGAGCGGAGAAGAGAAGACTACTGGATAGTTGGTAGATAGAAAATAGACGAGAACATGGACAGAGAGTGACAAGAATAGAGAGATAGAATTAGAAGCCACCGAAGCACATCAACACTGAAAAGCAACGAGAGACCACGCACGCATAAGAATCTGTCTGCGTGTGATGGTCTGTTCGAGTCGTCGCTAACACCTATTACTTGTAACCCGATTTCCAAGTCCCTGAGTGGCATTCGCTACATTCTTGTCAGAGGGAGTCGTAGCTGTCGACCTGGACAACACGTTGTCACACATGTGTTACCTTGGCCTGACAACAACAGTACCAGAACCACTGTTCTCTGTCATATGCATGAGCACAGCTGCAGTCGCCAAGTTTTCCTGACGAGACGAGACACAGAAGACGTCTTCTTGACGTTCAGACGAAACAAGAGGCTCAGAAAACATCTACGTTGTATAAGCACAGAGGTTGATCATAAGGCCACCAAACGAGCGAGGACAGAGAGATTAGGACTGAGAACAAGTAGCTAGACAGCATTATATCAACGCACTGAGATATAGACGGTGATTATAAGACATGCATTATAATTAACACGGTAAGTCAGTTAGTAAGTAAGTCGTAAGTCACACACTTACGTGGAGTGGATGAAAAATATAATTTGTAGTTTGTAAAGGTGTCATTAGGTGTCAGCAGCACTCAAAGACCTGTGATTACTTTTAGTAGCAGAACCTAGGTGTCGCAAGCACATGCACAGCTAAGATACAATGTGGTGTCTGTGGCTATAGAGTGTGCAATGAAAGAAACGCGTGCTGTTGTGCGTTTGTTTTGGGCAAAGATATTGATAAGGAAATACTTGCTATTGAGAAGTGTTTGTCGCGCAAATCAGTGCATGACCATGACCTTCTTTAGAATATCTAGAGTTGGCCATGGCACAACTGAGTCGATACATACTCTCAAGGACGTTAAAAAATAGCTAATGAGGCCTGGACTGGTCGTCCTATTCAGTTTAGAATATAATCGGCGTGTGGTAGGGAGATTATTCTAGCGGACAAGAGTCACGAAATTGAGTGAAGCAACTGTAATAGGGTGTTCACATTGTGTAGCCTGCGAAGATTTGAATAATTTGGCAGCTTCTTCGCCGTAAGACGGATCCAGCATACCGGTATGTAGTGAACCAAGAAGAAAGAAAGAATACTTTTCTCAAGATAACTTGGAAAGGGAATTTCTTGTAGTAAATTACGACGACGATACAAGAGTGGTTTGTCTTTTGTAAAATGTTATTCTCAACAGGGTTCAGAAGAAAAAATTGTCAAAGACATTATAATACTCATCATAGTGTGTTTGGCGAGGAGTACCTACGTATTTAGACGCAAGATAATGTCTGAGATGGGCTGAAACTCAAGCGTCAACATAATATTTTTCGTCTATCGACGCTGTTAACACGCTTTCAACCGAAGTGTCTATATCAGTGTTTCATAAACGTATTAACCATGGCATGTCATTTTCAAGTGGGGAAGCTGTCAAGGATTGACTGCTCTGTCGGAGAGAACCATGGCGAACTCTAGCATGGCATAACTGAATGTAGTTACTGTTCTCTTTATGTTTATGAATCGACGGACATTGCGTCTGTAGCATCAACTGATGCGTGTTGTTTCTGCGTTCCGCATCACGAAACTGCAGATGGTTTATTTCTGACAGTGTTACCGTTAGCAGGAATTCCTACACATCAAGACATTTAGAATGGTATTTCCAACTTCTTAGTATCCAATGATATTGAAATATAAATGCTTGTGTGTGGGGTTACAGATGGTACGCCATCAATGGTGAGTAAAAACACAGGATTTGTCAGACTTCAGGGAGGAGATAAACGATTTCCGTCATTCATTCACTATCATTGCTTAAATCATATTGAAAACTGTAGATGTAGTCTGTTCTGTGTTCTTCTGTTCTGTGTTCTTCTGTTATGTGTTCTTCTGTTCTGTGTTCTTCTGTTCTGTGGTATGTTTTGTGTTCTTCTGTTCTGTGTTCTTCTGTTCTGTGGTCTGTTCTGTGTTCTTCTGTTCTGTCTTCTTCTATTCTATGGTCATCTGTTCTGTGTTCTTCTGTTCTGTGTTCTTCTGTTATGTGGTCTGTTCTGTGTTGTTCTGTTCTGTGTTGTTCTGTTCTGTGGTCTGTTCTGTGTTCTTCTGTTCTGTGTTCTTCTGTTCTGTGTTCTTCTGTTCTGTGGTCTGTTCTGAGTTCTGTTCTGTGGTCTGTTCTGTGTTCTTCTGTTCTGTAATCTGGTATGTGTTCTCCTGTCGTGTAGTCTGTTCTGTGCTCTCATGTTCTATGGTCTTCTGTTATGGGGCCTCCCTGAATACATCGATCCCCCAACATATAGACTATACCCTTCATGTTTGTGTCATACAGACTAAGGAATGGAGAAGAAAAAAACTCGAGTTTTAACTACGAGAACATACTCCAGTAATTTCCGTGCAGAAGCAGAGGCACTTAAGGCCGCAGCTGAGCTTGTAATTCAAGATAAAGATATCCTCCAAGAAAACATAGTATTCCTGACTGATGCCCCGTTAGTAATAGAGGCGCTAAAACAACACAAAGATGAAGATCTCGAGCACTCTCAGCAGAACACCCAAGGTTGGTCAAACAGTGGATCCCATCCCACTGCAATATTGAAGGCAATGAAGCTGCAGACAAACTAGCAAAGAGTGGAGGAGCATCCCCACAAACAGACCTGAGTGTCACATATAATGAGGCCAAGACCATAATTAAAGCCAACTTCAGGGTAGAAGGGGCTGATCAACACCTCGACTTTCGAAAAGAAGTCAGCTTCTATAACTTAACTAGAGAAGAGTAAGTTATCATCTTCAGACTGAGAACTGGGCATAACAGACTCAAGAGTCATCTTTACAACAAAATGAGGATTGGGACAGATGATAGGTGCCCATGTGGGGAGCATATCATGACCATGGAACACATCCTACAAAGCTGCATTCTTACGTAGGAAAAGAGAGAACAATGCTGGCATCGTGAGACAGATATGAGACAGAAGCTGTATGGAGATGAAACAGCCTTACAAACAACCGTGTCCTTTGTAAGAGAAACCGGAACCTTGATCTGAGGATGAACGAAGAAGAAGAAGAAGAAGATGTTTGTGTAAATTTTTTGTACCATTGCCCATTTCAGTTAGGTACACTGTCTCTGACATATGGTGCTGCTAAAGATAGAGCACTGTGTCTTGAACTCTCTATCTGACCTTTAATGACATGGGACATCCCATCTACTTGAGCAAACTGAACGTGGTGATCGTGATATCTTTAATTAGACAGGGCACAATATAAAACTGTCAGTGTTGTAGGTTCCGAACAATGGCCGTTATATTAGCATGTACTCACGGACAGGGCTCTAAAGTTATGTGGGAGTATTCTCGAAGGGCGTTTGGTGGGTACTCTGGACCAGAGACCCGTGTGACCTTGTCATATATCCCCTTTACACTTGTGACCCTTTCACAGACCCGCCAACCAGATGATGATGATGAGATAATTACGGTATAAACTTTTTCGTTGCTAGAACACTTTTTTTATAACCAACATTTACTTTATATCTGTCACGCACTATTTAAATCTTGTATTGTTAAATTATTTCAAAGATGAAATCTATATATACTTTTTATTGATCGATATATATATCAGAAACCCGATCACTATTAGACCCAACGAATCAATAGAGGGCTTTTTATTCAGTCAATGAGCAAGTGTCTGGAACCTGCGATTTCTGTAGGGTTAAGCAGGGTTACCGTAGCAGACGCTCTTTCATTAGGAGGTTACAACTGACCTGTCTTCCGTTAGTCTAATACCAGCACAAGTTCCCTATTAGACCCAACGAGAGTGCTCTCAGTCTGTCAGTCATTTTACAGTGTTGGCGTGTTGAGTCAAATTTAGCCGCAGGCTCCACTCCTGGTGGTGTCCTTCCGTCAATTCCTTTAGCGAACACCGGATGCGAGACAGTCAAGCCACCGACAACATAGTCCCAGATTTTCGAGGGTCTAATTCCAGCACCCGTTCCATATTAGACCCTACGAAAGTGCTCTCGGCCTGTCAATCCTTTCAGTGTTGGCCGTGTTGAGTCAAATTAAGCCGCAGGCTCCAGTCTTGGTGGTGGCCTTCCGTCAATTCCTTTAAGTTTCAGCTTTGCAACCATACTTCCCCCGGAACCCAAACACTTTGGTTTCATGGAATCTGCCCGCAGAGTCATCAAAGCAACTCCTGCGGATCGCTAGTCGGCATCGTTTATGGTCAGAACCTCTACGGTATCTGATCGTCTTCGCGCCTCTGACTTTGGTTCTTGATTAATGAAAACATTTTAGACAAATGCTTTCGCAGTAGTTCGTCTTGCGGCGATCCAAGAATTTCACCTCTAACGCGGCAATACGAATGCCCCCGTTTGTCCCTGTTAATCATTACCTCCAGTTCCGAAAACCAACAAAATAGAACCGAGGTCCTATTCCATTATTCCATGCACCATTATTCAGGCAGCCGAGACCTGCTTTGAACACTCTAATTTTTTCAAAGTAAACGCGCCGGCCACCCGGGACGCTCACTGAAGAGCACCCGCGTGAGAGAGCCGGCAGACGGTAGGGCAGGAGACAATGGGCAGTGAAACGCGCCGACCCGGACCGCCCGCCTGCGCCTGAGATCCAACTACGAGCTTTTTAACTGCAACAACTTTAATATACGCTATTGGAGCTGGAATTACCGCGGCTGCTGGCAACAGACTTGCCCTCAAATAGATCCTCGTTAAAGGGTTTAAAGTGTACTCATTCCAATTACGAGGCCTTGAAAGAGTCCCGTATTGTTATTTTTCGTCACTACCTCCCCGTGCATCGAGTGGGTAAGTTGCGCGCCTGCTGCCTTCCTTGGATGTGGTAGCCGTTTCACATGCTCCCTCTCCTTAATCCAACCCTGATTCCCCGTTACCTGTTACAAACATGGTAGACATGTCACGTACCATCGACATTTGCTAGGGCAGACATTTGAAAGATGCGTCGCTGGCACATGAGGCCATGCGATCAGCACAAAGTTATCCAGAGTCACCAGTGGGGACGCCTCAACCCCGCGAGGGGAAACGGCGATTGGTTTTGAATTAATAAAAGCGCTCTATCCGCGAGGGTCGGAGCTTGGTAAGTATGTATTAGCTCTAGAATTGCAACAGTTATCCAAGTAGGATCGTGTCATCTAAGGAACCTCGACTGATTTAATGAGCCATTCGCGGTTTCACCGTGAGACAGTGTGAACTTAGATATGGATGGCTTAATCTTTGAGACAAGCCTATGGCTACTGGCAGGATCAACCAGATATCTGTCGGAGACGTACGAACCACACACACCGGTAGGCGGAGGACGGATGTGTAAAAAGCCTCACTAGGACTGCCGCAGGGACCGACTGACGGACGGACGGTTGTGAGGTCCCTCACTCCGTCGACCTAGGACCGCCTGACAGGGGCTTGTACACACACCAGACGACCGACCGACCGGGCTCGCTCGGAGAGGGATGGCAGCGCTCTGTATAGAACGGATCCCAACGGCCCCAGCGATGAATTTCACAGGGACTAGAGACAGTTTTTGCCTGTCGGCCTGCCCTTCTCCCGAGGGTTGGTCGGGCGAGGACAGGGCTATTAGGCTGTATTCCTGCTTTCCATTTGCCGGTCACAAGCTCTTTGCGAGAGTCTGACCACCAGCGAGACGAACTGTCGAGGTCTGCTATAAGCCTTCGAAAAATCCCCACTGACTGTCAAAGTTTCTCGATACGGGCTACAGTAACGCACCTCTGCCAAGGGCACGACACCACAAAATTGGCCCCGCTACCTAGCCGGGGAGAGGCGGGCGAGCGTTTTCAGCAAGCCCGCGCTATCACTCCGTCTGGCGGAACTGAGATCGCTGTACGTATACTGGTGAGAGTCAAACGCGGCGGCGAGAGACCTAACTGCACCTAGTTCACATACTTAAGTTAACTTACCTTAGAGTAACATCGTTATATTGGTTTAGAAGACACTGCAGCGTCTGTATACAACTAGTTTCATTTACATTACCTTGCTCTAAAAGCTATGCGCATCCAATTTATTCTTAAATGCATTAAGTGTCCCTGCCTCCACTACCTCCTGTGGCAATTCATTCCAAGCATTCACCACTCTCGGATTAAAAAAAATGTTCCTAATATCTAATCTGGACTCCTCTTTAGTTAATTTGTGGCTATGTCCTCTTGTTCTTGGGGATTGTTCAATTTTGAAAAACTTGTTATACTCTAATTTATCCATTTCTCAGAGCATCTTATAAACCTGTATTAATTCACCTCGAATTCTTCTCTTTTCTGGACACTGTATACCGGTTTTTCTGAGTCTTTCCTTATAATAACTAATTCTGGAATCCGACTATCAGCTTTGTCGCTCTTTTTTTATATTCTTTCCAGCAATTTTTATATCTTCTCTATGATGTTGTTGTTGTTGCTTAGATATTTGCCTCACTAGTTTCTATTGGTGGAGGCACGCCATTTTCCACCCCAGACCGTAGTTTATTGGGCGATATCAGGACGCATAAACCAGTGCTTGGATGCATGTGTGCGTCTGTATGTACCTATGCTAGGTTTGTGCGCCCTCAGAAGCTAGCCCAACCAAAGTGCAATGGAAGGGTCTCGCCCTGAGACGTGTGAAAGTTGTGCAAGAGTGTGGCTGTTGAGTCCTGCAGAAAGTCCCTTTCTATGATACGAATTGCACACCTGTACACATTACTCCAATCTAGATCAATCTAATGATTTATACAGTTTAACTATCACTTACTGGCTCCTATGTTTAATATTTCTTTTTATCATACCTAACATTGCATTTGCCTTTTTCACTGCTACCTGCACTTGCTCACTTACCTTATCTGTATGATCTATTATAACCCCTAGGTCCCTTTCGTTATCTATCTTTCTAATATTTTTCTCGCCCATTCTGTAATTATGTCCCATATTGGATCTTCCCATGTGGATGACTTTACATTTATCTACATTAAACTCCATTTGCCAGCTTACAGACCATTCTCGAATTTTATCTAAATCCGACCTCAATATATTCACTTCGGCTTTAGTTGAGACACATTATTGCTTAGTTTTGTGTTATCAGCAATATTTTGCAATCATGGATCCAATATCAATGTCCAAATCCTTTATATATATCAGGACCAAACTTGGTCCCATAACCGATCCCTGTGGCACTCCACTTTTCACTTCACACAACTCAAAGTACTCCTTATTTATGCCCATCCTCAGCCTTTTCTCCGTTAACCAATTTTCAATCCATTTGGCAAAATGTCCACATATTCCATGTGATTTTAACTTTCTAAATAGTCTTTTGCCTTTGCAAAATCTAGATAAATAACATCCACTGGCTCCCCTTTATCTATCATTTTAGTAACCTCCTCCGTGAATTCTAAAAGAATTGTTAAACACGATCTCACACAGTAAACCCATGCTGACTATTTCTGATTAGATTAAACTGGTCTAAGTGCATTACAATGAATTCTTAGATTATTGACTCTAACAATTTACAGGCTATGCTCGCTAAACTCACCGGTCTATAATTCGCTGGATCTGATTTTTGATCTTTTTTTAATAAGGGGATCACCCCTGCATCTTTCCAATCCCGTGGAACAATCTCTTTTGTAAGTGATTGAGAACATAATATAGCCAATGGTTTTGCTAGTTGGTCTCTAATTTCAAACAGCAATTTTGGATGAATACCATCTTGACCTGGACATTTATCCACTTTCAACCCCTCTAACTTTTTAAAAACCATTTCCTCTGTAATACAGATTGATCTTGATCCCGCTGTTTCCATGTCTCTTTGAAGAATATCTATAGGCTCTGGGATCTTGGAGCAGTCCTCTTTTGTGTAGACTGTGCCAAAGTACTGAGTGAGTAGATTAGCTGCCTCCCTATTCTCACTCATTATTTTCCCTGTACTGTCTATGAGAGGGCCTACTTTGTCTTTAGTTCTTTGTTTATTTCTAACATAAGAAAAGAAGCTTTTAGTATCAGTCTTGATACTCTGAGCAAGTTTTTATCGAAGTCTATTGTTGCTGTTTTATTCACTTTCTGAGCTATATTATGCTTGTTCAAATATTTTTAATGTTTCTTTTGATTTACCTGCCACTATATATTTTTGTCATGCTTTATTTTTAGCTCTTCTACATTTAATTACAGGTCTAGTTTTCCGCTTTTTACGCTTGGGGTTCACCTACTTACAGGGAACACATTCCTCTTTTAGCTTTTCTAAAACTATTTTAAAACTCTCCCACTCTTCTTCAACATCTGTTCAATATCTTTCCAGATTATGTGGATCGCTGTCTCTTTCATATTCTTAGAGTATGCCTTAGAGTAGTCGTTTGTTTGCGTGTTTATGCTTCCTTTTTCCCGGCAATAAGATCCCAACGGATGATCTGATGGTCACTTGAGCCAAACAGTTCCTCAACGGTAACGTTTTAAATCATATTTTTCTCTGTAGAAAAAACTCTGTAGAAAAGCCTCTGGTGGCTGCTTCTACATTATGCATTACAAAATTGTCAGTTATGCACTTAACAAAAGGATTTGACTTCTCTGCAAAACAGATGATTATGACGTCAATTCCTATGTAAACAGCACACACCAATCGCCATGTTTGCAATATGTCATCCTCCGACTCATAGTTTCCGCAGTAGATCGTTGAAACACACACACACACACACACACACACAAATAAAATTAGCAAAAGAGAAGTTATGGAAGAGGGAAGGCTAACCTGGTACCCACAAATGTCATGATGAGGTGATATGTGTCGGACCGAAAGGTGTATATATCGCAGCAAAGCTGTAAACTACAACATAGCGCATTTCGTTCTCTGGACTACGTGCTACTACTTGACTAGCCCTTTTCAAGATTTGATAGGGCAAATTTGAGAACGAAGACGAAGAAGAAGAAGTAAAATAAGAAGAACAAGAACAAGACACAAGAGATGTCGTTAACCTTAAACCTTTAATGCAACCGTTGAGTTTATATTACAACGTTTTCTTCCTTCAATTTGTTTTGTTTCTAATATAGCTGGAGTGATCCTGTCTTGTGAATCTTCTCTTTTTATTGTAATTTTCAAATCTGTGTTTGTGGTTTTACACTTGATTTATATAATGTCTTCAAAAGTATTATTCTTTGATTTAGCAATCTCTTCAATTACCATAGTGGTTATTTGTTGAATCTTTTGTAATTTCTCAATCATTTTTTAATTCAGTCTCAAAAGAGCGCATGAGCTGCAGTGGTCAGCGACCCATAGTTAACTGCTAGCGTCATGGCTAGCGAACCATAGCTGCCAAGACCCTTCTACACCTCCACGCGGTGATCTTGGATAACAGGCTGCAGCAGGGTAGACTGGCTAAGGAGAAGGGATCGAAGAGGGAATGTTAACTAAAAAATTCTTGTTGAAGTCGGATGTGTTGGACCAAAAGATGCAAATATCACAGTCAAGCTGTAAACTAAGACACAACGTATTCCGTTCTCTGGATTATATTCTGCTACTTAAGCCCTTTCAGGGTTTGGTT
Source organism: Ariolimax columbianus (assembly GCA_036924085.1). Taxonomy (NCBI): domain Eukaryota; kingdom Metazoa; phylum Mollusca; class Gastropoda; order Stylommatophora; family Arionidae; genus Ariolimax; species Ariolimax columbianus. The sequence goes on from JAVGWX010000012.1 coordinate 28,590,269, forward strand.
GCGGAAGATTGAAAACGAACGAAGTCAAGACAAGCCAAAATTAACCAAATAAAATATTATCTCCCGTCTTTTTTTAAATAAAGCTAATTTCTCGTCTTCAGAGATGAAACTAAACTTTCCTGAATTCAATATTTGTTTTGTGTAATATGTTCTACAAATCATCATGAGAAGAATGATGAATAGAATAAAACCAAAAGTCGTTATTGGTAGCGCGAAATGAGTCCGATTTACAAGAGCTGGTTAACATGGTAGTTCTTCAAATCAAAAATAAAGGCCGCAGTTTAAATCAAAAGAAATAATAAGTATCTAAGCAGCATTTCATTAAAATACTTGGGCACCCACATCAGTTCTGATGTGATATGCACTCATAAAATAAAGAACAGAATAGTCAAAGCAAAGTCGTTCTTCCAAAGTATGAGGGACATCTTGTGCAAAGAAAAGCATATCACTGATTTAAGGAAGAGAGATATTGGATGCGATGTGGAACCAGTACTGGAATTCCAGTCATATACAATCATCAGGCAAATACAGAGATCATTAAAGGCAACGAAAATGTGATTTAAAAGAAGAATATTAAAAATCCCATGGTCTTCAAAGAAAAGCTAAAAACGTGGTTCTTGAGATAGCATAAACACAAAGACAGCTCATTGCAAAAATTGGGGGTGGGTTGGAACACACGGTGACAACCAGCAGGATCGCAGGCAACAGAGACAGGGGGAGACAAAGAGAGAACATTGGACAGCCTGAAGACATAGGACGGGAGACGATCAAAGACGAAACTGATACGAGATAGACGGGATAAGAATAAATCAGGAACATGAACGCCAACATGCAGGGTACTTGACGCTGATGATTATGATAGTATTGCCTATTATGGATTTTTTAAATAACCAATTAATTGATGAAAATCGAATTCACATTTGACCTTTAAAGAAATACATTTTTCTTTTGAAAATAAAAATACAGCAGATGAGAATTGATGGAAAGATAGAAGAGGTACTGAAAGAAAACCAGTTTGGATTTTGCAAAGCCAGAGGTACACGGAATGCCATCGGATCATTGCGGCTTCTCGCAGAAAGTAAGATCGATCAAGGACGTTCAATCCTCCTTTCTTTCTCCTCCTTTTGCTAGTTCAATTTGACAGACTTTTCCAATTCCTGATACGTCAATCTGACAGGCTTGACTTATTCCGTCTCATGATAGTTCAAACTGACATAATTTTTTTTACACCATCTCTTTAAAGGTAAATCAGACATATGTTTTTCCTTCATCTCCTGATAGGTCAATCTGACAGACTTTACTTACACATTCTTTTGAAATGTCAATCTGACAGACATTTCTTTCTCCATGTCTTGAAAGGTCAATCTGACAGTGTTGTCTCTCTCCATCTTTTGATAGGTTAATCTGACATTTTTTTTCCCCATCTCCTGATAGGTCAATCTAACCTTTTCTTTCTCCATCTCTGACATTTTCTTTCCCCATCTCTTGATAGGTCAATCTAACCTTTTCTTTCTCCATCTCTGACAGTTTCTTTCCCCATCTCCTGATAGGTCAATCTAACATTTTCTTTCTCCATCTTTTGATAGGTCAATCTGACATTTTCTTTCCCTATCTCCTGATAGGTCAATCTAACCTTTTCTTTCTCCATCTCTGACATTTTCTTTCCCCATCTCTTGATAGGTCAATCTAACATTGTCTTTCTCCATCTTTTGATAGGTCAATCTGACAGATTTTCTTTTAGCAAATCTTGTTATTTCTCCATGTCTTGATAGGTCAATCGGAAAGATTTTCCTTCCTCCATCTCTTGATATGTCAATTTGACAGACTTTTCTTATTCTTGAAAGGTTAATCAAACAGACTTTTCTTATTCTTGAAAGGTTAATCAAACAGACTTTACTTATTCCATCTCTTGATAGGTCAATCTGACAGAGACATACTTTTTTTACATCATATCTTGAAAGGTCAATGTGACAGACTTTTCTTATTCTTGAAAAGTTAATCAAACAGACTTTACTTATTCCATCTCTTGATAGGTCAATCTGACAGAGACATACTTTTTTTACACCATATCTTGAAAGGTCAACAATGTGACAGACTTTTCTTCCTTCATCTCTTGATAGGTCAGGTCAATCTGACAGTCATGTTTTCCTTCATTTCTTGATAGGTCAATCTCATAGATCTTTCTCTGCCCAGCTCTTGATATTTCATTCTGACATCATTTGATCTGTCCATCTATTGACGTTCTCCTTCGACTGTTAATGATGGTTTCCTCCACTACGTTATCTCTGTTATTATCCTTCTCTTACGGTTTCTTTATGTCACATAGCGGCCAAGATGGCGCTGCCTTTAGTGTACTCTCCAAAGATTAATTGAAAATAATCTTTTTGGTTTATTCTGTGCTAAATATTGAATTTCTTCTTCTTCTTCTTCTGCGTACACAGTCAGACAGTAACCATTATTTTTTCGAGAAAAGCGGCGGTCATCCTGAGGCTCTCGCCACTGCCATAGAGCTTGTCTTGCAGTTCCACTGGTAATGGCCACATCTGCTCTCTCTGATCCTCGTATGTCGGGCAGTTCTGCAGCAGATGTTCAGTTGTCATTTTACCAGTACCGCACGGGCATTCGTCGGTACACCCTATATTCAATTTGTTGAATAGGTGGTACCTCAGTCTATTGTGGCCAGTGCGAAGTCTGAAGACAACTACCTGCTCTCTTCGGTTCAACTGGTAATAGGCATCGTTTTTGGTGTAACCAGTATGTTCGGTTTCCCATTTGGTCATGTATCTGGCTTTAATAAGCCTTTTTGACATTTTTGAAATATTGAATTTGATTCTTCCTATATATAGAGAATCTACTCATGCTACTGACGTGGGGGATGGCTGGCAGCGTGTTATTATAGTTGCTACATATTTCATCATTAAAAGGCAAGCCGGCGTATTGCTGTTTGAAGGTCAACAGCCATACAAGATAGTGTCGATTATAATAATGTAACATATCCATCGTGTAACAAGGGAACAGTTAGGTTAGATTCGTGGAATATCTGTGGTATATTCTCGATATCAAATCAAAGAACACACGTCAACGAGTGAGATTATTGTGATTGTTACCCACTGTCGATATAACGTGTATTTCTAAGACACCCCCCCCCCCTGCCTTGTGGAAAGATTCTACAGTGAGGCTTCGGGAGTAAACCCTGTGGGAAAGCCCGGAGCTGGAGTCTCTAATGCAGTCAAATGGTGTTTCCACAAATATTCTGACAACTCCTGCGACGTTTCTGATTCCAGGCTGTATCGACTAGTGTGGTTCCATTGGATTCATTTTCTTCATGGAGAGAATGGACCTGCTTCTCGGGCTACAACGTGTTCTCCTTAGAAATATGCCCAATCTTGCACCTAAGAGAGGCCCTCAATCCTTACCCTTCGACACTGACACAACAGGTGCCACATCGAATATCTACTTTGGTTGGAACGTCCGTTCTAAGTTGACTGGACTGGAAGACTAACGTCCGGTCAGGCACAACATACTGATCAGATATGTTAGTCAGGGTCAGGCACAACATACTGATCAGACATGTTAGTAGGGCTCAGGCACAACATACTGATCAGACATGTAAGTCAAGGTCAGGCACAACATACTGATCATACATGTTAGTAGGGCTCAGGCACAACATACTGATCAGACATGTTAGTCAGGGTCAGGCACAACATACTGATCAGACATGTTAGTCAGGGTCAGGCACAACATACTGATCAGACATGTTAGTCAGGGGCAGGCACAACATACTGATCAGACATGTTAGTCAGGGTCAGGCACAACATACTGATCAGACATGTTACTCAGGGTCAGGCAAAATATACTGGCCAAGATTCTCAACTCGACTTCCTCGCAGTCCTCCCTGGAAACAAGCTGTTATCGTGGCAGCCTGGCTAACGAAATGAGAGATCGACGCGATCTCCCTAGTAGTGATCGACACGCAGATGAAGTCAAGTATAGTATAACCGCCAAGAGAACATTGGTCCACCTTAATCAGCACGCGTGGGATGTGAGAAAAGCTACTGCAACCCGCCACTTAACGTCCTTTCACGGCGTACACAACAGTCAAGCTACTCATTGTGGATTTTCAAAACAACAACAAACATGACATTCAGAAAATAAAAGATGTCAGAAAAGCATTCATTATCAACGACGAACTAATAAAAATAACGTAGGTATTGCAGAGCTTCGAGAAACTCGCTTTGTGAGATCAGGATCAATAAGTGAGGACTACATATTCTACTGGCAAGGGAAAGACCCCAATGAAAAAAGAGAGTATGGAGTTGGCTTGCAGTAAATAGGTTCCTATCACGCATGGCTGAACCAGACTAAAGTGGTTCAGAGCGTCTGCTCACACTCTGTTTCCATACTACTATCGGTTGCGTAACCCTTGTCAGTACGTATGGTCTTACATTGTGCTCCACAGCTGTAGCTAAATATCTTTTTTATGAGAATCTATCAGCAGTCAATAGAAACAAACCGAGTCAGAAACAACTTGTTCTACTCGGCGACTTCAATGTTAGAGCGGGTGCTGATCATGATTCGTGGCCTTTATGTCTTGGCAACCGTCGAGTCGGCAAAGTTAAAGAAAATGGGCAACGGCTTTTAGAGTTCTGTGTCTACCATGGGCTCTGTGTGACAAACTCCTATTTTCAGATCAAGTCCTAACACAAGGTTTCAATCCCTGACATCAGAGCATTATTATGAGCTCTACTCATGCGAAAGTACGGTTGCTCCCATAGCCCGAGATGCTGTTCAAGTCTAGCCTAGAATGGAGGAGCTAGACGTCAAACCATATTTAGAAAGTCTCAACACAGCCGTTGCCAACTTGACCCCAGCTGGAAAGTGGTCAGCGACGGGATTCCATCTGACCTGATCAAGCATTGTAAAAACGCACTCTTGAATCCGCTACACTTGTTGTTTTCCCAGAGTTGGAAAGAGGCCAACATACTATAAGATATAAGGCATTGAAAATTGTCACAGTATAAAAAATATAGGTGATAGAAGTGATTATAATAATTACAGAGACATATCAATGCTCAGTGTTGTTGCCAAAGTTGTTGCCAGAGTGATATTACTACTTTGTTGCTACACAAACTGGCTGAGCGAATGTACTCAGAGTCGCAATGTGGATTCCGATCTTTTTTCTACAAGAATTACATTAAAATCGCTTGAGCAGTACAAGCCTTTTTACGTCGCTTTCATCGACCTGACAAAAGGATTTGATTTCGTTATCAGGGCTGGACTCTTCAAAACCCTCTCAAAAATAGGCTGCCCTAACAAACTGCCACATCTTATAGTGTCATTTCATGAACATATGAAAGAAGCAGTAAAATTCGACGGTAATACATTAAAGCCATTCAATATTAAATGTGCTATAAGCAAGGCTGCGTCCTAGCCCCGACACTATTCGGAATCTTCTTTGCATTGCTACTGAAGCACACATTTTGTAATGCAAAAGAAGGGATTTGCATTCACACTAGATCAGAAAGCCGACTGTTTCATCTTGCGAGACTCAAAGCTAAAACAAAGAGCATAGACGTTTCTGTCAGGGACTTTTTATTTACTGCTGACGCTGGAATTGCCACTCCCAGTCTGCATGAACTTCAGAGATTGATAGATCGCTTCGCCAAGTCGTACAAAGATTTCGACCTCACAATAAGCCTGAATAAAACAAATGTGCTGGGACAAAAGTAGTTACCACCCCAACCATCACTATCGATAACTACGAACTGTGGCAACTGTGGACCAGTTCACATATCTGGGGTCTACGAACTGGCAACTGTAGACCAGTTCACTTACTTGGGGTCTACGAACTGGCAACTGTGGACCAGTTCACTTATCTGGGGTCTACGAACTGGCAACTGTAGACCAGTTCACTTACCTGGGGTCTACGAACTGGCAACTGTGGACCAGTTCACTTATCTGGGGTCTACGAACTGGAAACTGAAGACCAGTTCACTTATCTGGGGTCTACGAACTGGCAACTGTGGACCAGTCCACTTATTTGGGGTCTACAAACTGGCATCTGTGGACCAGTTTACTTACCTGGGTCTACGAACTGGCAACTGTAGACCAGTTCACTTATCTGGGGTCTACGAACTGGCAACTGTGGACCAGTTCACTTACATAGGGTCTACGAACTGGCAACTGTGGACCAGTTCACTTATCTAGGATCTACGAACTGGCAACTGTGGACCAGTTCACTTATCTGGGGTCTACGAACTGGCAAATGTGGACCAGTTCACTTATCTGGGGTCTACGAACTGGCAACTGTGGACCAGTTCACTTATCTGAGGTCTACGAACTGGCAACTGTGGACCAGTTCACTTATCTGGGGTCTACGAACTGGCAACTGTAGACCAGTTCACTTACCTGGGGTCTACGAACTGGCAACTGTGGACCAGTTCACTTATCTGGGGTCTACGAACTGGAAACTGTAGACCAGTTCACTTATCTGGGGTCTACGAACTGGCAACTGTGGACCAGTCCACTTATTTGGGGTCTACAAACTGGCAACTGTGGACCAGTTTACTTACCTGGGTCTACGAACTGGCAACTGTAGACCAGTTCACTTATCTGTGGTCTACGAACTGGCAACTGTGGACCAGTTCACTTACATGGGGTCTACGAACTGGCAACTGTGGACCAGTTCACTTATCTAGGGTCTACGAACTGGCAACTGTGGACCAGTTCACTTATCTGGGGTCTACGAACTGGCAACTGTGAACCAGTTCACTTATCTGGGGTCTACGAACTGGCAACTGTGGACCAGTTCACTTATCTGGGGTCTACGAATTGTCAACTGTGGACCAGTTCACTTATCTGGGGTCTACGAACTGGCAACTGTGGACCAGTTCACTTATCTGGGGTATACGAACTGGCAACTGTGGACCAGTTCACTTATCTGGGGTCTACGAACTGGCAACTGTAGACCAGTTCACTTATCTGGGGTCTACGAACTGGCAACTGTGGACCAGTTCACTTATCTGAGGTCTACGAACTGGCAACTGTGGACCAGTTCACTTATCTGGGGTCTACGAACTGGCAACTGTGGACCAGTTCACTTATCTGGGGTCTACGAATTGTCAACTGTGGACCAGTTCACTTATCTGTGGTCTACGAACTGGCAACTGTTTACCAGTTCACTTATCTGGGGTCTACGAACTGGCAACTGTGGACCAGTTCACTTATCTGGGGTCTCTAACCAATGGTAAGCTCTCCCTAGACCCCGAATTGGCAGAGCTGCTACCATATCTCGTCTCACAACACGTGTCTGGGAAAGCCCCACACTGACCAAGACCAAGGTCATGGTCTACCATGGCTCTGTCGTCAGTACGCTTCAATATGGCAGCGAAAAGTGGACAACATATGGTGTCCTGGTCAGTATGTTTCACATAACATTGACACTAGTGATAGCTGTTGATCATCCATAGGCCAGAACACAACTAATACATGGCCCATCCATGCTGTTTGACCTTTTTTATGTCCCAAATATAATGAAATCAATCGTGCTACCCAGGATGTAGCCTTCCAAGTATGTCGTTAAATGCGACTGAAGAGGCCTGCGTATGGGACTAGCACTCTTATCAATTAAAATCATTGTTTTGAAAATACTCGTATTGACATATCTCTAATTGGTACAGAAAGACGAATCAATCAAGATTGAATTAAATGAATGAAAGCTTACCCACTGTTGTATAGGTGAACCAGCGACATATCTCCATTACTTTGACAGACAACTTTTAATTGTATGGCTGATAAAATAACATTAAAAAATCGTCTGCTTCTCTTTTATCTTTTTTCTTCCTATTCATATTCTTCTTTTCTTCCTCCTCTTCGTCTTCCTCTTTCTCTGCGTCTTCTTACGGCGTTAATTCCGTAAAGGACTCTGTGAGGTTGCAACTAAACGTCTTTACAACTTTATGTTTTTATACTGGTTTAGAAGACTATGCATTACATTTCCTTGCTCTAAAAGCTATGCGCATCCAACCTTGTGTCGTCGTTACTCCAAGGTTACGATAGCTGCGTCGTTCAACCCGCCACATTTGATTTCAGCTGACGTTTCTGGGGAGAGTTTGACTTCCTACTTCGATCACTATTCTTTTAACCAGACTACCCTAGAGCAGGCTGTTTCCAAGGCCGCCATTTGCAGGGGCTTGATCAGTTCTGGTTCGCATATCCTCATATAAGCAGCCAGCTATACGTCGTTTGCCGCTGTCATCTCATTCACTGGGCTGCATCTTCAGTTCCAATTCAAACAATCAATAGAGCATAAACAGTTTGTATGACATTTTCGGGGAGAGGGTGGCCGAACTGTTAGTTTACCCCTCTCTTGACCGAGAAGACAGGTGCTCAAACCCTCGATAAACCAAAGGTTTCATTTCTGTGATCTTTTAATTCCCCCGGACGACTTCAGCGAAAGGAATACATGTCTTTATGCTAGTTTGAAAAATGTGTTTCCATTTATCTGATTACGTTATAGTACCGACATCTTAGTTCAGTTCAATTCAGATCTCGTCCACTTGGGCCGTTGAACGACGTAAGAAGTTTAAGCCGTCTCTCCTTGACTTAATGCTTCGCGTCTGCCAAGGTATGAACCCTGATGCCATCTATCTATCTGCCACGTGGGCTGCCAGTACTCCGATCCTTGCACGAATGGTACTGTAAGCTCGCACTGGTAGCTGTACTGGTCCCACTCTGATGAGATGAACGAACCATCTCAATGTATGCCTAGAAATGCAGTCAACACAAAGGGTAGTTCTCAAAATATATCTCATGTCCTCATTTCTCGTTTGATCTCACTTGGGGACTCAGTGGTCTAGAGGTAAGATGTCCACCTCGGGTGACGGAGATCGCGGATTCGAATCACGGTGGAGACCTCCCGTGGATCTTCGGGTAAAAAATTCACCTGAACTCTGGGTAGTGAAATCGGAATCCCGTGTTCAGTGTCAAGCACGTTAAAGATCTCTTGTCAGTTATAAACCGAAAAGAATAGGCCGCTGCCAGGACACTAATTTAAATAATCAAGTTAAAAATCGACCCAATTATTGTTACCTTCCTCCAGGCCTAGTAAGCCGCAGGAGGTTTAAAATACCTGCTAAGGATACCTGACAACAGACATTAGCAACATGCCTGTTTGAATACAAGCATTCCGAGTTTTCCAGGTAAGGTGACCCCCAGTTATCTTTTCTAGACATTTCATTTTTCGTCCAGGACAAAGTCCCTCTCTGGCACTAGTTATATAGATTAGGTGCATATGCTCTGTTCAATAGTTGATGCTCTGATGCCAAGCTAATGTTCACGTGTTTAAGCAGTGGCTTCAGCATATAAGCCACATTAGAGACATTCTGACACAGGGATTCTGTTTCGTTTCCATGTATCCAATAATTAGTAAAAACATTTTCTATGTATCTGAACTCATGTGTCTAGTCTGCTTTACCCAAGCATCTACCATTCCTCAGTGCTTCAGTCTTTGATATGTTAATCTTCACATTATAACTTTTACAGACAGTGTCATTTGCAGACATGTAATTTGGAAGTCTACAATCATCGTCGTAGATGAGGGGAATGTCTTGCGAGGTATATGCCCGCTGCCTTAAATGATGTTATTTGTTGCACATATTGTGTCAAGCAGACATTTTACGGGAAGAGCTCAATGGTTGCCTTTGTGTCCGTTGATTCGCATACGCGTGACTTTTCGGTACGTCTTTTATCTTGCACGACTTCAAGTTAGATGCGATTTTCCTCAAATTGGGTCGATTTTTAATTTGTATTTTGTCCAGGCAGCGGCCGTTAGCGTACTCTTTTCGATTTCCAACTGCCAAGATATTATTAACGTGCTCAAAACTGAACACGGGGGTCCGATCTCACTACCCAGAGATCAGATTAATTTTTAGCAGAATATCGGCGAGAAAAAAATCCGGAACCTGAGGCCGACACCTTACCTCGAGACCAAAATCATGTATCATTCATTGCTCTATATATCATCTGAATGAAGTTATATCATATTTGTCAATGGTATAATGTCACATTTAGCCTTGCAGGTAAATTACATTTCGTTCCATTGAATACATTTCATTTTGGTGATAAAGACAATATGTGTATGTCAACAAAGTCATCTTCAACCATGACTGGTTAACGGAAATGTTAAAGGCTTCATACAGTTGCTCGTGTATAAAAAATGAGCAGGGACCTTGATAAATAAAATTACAAAATTACAATTTGTCAAAAGACGTTTCTACCGCAGGTTTCTGCACATTTGAACACAATAGTTCCCGGTATCCGAAATTCAGTCCAGTATCAGTGTATGTGGGAAGCATAGGAGTAGCTTGAATATACGAGGTGTGTTCAAATGAAATCGGACCAAACTGCAACAAGTGAACATACGTACCATGCGCATGATCGTGTGATTTCTGGTGTAAACAGCAAATACCAACCGTCAAGTTTGCAAAATTGCATTGTCCTCCGACTCAAAGTTTCCTCAGCAGACCGTTGAAAACATGGCGGGTGTGGTACGCAATCCGGTAAGAGTTGATCAGCGAGCTGTGATTCGGTTTCTAACAGCCGAACGATGTCGACAAGTTGACATTCATCGCAGAATGCATGCGGTGTATGGTGACAAAAATGTATCAAAGACAACTGTAAAGAACTAGACACCGATGTTTAAGAAAGTACGGGAGTTAACGAAAGATCTTTCAAGATCAGATCAGACGCATATTGTTGCGTTAACTCACGTCCTTCTTTAACGATCGTTGTCCAGTTCTTCACTGTTGTCTTCGACACACTTTTCTCACCATACACTGACTGCATTCGGCGATGAATGTCAACTGGTTAACATCCTTCAGTTGTTAGAAACCGAATCACCGCTCGCTGATCAACTCTGGGCGGATTTCGTTTCACTCCCACCATGTTTTTAACGATTTGCTTGCTGAGGAAACTATGAGTAAGGAGGATAATGCAATTTTGCAAACGTGACGGTTGGTATGGGCTGGTTACACAAGAAATGACCTCGTCATGCGCATCGTACGTACTTGTTGCAGTTTGGTCCGGTTTCATTTGAACACCTCGTAGAAGACGATAATATGTTCACTTAAAATGTGGCCTGCTCTAATTTAGTAAAGTGATGGCCATGCAGTGTCTGTGTGAAGGATACCTCTAGCTTGAATATAGAAGACGATAATATGTATACTTAAAATGTGACCTGCTCTTAATTTTTAGTCAAACGATGGTCTCGATTAAAATACTCGCCCGGAAAAGATGGGGTAACAAATGAAATGCTGATGGGGTTGGGCCAAACAGCAAAGAGGAAGTTACTGTCAGTCCTGAACCAAAGCTGGAAACGGGGAATTTTACCTCAGGCATGGAAAGATGCTGTTCTTATACCAGTATCAAAGAAAGAAAAAGATAGAACAGATCCGAATGGATACAGGCCTATCAGTCTACTGAGCTGTGCAGGTAAACTGATGGAGCGTATGATAAACACCAGACTGATGTGGCACCTGGAAGAAAAACACATACTAGTTCCACAGCAAGCAGGCTTTAGACAGCACAGATCCACTGAGGACCAGATCACTCTCATAGCGCAGGAAATAGAGGATGCTTACCAAGAGAAAAAGCATACAGTAGTGGTTTGGGTGGATCTAGAGAAGGCATTTGACAAGGTGTGAAAAGAGGGACTTAAAAGTCAAGCTACGAAGAAGTGAAGTATCTGGAAAAATGTACAGATGGATCAGCCACTACCTCGAAAACAGAACAGCCAGAGTTCAAGTACAAGGACAGATGAGCAAAAAGGGGACACTGGAGCAAGGAGTACCCAAGAGGGAGTACTGTCACCCATACTTTTTCTGGTGTATATAAACTTCTTCTTCTTCTTCTGCGTACACAGTCAGACAGTAACCATTATTTTCTCGAAAAAAGCGGCGGTCATCCTGAGACTCTCGCCACTACCATAGAGCTTGTCTTGCAGTTCCACTGGCAATGGCCACATCTGCTCTCTCTGATCCTCGTATGTCGGGCAGTTCTGCAGCAGATGTTCAGTGGTCATTTTACCAGTACCGCACGGGCATTCGTCGGTACACCCTATCTTCAATTTGTTGAATAGGTGGTACCTCAGTCTATTGTAGCCAGTGCGAAGTCTGAAGACAACGACCTGCTCTCTTCGGTTCAACTGGTAATAGGCATCGTTTTTGGTGTAACCAGTATGTTCGGTTTCCCATTTAGTCATGTACCTGGCTTTGATAAGCCGTTTTGACTCTTCGTACGTTATACTGGTATCTGTTTGTGGTAGCCTTGCACCTTCTTTTGCCAGTCTGTCTGCCTCCTCGTTGCCTTGGATGTTGCAGTGTGACGGAACCCACTGTACCACTACCCTTTTTGGTGCGGACAGCTGGCACAGTTTGCAGAGTGCTGCTCTTAAGTCATTAAGCTCAGTGTTTTTCTGGCTTTTTAGCGCTGTGACTACGGCGAGAGCATCTGTCAGCAAGACTATGTGGCTCTCGTTTTCACTGTGTGTTGCCATTTCTTCCACTGCCGCCCTCAGTGCCTCTGCCTCCGCTCTGAAATTGCTTGTGTACTTACCAGTAGCGAGTGACAGTGTTATTTTTCTGCCATTTGGTAGGTTCAGGAATGCTCCTGCCCCTCCGTTCTGTGTAGCGTTTGTTACAGAACCGTCGGTGTATGCATGGGTCCAGTCCATGCTTGGGTAGCTTTTCGTTATGAAGCTTAGGGTAGTGTCTCTCCTTTCTTTTTCGGTCTGGCAGTTTTTGTTTGCAATACCTGGTATATTTTCTACCACCTCTGGAAATGTATCCTGCCTCCAAGTAGGTTTTCGTACAGTAGTGATGGGTTTTGGTGTTGTTAGTGCGTTTATGGGATCTTCGTGCATCTTTGCTTTGGCTATTTCTGCAAAGTTTCTCCGCTTTAGTTTCCCAGTTCCCAAATTGTTTACTCTCTGGTACATTGGATGGTCCGTCAGTCTTCGGAGTTTCTCTGACTGCAGCTGGGCTCTGCAGTCTCTTCTGTCGGTCATGGATTGCAGTTTTGTAATCTTTTCAAGTTCTACAATTGGCGTTGACTTCATGCCACCTGTTATAATTCTCATGGCTTGGTTTTGAAGTTTGTTAACTTTATCGAAGTTCGCCTTCGCTGCTGTTGTCCATGCCGCGATGCCATACTCGAGAACTGGTCTCACTCTTCCAGTGTACAGTTTCTTTAGTATGCCTTCGTCTGCTCCCCAGCTTGTGCCAGCAAGTTTCCTCATGATCGCCATTCTTTCTCTGGCTTTCATTCGGTTTCTCTCAATCTGACTTTTCCATGTCATGCGCCGATCAAATGTGACTCCCAGATAGGTTGGGTTGTCGTTTGGCTGCAGGATTTTGCCATTTAGGCTTAATTTGGTACTTTGGGGTTTTAATGAGAGCGAGAATATTGTGCACGTGGTTTTCTCCTCGTTTATTTTGACCAGCCATGAGTTCGCCCACTCTTCCAGCGATGTTAGGGCCGTTTGCTTTCTTGCTATAGTGAGATTCTTTTCAGAGGTCCACATAGCCAGATCGTCTGCAAACATTGAGCTATGGACTCTTCTTGGTATATTCTTTGTAATATCGTTTATATATACCAGGAAGAGTGTGGGTGACAGTACTCCCCCTTGGGGTACTCCCTGCTCGAGTGTCACCTTTTTGCTCATCTGCCCTTGTACTTGGACTCTGGCCGTTCTTTGTTTGAGGTAGTGGTTGATCCACTTGTACATCTTCCCACAAACATCACTTCTTCTTAGCTTGACTCTAAGTCCATCCTTCCAGACTTTGTCAAATGCCTTTTCCAGATCCACCCAAACAGCTACTGTGTGTTTCTGTGCCTGGTAGGCATCTTCTATCTCCTGGGCTATGAGGATGACCTGGTCCTCAGTGGATCTGTGCTGTCTAAAGCCGGCTTGCTGTGGAATTAGTATTCGTTTTTCTTCCAGATGCCACATCAGTCTGGTGTTTATCATCCGTTCCATCAGCTTGCCGACACAGCTCAGTAGGCTAATGGGCCTGTATCCATTTGGATCTGTTTTGTCCTTCCCTGTTTTTGGTACTGGTACCAGTATTGCATCTTTCCATGCCTGGGGTACAATACCCCTTTTCCAGCTTTGGTTCAGGACTGATAGTAGTTTCTTCTTCGCTGTTTGGCCCAGCCCCATCAGCATTTCGTTTGTTATCCCGTCTTTTCCGGGAGATTTCCTTTTCTTTAGCGTTCTCATGGCCTCTTCCATTTCGCGCATTGTTAGTTTGGCCATCATGTGCTCTTCAGGAGCCGTATTTATGTTTTCGTGTCCCTTTAGCTCTTCGCTAATGTCTGTATGCTTGTCTGCAGGGACCTCGATGTGGTTTGCTCTGGCATAGTGATCGACAAAGGCGTTTGCGGCTTTCTTACCTGTGATCAAGTTTTCGCCCTGCTTGATAGTAATTTGTTTATTTGACGGGGTTTCGTCATTCATGGCTCTGACTAGCTTCCATAGCGTGTTCCCTTCTTTGTCTAGGTTCAGACTTTCCGTTTTATTTTTCCAACTTTCTCTTGCTGTTTGCTTGAGAGTGTGTTTGTACTTCGCCGCGGCGGCTTTGAGGGCGATGTTTGCCTCCATGGATTTTTCTCGTTCTGCCATGTTCCTAGCATTTGTTACTGCATCTTCCACTTTCTGTAACTCATCATTCCAGTAGGGCTTATAGTTTTTCCTAGCTCCTCTTGGGATGGTTTCAGTGGCGGCTTGCATTATTGCCTTGCTTAGGCTCTCCACCATGGGCTTCATTTTGGTGTTTCGTGTGTTGTGTATATAAACAACATAATAGAGAATATACCAAGAAGAGTCCACAGCTCCATGTTTTCAGACGATCTGGCTTTGTGGACCTCTGAAGAAAATATCACCGTAGCAGACAATATGATGCAGCAGGCCCTAACATCGCTGGAGGAGTGGGCGAAATCATGGCTGGTCAAAATAAATGAGGAAAAAACAACATGTACGATAGTCTCGCTTCAAACAAACTCCAAAACACCAAAATAAGTCTTAACGGCAAATACCTGAGGCCAAACGACAACCCAAACTACCTGGGAGTCACATTTGATTGTGTCATGACATGGAAAAGTCAGATTGAGAGAAATCGAAAGAGAGCCAGAGAAAGAATGGCAATCATGAGGAAACTTGCTGGCACAAGCTGGGGACCAGACGAAAGTATACTAAAGAAACTGTACACTGGAAGAGTGAGACCAGTTCTCGAGTATGGCATTGCGGCATGGACAACAGCAGCAAACTTTGACAAAATTAACAAACTTCAAAACCAAGCCATGAGAGTTATAACAGGATGCATGAAGTCAACGCCAATTGTAGAACTTGAAAAGATTACAAATCTGCAATCCATGACCGACATAAGAGACTGCAGAGCCCAACAGCAAGCAGAGAAACTCAGAAGACTGTCAGACCATCAAATGCATCAGAGACTAAACAATTTCGGAAATGGGAAATTAAAGCGGAGAAACTGCAGAAATAGCCAAAGCAAAGATGAGCGAAGACCCTACGAACGCATTAACAACACCAAAGCCCATCCCTACTGTACACAAACCTACCTGGAGGCAGCATATATTTCTAGAGGTGGTAGAAAATATACCAGGTATTGTAAACAAGAACAGCCATACTGAAAAAAGAAGAGACATAACCCTGAGGTACATAACGAAAAACTACCCAAGCATGGACTGGACCCATGCATACACCGACGGTTCTGTAACAAACACAACACAGAACGGAGGGGCAGGGGTATTCCTGAGCCTACCAAATGGTAGAAAAATAACACTGTCAGTGGCAACTGGAAAAGGATGGAAAAGGCTGCAGTAGAAGCAATGCTGACAGGCGAAAGCAATGAAAGCCAGATAGTCCTGTTTACAGATGCCCTGTCCGTGGTTATAGCGCTAAAAAGCCAGAAAAATACTGAACTTAATGATTTAAGAGCAGTACTCTGCTACTATGTCAGCAGTCCGCACCAAAAAGAGTAGTGGTACATGAGTTCCATCCCACTGTAACATTCAAGGCAACGAGGAGGCAGACAGACTGGCAAAAGAAAGTGCAAAGTTACCACAACCAGATTCTAGTGTGACCTGCGAAGAGTCCAAAAGGTTTATTAGGGCGAGATACATGGCCAAATGGGAAACAGAGCATACTGGCTACACAAAAAACGATGCCTATTACCAGTTGAACAGAAAAGAGATTTTCGTGGTCTTCAGACTCCGCACAGGCCATAACAGACTAAGGTACCATCTATTCAATAAACTGAAAATAGATGGTACTGACTAATGCACCTGTGGTACAGGAAAAATGACCGCTGAACATCTGCTGCAAAATTGCCCGACATACGCGGACCAGAGAAAACACATGTGGCCATCACCAGTGCCAACACTAGACAAGCTCTATGGCAGTGTCGACAGCCTCAGGATGACTGGTGCTTTCTTCGAACAAATTAAAGTTGGCGTCTTACAGCGTACGAAGAAGAAGATTAAAATACAGTATTTGTATCAAAATTAATAATTCAATGGTTGTGACAATTTTATTTTGCTTAAATTGGTTTTAAATTTCATTTGGAGAAAATAGCATTGTCAATATCTCAAGCAAGACTAAATTTATATTTACAACTAAAGAAAATGTAATAACAAACGTCATACAAAATTAGACATTAAGGTTCATAGAAATAAGCTGGCTACTATGGCAAATGCTATTGTTGTGTTGGGACCAAAGGCAAAGGTCGCCGTCCATCGTAGACGATGATGGCATAATTTATCTTACTAGCGATATTTTTTGTAAGAATTACCTGCGCTACTTTGTATCCTCACTCTCTTGTCTCGTGCCGCCCGACCCCAATGGCAATTCAAGGACAAGACGACTAGGGGGCGAGTCCGAGATGCAAATGACTCCGCATCAACCATCCGTGAAAAAGACGACGGAGTCCGGAGTGGAACCCACACCACCTAATCACGAGGCCGATAGCTTAGCCACTTCGCCACGGAATCCCACGTATTGGGACCAATTCTCCACCAATATGGTTAAGGTCTATGTATGTGTGTAAGTACATGTGTAGGACGAATGTGATATTTTGCAATGGCTTAAACGTAGTAATTCTACAAAACAATTTTACACTTTGTTTATTAATTACTTCTACATGTATGTAATTGTTAATTGGTCTACGCAGAAATGCATTTTCACATACATAAAATGACCATTCAACATGAGATTTTAAAACGAACAATTTATTAATTGTTCAAATTAATATAGGTTTAAGTCTATTCAATTAACTTCTTTATATGTTATTTCATTTATTTTAATCTTATTACTCTCGTCGAATCTACATGTGTAGAACATTCCTAGAATTTCTAAGATACGTTTTCTCTTCCAAATTCTAAAAAAATGACACACGTCATATTTCGAAACAGCCCAAATAGTGCTCCAGTTTCACGCAGATATATTTTCAATAACTCTATTTTTAATGTATAATGTAGTACTGTCTTGTAATACCTTACAGCAAAATATCACTAGTCACACGCTTTACAAAAATATCCAGCATTAACCAACCCTAAAAATATTCTTATAATATTTTGGGTTATTGCCCTTTGCTTATAATGATAATGTCTGCTTAAGTGTCTGGGTCTCGTTGCGTCGATCGGCCACATCCACGACCCACAGCTGTTGCGTGTTTCCAGGCCTCGTCCAGGGCGCAGGTGGATGTTGATATATGCTAGAGCCAAACCGTACGTGGACGGCATCTTCTGCGCCTCCATCCGGTCGGGGGAAGTCGTTTGGCCCTGAGGAATTGCCTTGTGTAGTATCTTGTGTTGCGGGGTTTCCTGGTCCAGCCGTACAACATGAGCGAACAAAGAAACTCGGCGGCGGTCAAGTGTTTCTCAGATTAGGAGAAGGCCTGTTTTGGCTGAGACCTCCTCGTTGCGGATGTAGTCATGCCATCGGATGCCCAGGATAAGCCGCTGGCTGCGCATGTAGAGGGACTCTAGTCTAGACATGTCATGTTTCAGCAATGTCCAGATTTCGGAGCCGTAGAGCAGGACTGGAACAACGCAGGAATGGTAGATCCGGATGTTTGTCTCAAAGGAGATCTTGCAATTACTCCACACACGTTGGAGGTCGTGCATAGCGACTGCAACTAGTCTGATCCGCCCTGACATATCGGGACCGCTACGCCCATTGGATGATATGCTACCGAGATAAATGAATTTATTTGTGCCCTCCGCAGTGTGACCTTGAGTTGCAATACCCTGGAGTGCTGTGTCGGAAACGAGGTTCTGAATTTTAGTCTTGGCACAGGATATAGACAGGCCTAGAGGGAGCATTTCACTGTCTAGCATTTCTAGAGAGCGCTGCAACGCAAAGCTGTCTGTATCGAACAGGACAATGTCGTCCATGTAGGCGAGATCAGTGAATGTTGACTGATCAATAGTAATACCCTCTTGGTGTGCGCTGATGCGGTCAAGAAGCCAGTCAACAGCCTTGCAGAATAGGTCGGGGGCAAGAACACACCCCTGTCTGACACCAACAGACGTGGGGAATCTGTGTAAAGATCGTACAAGTAATCACAAGTTTGCAATGTAGACCAGGCTGTTCTGGTTCAGCCTGTTTAAAGGAGCACGACGTGGATGTGAGGTGATGTCATCAAAAGTATTTCTCACATGACCTTGACAACAGTCTTGTCGCTCCTGAATAGCCGTGAACACGATTTGTAACAGATTACTAACTCTTATCTATAAATTATTAATCACTGCTACTATTTAATGTTACGTAGCTGTGGCAGCGTAAGGATTTCCACAGTAGTTAGCTATCTAGAATGTTACTACATACACCCACACCAATCACGACACAACCACACTCAGCAAATAACACAGCAACACTCGCCAGCAACCGATGTCATATTTAATAACAACACAATCAATCACAATCGATGTTATTACAAACAACACATTCAATCAATATTATTGAAATGAGCGAAATACAACTTTACTAAATAATCATACATTATATATATATAATAATATATATATATATATATATATATATATATATATATATATATATATATATATATATATATATATATATATATATATATATAATATATATTAGAACAGCGGAAATTTTAAGCATTAGCTTTTGTTCACTCTTCCCAGCTACTTACAACCCAGTTCTAGCCGCTACATTCACCTGCTCTTATCTGCACACTCAACACACTCTCACAGCATATTGTCATTTTCAGCAGGTCAGTACAATGACTGAAATCCATAGTCGCCTTTCTACCAAATCTCTCTCTCTTTCTCTCTCTCTTTCTCTCTCTCTTTCTCTCTCTCTCTCTCTCTCTGTTTCTTTCTCTTGTGATTCGGTGTCAGCAAATTGTCGTTTTAAGGCGCCCAGGAACAATGTCTATGAAATCCATAGTCACCTTTCTACAAAATCTCTCTCTTTCTTTCTCTCTCTCTTTCTCTCTATCTCTCTTCCTCTCTCTTTTTCCCTCTCTCTGTCTCTCTTTCTCTCTCTCTCTCTTTCTCTCTTTCCCCCATTCCATGGGGCAGAAAACTGTCCATTTCAACAGGCAATATAGTACAATGCCTATGAAATCTAGTCCGACCTCTCGTCCAGCTCTGAATGGAATGCCTTGGGTTTCAGTTCTTCTGTTTCCTATGTTTTTAACAATTAAAAAAAACATTTTTACGTGTTTACCTCACTAGTTTCTACTGGTAGAGGCGCGCCTATTCCACCCCAGACCGTAGTCAACTGGGCGATATTGAGACGCATAAACCAGTGCTTGGATGTATGTGTGCGTTTGTAAATACCTATGCTAGGTTTGTGCGCTTTCAGTAGCCAGCCCAAAGTGCAATGCAAGGGTGATACTTCTGTTACCTACCCGTTGACCAGCTCGTGTCACAGTTTGACTTGTCCTGTTTTCCGATACGTACATTTTTATTGCTGAACTACTGCTCTCTTTCAAATTTACCCCTATCTAATTTTCCTGAGGAGAATCACTACTTCAGCATTGGCGGATCTATCATCTCTCACACCCTATGTCTGAATCGTGACTTGGTATTACCATTTACATACAACCGTCTTACAGTGGATAATAACTTCTTTGATAATATCGCAGAAAATCCTAACCCATCTAACCTGATCTTCAGACAATGATATTCTAGATTGACTTTGTTAAAAATGCCAGATGCACATAACCTCTGCCCGAACCGTTCCCGGTACTGTCTTTATTTCTTTTTCCACCTGCTTACTTACTTTTCCCAGCTAAAAATAGTGTCCAATTTCTTAGTTACCGCTAGCTTCATGTCGCAAGTCGTAAGTTAATTCGCTGTTATGATTGATAACTTGTCGAATCCCTGAATCCCCATATCTTACTGAATTCCCACATTATACTGAATTCTCACATTATACTGAATTCCCACATCTTACTGAATCCCCACATCTTACTGAATTCCCACATCTTACTGAATTCCCATATCCCTGGTTCCCACATCTTACTGAATTTCCACATTCTTGGTTTCCACATCTTACTGAATTCCCACATCACGGGTTCCCACATGTTACTGAATTCCCACATTATACTGAATTCTCACATTATACTGAATTCCCACATTATACTGAATTCCCACATCTTACTGAATTCCCACATTATACTGAATTCCCAAATCTTACTGAATCCCCATATCTTACTGAATTCCCATATTATACTGAATTCCCACATTATACTGAATTCCCACATCTTACTGAATTCCCACATCCTTGGTTCGCACATCTTACTGAATCCCCACATCCCTGGTTCCCACATCTGTCATAAAACTGACACTGTCACACATTGCACAATTACTCCCCCTCCTTCTACCCATCTTCCCCATTCAAACAAAAATAACAAGTAGACGAGAAATCAGTTCTCTGGATAAAGGTTTATGTGGCAGTTCTTAAAGTCGTCCAGGAAGTTTATTTAGGTAGGTTCGTCTCCGTCCGCTAGTGCTCAATATGCATTTTGCGAAGTATATAACATTCATACAAGCTTGTTCTGCTGTCTGGGTTGCTTTCACGCACCGACACGTAGATAATGGAGCCAATTTTAGCCTGTGCATTTGGTCATTCAATGTATTACGTCTTGTTCTAAAGCGGAACATGAAGGTCAATTGTTACGCTCGATCAATGCAGTGATAGTTGTCTCTCGTTTAGTCGACATTCCTTACGGCTTAGAAATGAATTTTATTTCCGTGGAAAGTGATTGTTTGTTCTTTTTGTTTTCGTGTTGCTCAATGCTTTGCTAATCTGTCAGTTTTTCTTACTTTCATTGTATGCGAGAGTGTGATGGTATCCACTATAGCTCTGTCATTCTTTTGATCGTTAGTTCGCCTAAGACTATTTTAAGCTCTAGTAGTTTATCATTCTAGACTACTTCCACAGCTTTCTTTTCGTCTGTAAGAAATACAACCTGCTGGAGAATGGTGTTGATAATCATTTCTGCAGCAATAACTAGTGCCTGTACTTCAGCCGAGTAGTTTGAACAGAATCTTCCAGTGGATGAACTAGTTTAGTTTTCTTCACCTGGATATATAGCATATATAAATATATATATACACTCTTCAGTACTTTTGTTATTGGATCCATTCTTTTCTGGAGTATATTTCTTTGATCATGTTGCATGCCCATGTTTTCCTTTAGATAGCATGTTACTCTCCAGCTGGTAGTTGTGAATGTTTTATGCTAAGATTATAGTGTTGCCACATATGGTTTTTAAGGAGTATTAATATTACCTCGTTAATGGTGTCTCATAGTTTATCGTTATACGTTCTGGCTGATTTTTTTAACAAATGTACAAAGCTGCTTCTCTTCAGTCTCCGAATCAGGACTGCAATTAATGTGCTGTAATGGCCTTTTCGTGTTTTGCTTGTATCATGGTTTTGGTATCCCTTCTATAAGATAAAGGTGTAATATCCGTGATTTATTTAATTTCGTTTATTGGGGTAGTCTTTGTGGCATGATCAATAGACTATATTTCTTATTCATTTCTTGTTTCGTTGAATGGTATCCATTCTTGCCTGCTGACATGAGGGACAGCGGTTCGAACTCCGGGTATGGCATATATTGACTATTTGTTGGAAGTGAAATAAAACCTAGCTAGCAGACGTAGCGACACCTGCGTTGAAACGGCCTGTGGTCTTTAGCTTAAAAACGTCCGACTAATCCAGCAATGAGAATAAAATCAAACGAATGTTTTTTTTATAAATCATTAAATCACTCGAGTGGGGCCCGGGTTGAAAGTATAGGGTAACTGCAACCTTCCAAACATATTGTAAAAAGCGACAAAAAGTATTTGTACGTGCGGTTAGCAAGCTCACTATGTAAAATCATTACCGTGAAACAACCATTGGAAATGCATGGTTACATGTTTCCTGTACAGTTAGTCAGCTGTAGTGGTAGCGTTATGCTTCACCTGTAATAGTAAGGCGAATCAATCAAGATTGAATTAAATGAATGATTGATTGTTCCTCTCCGTCGATGTGGGCGGCCGACGAGACCTCCATCACAACCCGCACAAGGCTTTTGTGCTTATGAGTTTGTTTATGACTGACAGAATACAATACAAACAATCAATGAAACATACACAATTTGTATTAGGTATACTGGGGAAACGTGAGTGAACTGAACGAATATTGGTTTCTTGACATAAATGGCAGAGTTCAAAAACTCATTTAGGTTTGGTAGTTTAAACAAAATTATTTGTATAACTAACTGATAGTTTCAATATGCATTTATCTTCTGATTTCAAAATGTTACATGTCTGGGTTATCTGAGAACGTTACATTATTCCACGGATTTCTCTTGGCTATTCTAGGTGTCTCTACCATAACGACCACCTTAGATGTTGGGTCACAAACACACTGCCAATCAGACCGTATCTCGTGACCCACCGATTGGCTGCGCAATGAGGGATCAAAGATCATCAAAGATTGTGAGAAAGGTACTAAACTTAAATATAAATGGTATCAAGATGCTGAGCAGCGCATGTGTTGCAGTGGTCAGAGACCCATAGCTGACTGCTAGAGTCAGGGCCAGAGAACCAGGGCTGTCAAGACCCTTTTACACCTCCATGCGGTGATCCTGGATAACAGGCTGCAGCAGAGCAAACTGGCTAAAGTGAAGGGAATGCTAACCCGGTACTCAAAAAATGCTTGCTGAAGTCGGATGTGTTGGACCAAAAAGTGCAAATATCACAGTCAAACTGTAAACTATGACACAACGCATTCCGTTCTCTGGACTAAATTCTGCTACTTAAGCCCTTTTAGGGTTTTGGTAGCGGGAGATTGAAAACAAACGAAGCCAGGCCAAATATAAATGTTTCTGTGAGAGATGTGATTCTCGATAATAAAAGAGACCCAATGTGATTCTCGATAATAAAAGAGACGCAACAGATTAAATGTGAGATTAAGTGAAGAGATATTGTAAAATAAGTGAGCCATTTCAAGGGTGAATTATAAAGACTTAAATTGCACAATAGTTTTATACCGTCAAGAACAGAGTAGTAAAACTACCGTCTGCTTAGGCAAAACATGCTGATCAGACATGTTAGTTGGGTCGTGCAAAATGTACTGGCGAAGACCCTCATATCGACTCCACAGTAGTCCTCTCTAGAAACCGACTATTTTCATGACAGCTTGTCTAACGAGATGAGGGATCGACGTGATTCCAGTAGTAGGTAGCGACAAGCAGATGAAGCCAAGCATAGCACCACCGTCCAGTGGACCTGCAGTCCACCTTCATCAACACGCTCGAGATGCTAGGAAATCTACAACACGCCACTAAACGTCCTATTCAGGACACACACAAAGAGTAATCTAACTCATTATGGACATTCAATAACAACATCCGTCAAGAATACCTAGCACCAAGTTTCGATCAACTTTTCTTTATCAAACTATGTGCACTTCTCCATTAAACATTGTCGTAGACCTGCTACACTTGGTTCTTCATTGTAGCTCTATTTGGCCCTAGGTTCGTTAACTGAACTTTAAGAGGTTCTAGGTTCATTCATTAAACTTCATGCTGATCTAGGTCTATTAGCGACCCACAGTCGATATTTCGCTGCTACATTGCATTCATGCAACCCAAGATTCATTCATTAAACTTAATGCTGATCTAGATCTATTAGCGACCCACAGTCGATATTTCCCTGCTACATTGTATGAATGCAATCCAAGGCTCATTAACTTTCCTCCAGGTCAAACTTTTTCCGTTAATGTGACTCTAAGTCGATCTTGGTCTATTCATTTAAATTCAAGGCGATCTTGGTTCATCAACTGGACTTCCCAGAAATCTTGGTTCATTAATTTGACTTTATATCGATCGTGGCTCATTAACATGACTTATTTATTGATCATAGGTCATTAACTTGACTTCATATTTATAATGAGTCTCTTGAATTCATGACGATCTTGGTTCATTAACATGAATTC
The DNA here is from genome assembly GCA_036924085.1 of Ariolimax columbianus. NCBI lineage: Eukaryota > Metazoa > Mollusca > Gastropoda > Stylommatophora > Arionidae > Ariolimax > Ariolimax columbianus. The sequence continues at coordinate 28,614,818 of JAVGWX010000012.1, forward strand.
ATGACGATCTTCGTTCATTAACTTGACTTCATATCGATCATGGTTCATTAACTTGACTTCATATCAATCATGGTTCATTAACTCGACTTCAAATCGATCATGGTTCATTAACTTGACTTCATATCGATCATTCGCCATTGATATCGTGGTGATCATGGGCCATTAACTTGGCATCATAGTTATCCTGCTTTATTAATTTGACTTAATGCACACTACATTGCTTCCATACCTCCCTACTTTCACTTACCCAATGTCGATCTAGACAAATTTACATGGTTTCATTTCAAAATTGGTCTAGTAACTTGACTTCATTCCGAATGATGGTCAATTAACGGGATATCGTGCCGTCCTTGCTCCGTTAACTTGACTGTTTGTCAGGCTTGGTTTATGCACTTGACGTGCAATATTTGACATCATTGCCCCTTGTTGCAATAACATCACGATGTGCAGGCATTGACTCATTATCTTGTCTTCTGGTGGCCATGGCCCATTAACTTGACTTCACTTGGATCTTGATCCATTATCTCGACTTTTCAAAGAAATTGGTGAATGGATGTGAATTCATGTTGCTCTTTATAAATTTTCTTGACTGTTTGAGGTCATTGGTGCAATAACGTGGCTTCACAAGGGCCTTGCTTAGTTAGTTACATTGTCTTGCCTCTGATAATAACCCATTAACGTCACTTTAAGAGGGTCTTAATGAATAATGTTCTTGTTTTACACCGGAAAATGACCCACTAACGTAACTTCAAACAGGTCTTGGCCAAGTATCATGCATTGCAATGTACATTGACTCAAATTACGTCATTTCACCAATTGTTTTTTTTTGTTGCTTAGATGTTTGCCTCACTAGATTCTACTGGCGGAGGCGCGCCATTCCCCCCCCCCCCCCCCAGACCGTAGTCCATTGGTGGGCGATATCAGGACGCATAAACCAGTGCTTGGATTAATGTATGCATCTGTATGTACCTATGCTAGGTTTGTGCGCCCTCAGAAGCTAGCCCAACCAAAGTCCAATGGAAGGGCCTCACCATGAGGGCGCGTGTGAAAGTTGTGCCGGAGTGTGACTGTGATAGAGTCAAATAAAACAGAGTGAGGTAAGAGGAGAGAGAGAAGAACCTGACTTCTAGTAGTCGCCCTCTAGTCGTCTTGTCATTGACTTGCCACTGGGGTCAGGCGGCACGAGACGGGAAAGTGAGGATAAAAAGTAGCGCAGTTAATCCTTACTAAAAATAGCGCTAGCAAAATAAATTATGCCATCGTCTACGATGGACGGTGGCCTTTGCCTTTGCAACCTGACTTCAAGAAGGCCTTAGTCCATTATCTAAAGAAACATTGACGGTAATAACATACAAACACCGGTTAGAAATGATATTAAGATTGAAATATTACTTTTAAAACATGGGACAAATTGTAAATGTGAATGATAAATATATAAATTGAACAGTTTCATGCAGGACAATGAACCTAATTGTCATGTTTTAACCAAACTGTCTTTTTGATGCTCAGACTAGGCACCTAGAGCATTGGTATGGTCTTCGTGTGATACTCGACTCACTAATGTTAGTTCATGTGATCTTTGATTATTAGAGTGACTGTATATGACTGTTGACACATTACTTTAAGCCTTAGGTTTATTAATTTGACTTCATGAGGTCCCAGGTATGTTCACATGGCTTCACGCGGTCCTAGATTCATTAACCTTACTTCGTGTAACCCTAGATTGATTAACCTCACTTCGTGTAGCCATAGGTTCATTAACCTCACTTCGTGTAGCCCTAGGTTCATTAACCTCACTTCGTGTAGCCCTAGATTCATTAATCTCACTTCGTGTAGCACTAAGTTCATTAACATCATTTCATGTAGCCCTAGGTTCCTTAACATCACTTCGTGTAGCCCTAGGTTCATTAACCTCACTTCGTGTGGCCCTAGGCTCATTAACCTCACTTCATGTAGCCCTAGGTTGATTACCTTCACTTCGTATAGCCCTAGATTCATAAACTTGACTTTATGTCGCCTTAGGTTGATTACCCTCACTTCGTATAGCCCTAGATTCATAAACTTGACTTATGTCGCCTTAGGTTGATTACCCTCACTTCGTACAGCCCAGGATTCATGAACTTGACTTTATGTCGCCTTAGGTTGAATACCCTCACTTCGTATAGCCCTATATTCATGAACTTGATGTCCAGGCTATAATGTAAATTAAGACTTATCAGCAAGTTCCCGACTATGGAAACTGAAGTGACGATACCCGCCTCATTGACCATGCTGATGCAGTGCATTCTGTGTCGAGGTTGACGACCAGACCATAGGATGGTGTCTTGATCAGTGTGATGTATCAGATTAATGTGACATTTCAGATAGAAAGACAAATATTTTAATGATGAACAAATTATAATGTTTCATGAAAAATGTCTCAATCCTAGAATATTTTGACTATCATAAACATATCAATTATGGTGGGTTTACATTTAAATTATCTTTTGATAAACGAACGTGACGGAAGTAAACGACTTCAAAGTCGACCCAGTCTAAATAGTGGGTACCGGAGCAAGTCTAATAAGTAAAATCGATTGTACCTTTGGTGAGTTAAACATACGCCTAGGAGCATATTCCCATTATACAATATGGCTTGTTAACGGAGTCTTTTACATTTTAAAAAAAAATAATAAGTCTGCAAAAATATCAGTTAAGATTTTGTCTTACAAAAAAATCAATAAATCCAAAGTTTGCATTTTGAGGTGGATGAAGCTCATAGCGACCCTCTGCAATACCTCGCTGGTAATGTGACGTGGACATGTTTAAAGGTATATATTATCTCAAGAATAGAAGATGCTAGCTTGGTGTCTTGTCTACATATATTAGTATCTCAGAAAACTTTAACAAATTTTGACATATTTTTTAAAAAGTCAATTGACAAAGCCCGCTTTATTTAAAACAGAATGACGTTTTGGATGCCAATGTGATGTCGATGTCTGCAAATACCAATTTTGGTTTTTGTTTTCATACTAAGACCAAAGTCTGGTTCTGGTTCATATTTGTTAGCGCTTTTATTAATAAGACCAAAGTTTAGTTTCTGGTTCATATTTGTTAACGCTTTTATTAATAAGACCAAAGTTTAGTTTCTGGTTGGCACATTGACACACCAACTGACAATACGTGAAAATTATGAGAGTAGATCAATGAAGTAACAGAGAAACCAATTTCAAGAGAAGTGTCTTTAAAAGCTCTAAATACATTTGAATTTCTTCATTGGGTCGATGATCCATTAATCTGAACTTCTTGACCACTTTTGTTTGCGTAAACTGGTACTCGATTCATTAACTTTGACAATGCTACATTCTGTCTACAGAAACTGGTACTCGCTCCATTAACTTGGACAATCCCACATTCTGTCTACATAAACTGGTACTCGATCCATTAACTTGAACAAAATAAAATTATGTCAACAGAAACTGGTACTCGATCGATTAACTTGGTCTTAAGTTACTGCCAATCGTGAAGCAATGATGGCCTAAACACCCGACGGTTTTGTCTCAATAATGTGGTGTGCGCTGTATTTGAATTATAGTAAGGAAGATTATGCCCTGGTCAACAGTCTCAGTCCTATCCCGAGTTACCTTGGATCAGTGGCAAGACTATTGGTCGAGACGACTGGAGGTAACTCGGGATGCAGGCACTCTGGTCTTACCTCCCGTGAGACCACGGGTCGCTTGAAACTTGCGGGATTCAATCGCCCACCTTTTCCGCTCATCACTGTAATAGGCGAGTGCCTTAACCTCTTGACTACAGCAAAACCCCTACCACATTCTGTCAACAGAAACTGGTACTCGATCCATTGACTTGGACAATGCCACGTTATGTCTATAGAAACTGCTACGCGATCCATTAACTTCGACAACTCCACATTCTGTCTACAGACACTGGTTTTGGATCAATTAACTTGGACTCCATGCCAAATTATTTGATTTGGCCTTTGCTCCTTGAATTTATTTCACGCGTCCTTTTATTGTCGCTCAATGCAAATGTTTTAATACAGGCCGTAGATAAAAACATGTTTGCGTGGTTCTTGTAAATCACTAACTTAACGTTACTCTCCAGATTTTCTTTTTAGAGTAATCAGTTCTATCAACCCATTCTTCTTCTCCTTAATCTGAAGTTGTTTATGTCAGTGTCGTCTTCTAACACAGCTAGTTGCTCAATAAATCCTTACAATAACAAAACGGTCTCTCTTTGACGTCCTGCACACAATCAGATTGGCCTCTATAGAGATTTAGCCTTCCAATGTCCTGACCAACTGTAGAAGCAGTTGTGTTCACCGTGTAAACATTGGCTTCAAATACTGCACCTCCAGGGCTGGTTGTTAGTTTCACTTTATATAGAATATTCTTGTGTTCTTCCTTGGAGTTATTCCAGTTCTGTGTAAGTTTCATAATCAGATTAATTGTTTGGATTGTCAAAACCGCACACAGTTTCTGATTGATCTTTGAGTTCACAGACTGAAGAACCAACTGTCCGAGTTTCTCTGCCAGTTCCGACTTAATGCTGATATTTTCAGCGTTCTGGATCCCACAGATACAGAAGTCTTTAGGTATGGACGCATCCTTACATGTCCTGTTCAGGGGTATGACATCAAAGAGGCTGACTCCGTGTCTAGTAGGTAGTAGTGATGGTGGATTCTCACTCTTAAAGTACAGCAAATCTAAAAGAGTTGCGTGTGTGTCGAAATGTGTTGTCAGTCGCTTCGTATTTGTTTGGAGATTTTTAGCAACCTCTGGATACTTAGCGAGAAACCAGTCTGGGAAAGTAAGAATAGTATACGGCGTCCTGCTTTCAAAAAGACCATTTACTGAATCTCTTATTGCACCCCATCTCGTGCCGTGGTCTGAGAAAGTTATCAACAACGATCGATTGAGATGACCTTTCTCGTTCAAAGATTGATAAAAGTTGTACATGTGTTCGTCGATTATTTTTGCATTGGTAAGGTCGTCGTGAGCAATTTTGGTAAACATTGCCACGCTAAAAACTGGTTTATCTGGAAATAAATCCAGAAAACGGGAGACATAATCCAGTTGGTAGTTAACTTCCAGTTTATTACCTGCACACAATCTGTTGTATTTCCATATTTCCTCGTCATTATCCATAGCTAAAGCTAACGGGCGGGTGTTATATCTAGCGAAAGGGAGAGAAAATCCTTTCTTTAGATAGTGAAATGCACCAATTCCTGGCCAGTCTTCTGTAAAAAGGGTGCGGTATCCAGCGTTTTCAAACTTGCGCCAAAGCAAATCAAAACGATCCATATAATGGGTGTCATTCCACCATTTCTTTATCTCATCCACTGATTGACCTGCGAATAAGGGGAGGAAATTCGGAAATGTGTTTAGTCCCACTTGCGCGTGCATATTTAAATCAAATGATTTGAGAGTTTTCGTTAAATATTCGTAAGTCTTCTTCATGGTTCTTAACAACTGATTTCTTGGAAGCGAGTCAAGGCCAATCATAATTACATTCAATGTTTCTTTTGGGACTGATTCGGCTTGGCGCTTTTTAAAATTCAGGAAATCCATTTCGTCAAATTCCTCTTTTCTAGGAATTAGAGAGTAATATGACTTGGATACAAGGTGGGACGTGGTGTTCGTACACTCAGCGAGTATAAATTCTGAATTGTCGGGGAGTGTTGCTGAGATATTGAAAGGTTTGGACCATTCGCTGGTTTGGAACCAATTGTCGCTTGTCTTATGTCTGAATACCTCACAATATCTACAGTGCCGAAACTGATTCCTGCCGAATTCATTTTCAACTAGGCTCGTGTTTATCAATATTTTATTGTTTCTGATATACGTTATGTCTGGTAGAAAAGTTCCCTCACAGTGGATCGTCTTTCGTTTCATCCCCGCTACTTTCACGACGCTGGGCTCAAAAGGGTTGACATGTGGGAACACGCAAGCGAGGGACAAAGTTGAATTGTCTTTTGAGCTTTTATTGTTGTCGCTTTTGTGACCTACAGTTTCTTTGTGAAAACCCAAGTCGTCTACATTTTGGTTTTTGTCGGAAAATCGGTATCCGTATCCATATGTTGTGTTTGACCATTTTGAAGTATTGGAGACAAGACCAGTTCTGCTTTGACTGTTGCTGATGGGTAAAGGTAGATAACTTGTAATTGCGTGAGAAACCGTTGTATCCTGCATCAGTAGAGATAGAACAACCAGCACTCCCAGTGTCAGGAAGATTAATGGTGTTTTTACAATCGAGAGACCTTCTGAAATACATCAAATCATATCGGATGAGTTCAAATACCTTCTTACATGACTTAGTCGTTGATGTTCTACCTTAGGATATGAAAATATTCGTTTTTCTTGTCACTGAAAGTATCTAAAAATGGAATAGCGGGACACCATCTACACCCCTTCTTAGTTTGAATTGACTATGTCACTCAGTTACTGCCATAGGGTGTAGAAGTTATCTTGATATGTTCATTTGGCTTATATTTTCTAGAATGGGATAGACGACACCCCCCCCCCCCCCCCCCACCCACAACCGTTTTTATTTTGAGTTTCCCAAATCTGTATGCATGTGTTTAGACTCATGGATGTTTTGGTCTTAGACACGAACTTCCAATCCTAATTTCCGAAGGAAATAGAAACAGTTGTCCATTGCAAGAGATGATGATCTCGTCACAGTACATTATTTCTTTGACAGATGCGACCGTACATGACTGTACAGTCCTATCTAAGCTCGACAGATGCGACCGTACATGACTGTACAGTCCTATCTAAGCTCGACAGATGCGACCGTACATGACTGTACTGTCCTATCTAAGCTCGACAGATGCGACCGTACATGACTGTACTGTCCTATCTAAGCTCGACAAACTCTCTACCGAACGAGATGCATGCGTGGTGTCAGTAGCAGGACTGTTTTGTCATTTCGAGCATCTAGCTTAATTTGCGCCTCAGAAGTGATTATCCGCTTACTGGACAATGTGAGCACCTTGTGTGATGGTAGCGAGGCAGTTTGAGCTGTATGGAGAAACATCACTCAGAAGGCGACATGGATTATAATTTTATTCGTAGGTACTTTCAAAGAGTTTATGTATTTATTTTCTTCTGTTCCTCACCAATAACCCCCCCCCCCCCCTCTCTTCCGCCCCACCCACACCAACAACTGATGAGGAAGTGCATGCATGTTCTGAGGTCATGGTACAATAACAGTTTGTTTTAAGAGGCCATGATCACGCATGCTCACAACATGTCCAGTTATTATGACATGATCTCTTTACAACAGAATATATATGTTAGAATCTTCCGTCCTGATTACTTCTTCACAGTCGTGAACTTTATCAAGTCAGTTGATTTTGAAAAACTTTGCCGTTACGTGCCACTAAGAAATAGATCAGCTTTCCGATGTGCCTCTATAATGTCCATGTTTTGACGGCGTTTAGCAAGGTGGTAAGCACGACGGCCTGGTATACCTTAATCTCGATGGCAATACTGACATGCTGCAGGTCAAAACATTCGACTGTACATGTCCAAAAGCATCGCAGTACTTAGCATTTGTGCTATAGACCTCATTTTCTATACCCGTGTATCTGGTGAAGGTGCTGCTCAGGTAAGCAAAGCCATCGACTGCTCAGAGACTCCGGTTCTGTACTCTGATGTTCCACTCGTCGAAGAGCATCCTAGTGACTGGATGAAATATCACCTCACCTCTAGTAATGTTGATTGGAAGACCAGGATTACAGATGGCGGACAGCAAGTTTTGTTCTGAACAAGCATTACAAGTGCACTCATCAACATACGTGTGATCTACGAACTTACACAAGACTGATGCATTTTAGGAGCTGCTAATTTAACAGTTTTTCATCCATCCTGTATCTGATATGAACATTAGTGACAGAGTTGTGCTCAGCTCCATTTAAACATTACTAAAATATCATGCTAAAGAGTGTTGGTACACACAATGGCTAGAAATACCTTTGCTAAAGAGTGTTAGTACAAACAATGGCTAGAAATACCTTGCTAAAGAGTCTTGGTACCTAAAATGGCTGCAAATATCTTACTAAAAGAGTGTTGGTGCACAAAGTTGCTACAAATACGCTGCTAAAAAGTATATAACAAAAACATGGCTACAAATACCATGAAAAAGAGTGTTGCTACACAAAATGGCTACAAATTCCATTACAAAAAGTATTATAACAAGTACATAGCTACAAATACCATGATTAAAAAGTGTTGGTACACAAAATGGCTACAAATACATTGCTAGAGTGATGATATACATAATGGCTAAAAATGCCATGATAAAAATTATTAAAACAAGTACATAGCTACAAATACCATGGTAAAAGTGTTGTACAAAAAGTGGCTATAAATACCAAAATAAAGAGTTCTGTACACAAAATTGTACACATACTATTATAAAAGGTATTGGAACAAAAGAATATGGCTAAATATACTACGCCAAATAGTAATATAACAATCACATGGCTAGAAATACCATAATAAAGAATGTTTGTACACAACATGGCTACACATACCACACTAATGAGTTTGTTAATAAGAACATGACTACAGATATCGTAATATAGAACATTGGAACAAACAAGAACATGGAGAGAAATACCATGATAAAGAGTTATGGGACAAGAACATGGAGAAAGATACCCTGATAAAGAGTTATGGAACAAGAACATGGAGACAGATACCATGATAAAGAGTTATGGAACAAGAACATGGAGACAGATACCATGATAAAGAGTTATGGGACAAGAACACGGAGACAGATACCATGATAAAGAGTTATGGAGAAGAACACGGAGACAGATACCATGATAAAGAGTTATGGGACAAGAACACGGAGACAGATACCATGATAAAGAGTTATGGGACAAGAACATGGAGACAGATACCATGATAAAGAGTTATGGAGAAGAACACGGAGACAGATACCATGATAAAGAGTTATGGGACAAGAACACGGAGACAGATACCATGATAAAGAGTTATGGGACAAGAAGATGTAGACAGATACCATGATAAAGAGTTATGGAACAAGAACACGGAGACAGATACCATGATGAAGAGTGTTGGGAGCAACAGCACGACCCAGTTTCAAACTGTTTATTACTAGAAAGGTTGAAACATCCCACATCATAAAACTAGCGAAAAGCTGTCATTAACGTAATTGATCAACAGAATTAGGACATTGTCTTCCAATTGATTTCTCTGTTGATAGCGTCACAGGTCCTCAGCAGATCACAGATCAACTATGATGTGTCTGACATGTCTCTTGAAGAGGAGTAATGACCAACAACTCCAGGGCTTCAACAGCAAGATAAAAGCTAATTGTCAGGTACTCGAAGTGGTTGACCGTTTTAAATATCTGGTGTCGATTGTCAGTGATGAAGGATCAAAATGTGGGGTGTTGGCCAGAAAACCACAGACAATAAAGGCGCTTGCACGGCTTAACAAAATTTGGCAAGATAAACGGTTAGCACTATGCACGAAAATAAGATCAATGAGCACACTGCTCCTGTCAATATTCCTCTATGCTTGTGAGACATGGGCAGTTACAGCTGACCTTCAACGAAGGATAAAGGCCTTGGAGATGAGATGTTTCCGAAGACTTTTAAAAGTCACAAAGATCGAGTTACAAATGAGGAAATACGAGATAGAATTACAACAGCAATAGGGCCTTTTGAAGACCTCTTGGCAACTGTCAACAGAAGGAAACTCGCTTGGAACGGTCACATATCGAGATCAAAGCGTCTTGCCAATACAATCCTCCACGGAAAGGTGCAATGCAGACGACGATGCCAAGTAAAGATGGGAGGACAACATAAAAGAATGGACCAATCTCCGACCAGAAGATTCACAGGCAGCGGCATCTGACAGAGAAGAGTTTCGTGGCGTTGTGAGGATGTCTTCATGTGTGCCTCAACGACCTCACCGGTTACGGAATGACCTGATTTGACCTGATGGGTCGAACTATAATTTGCATGCAATTCATAGAAGAGAGCTGCCATGTTGTTGTTTTTTTTAAGGTTAACGTTTGCTCTTGAGTTTGGAAAGATGAGCAATGGTGGCATCTTTCCGTTTCTGTGTCATCTGTGCTTCACTCTAGACGGAGCGAAATAGTTTTCTCTCTTGGAGACGCTTTCAACCATTATCTCCGTATGTACCAGCCGAGTCAATTTCATCCTTGCCTTCAACCAACTTCTGGCGAAATGTCGAGTGCTTTGTTTATAGACTTTTGAGACATACGTCCTGTGGTATGCATGCTGATGATGGGTGGACATTAAAGTGCTCTGCCCGTCGATAGAAAATTTGAACTTTTTGTCGAACAGAAATCCCGTATGTCCACATTATCAACTGGAAATGAGAGATACGACTGGGAGCAACAGTTTGATTTTATGTCATCGCAAAACTGAGTATCGAGTTGCTTGTGTCAGTGTGTTGCTGGATGTTATCTGTAATCATGCTGAACCAGACCTTCTACACAGTAATGAGAATGTTTCATGGTCTGTCCTCACTCTTAAGACTCTCCCCCCCCCCCACCCCCCACCCTTCCCCGATACCATCCCTTTATATATATGAGAAGGTGGGGGAGTGGAGAGCTTGCGTGATCCAGTAATACAGTGAGCTTCTGTAATACAGGAACGTATGTTCCTGACAGGGTCACCCAATCGAACAGGTCACTGGAGAGTGACCAGACGCAGCCAGGTGGGTGGTGCATGAAGAGTCCAGGAAGACAGACTTTATAGGACACAAAGTCCCGTGCAGATGGAGCTCGAGAACTTTGGAAGGCAGATCATCTAAGGGCAGTATCCATTAACAACAAAGACATGCTGCTGCCTTTCTAGAAGGTTGGCGACAACCAAAGGTTAGTGAAGACAAGCCGAAATAGCCAGCAAAAAGCGAATGGACTTGGCCAGATTTAGTATAACAAGAAGAAACGTTTCTTATGATATGCGGAGTCGTACAAAAGACAAAAACGTATCTCATGATATCATGGAGAGTGGCAGAACAACGTATTTCAAGATAACATGCACAGGGGGACAATAACGTATCTCACGATATCATGGAGAGTAGGACAACAACGTACTTCAAGATAACATGCACAGGGGGACAACAACGTATCTCACGATATCATGGAGAGTGGGAGAAATGATTCAAGACAAGGTGCTATGCCTGTGAAATCCTGAAAAAGACAACAGCATTTATTGAAGAATCCGGAGTCCCACAGTAAATGAACAATGATCAAAGATAAAAAACGTTAAACTCGCCAAAGATAACATACTGTTCAGATTGTGGGCCGGTCGAGAATATGAAACTCACCAAGGATCATCTACTTTTCAGAATGTGGGACCTGTGAGAATATTAAACTCGCCAAGGATCATCTACTTTTCAGACTGTGGGACCTGCGAGAATATTAAACTCGCCAAGGATCATCTACTTTTCAGACTGGTGGGACCTGCGAGAATATTAAACTCGCCAAGGATCATCTACTTTTCAGACTATGGGACCTGTGAGAATATTAAACTCGCCAAGGATCATCTACTTTTCAGACTATGAGACCTCCAAGAATATGAAATTCGCCAAGGGCCATCTATTTTCAGACTGTGGTACTGGACAAATAACTATGTGTTGCTTTTCATCGAACCTTTGATTGTCATCCTAAGGATTAATCGTTGGTGGTGGATGAACACTGATCAGCTTAGCACTCTTCATCCGACCCTGTGAGCGATGGACAGTAATCAACTTGTCATTAATATCTACGACTTCCTGTGAGGACGCATTCAAAGACAGTTGCACAATTACACGAACGAGAAACGGACATGACCAAGAGAGACATTGTTCTTGTGCTCACGGAGTTAAAAAGTGTAGAGCTGCTGGTTATGACGTGTTTATGATGTTTGTGCGCGTTTTGGTTTTTGAAAGTTTGGCTCCGCGCAGTTTTTGAAGGTCATTAGCCATACCCGATTCCGTTAATGAATGCTTACTGGTTTGGTGAAATTGAATTAATTTCAGTTTCTGTTTCTAAGACACGGCATCGCTGTACTCAGGGCATACCCATAGGTGCACAATCTCTCTCAGCAAATGGTGCAGGGTCTGGATGCTGATGGCTCCTGTAGCTGGCTGCTTGTACACGTTCCTGCTCCGGTATGGACCCGTTCTTCCCCCTTAGCTATTGCTTCAACTGGAGTTACTTGGCCGATTGTTTTCCCCTCTGTACCATACATGACGCCCTTCTTTTGTTTTTTGATCCCTTGATGTCTGAGATCCTTTGTACAAAGAGTGCCGCGTGACGTATTGACAGGCATATATGCTTTGGCCTGCGCCAGTTTATGTCTGGATGTCATCAATAGCAATCCCAGAATGTACCGAATCATCACAATTGGGGTATATCTAGTGTAACTTAAACCCGTCGCATACCTTCATGCCGCGAAGGCACCACATGCTGATCTGACCCGTTAGTCAGGGTCAGGAAAAATTTACCGGCCAAAACACTCACCTAGGCGTCCTCGTAGCTGTCCCTAGAAACGGGCTGAGATCGACGAGGTCCCCGTTGCACCGAGTGACATGCAGATAAAGCCAAGCAAAGCACAAATGCCTGGGTACCCCGGTAACCTTCATCAGCATGCTCGGGATGTGAGGAAAGCTACTACAACCCACCATTTACAACAACCTTCATGCTGGATTTACTTTTCTAAAACATAAGATTCAGGCTAATTGAGCTTCACTGCTAGAGCTGGATTAGTCTTCCCCTAGCACAGTAACATCCTAGCCGATGCTGTGACTGGACTAGCAAGCCGACAACGTTAAATTTGTTTGCAATGAAACCAATAACAGAGCTCAATCGAGATAGGTTCCATGGAATGCGATAAAACGAGGCAAAAAGGTCACGAATAAGGCGAACGACTTAAGTAGCGACTTTGAATATAAAGGATCTTGGCTTGAAAACACCAGAGTTGGATGACTAAACCCACAGTAAGGATCGTCAACCTTTCAAATACAAGAAGTAAAGGCAGAGCCGCTAGGAAGTGCATGGTCGAGTTTGTTCTGTTGTGGAGAGGTGTCATTAACAAGTAAAGAACTATGAACTGTGTAGGTTTTCTTCTTCATCCCGAGAATGTGAAGTTCATTACGAACACAGAATAAATCAATAAAAAACGTATACGCCTACAGTTCAGAGAATGTAGAAAAACCACGACGCTATCTCCGGGCTACCCCACGTGTAATGACAACAGCAATACGAAGGACATGCCATAATTCTTACAGAGCCTTTCTGACGCTATCAATGGCATAGATAGGACGGATGATTTGATTGTCATGGGTTACTAAATGGTGCCAACAGCATTTATCAAACAGCTTAAACGGAGATGACTTTGCTGTATGGACAGCCACAGAACATGCAACAATTGCCTCATACTTGCTCCAAATGAGAGGGGAGAAGGTGGAGAGCTGGACAAAAGAGTAGGGACTGAAAATAAATCACACAAAACCTCCATCTCTCTCTTTTCACTCTCCTCCAAAAAGGAAACAATTACAATAAAGATAGAAAACAACAAATACCTTAGTTGGACACACCCGCATTCATTGGAGTCACAATTGACTGGAGACTTACCTGGAAGTCAAATATTGAGAAAAACCAGACAGGGGCCATAAACAGACTCAGTGATAAAAAAGAACGGGCTGGAAAATCTTGTGGGAGGGGTTGGCTAAATAAACATCATCAAGCAAGTCTACACTAGTGAAATCAGACCAATAATGGAATATTCCTCTAGCAGCCAAAACAAACACAGGACAACTAGACCGAGTTTAAAATATCGGTCTCAGAATTATTCTTTGGGCATTGAAAAGCACTCCAATTACAGAGCTGAGAAAAATAGCAAATATTGAGCTCCTTGAATTAAGGAGAAAATATTAATCCCTTACTCAGTTTGAAAAACTAAAGAGGATACCTGGTCATCCTCTGTACCAGAAGGTCAAAGAGAGAAGACAAAACACACTACTAAGGAAAATCCCCAACCATCTGGCCAGAGAAATCCACAGAAAACACGCAGAAATCCCTGAAGCTGAAACCAAAAAGGGCGAAGCACTCATTCCAGAACCCTGGACACGGAGCCAGGACCGGTCCAAAATAATCCTGGCGGTTCCAGGGTTAACGAAGAAAAGTCGGCAACACAAAAAAAAATATACATTCTACAGGAGCTCAAGAGACAGTACCCTAGCAACTCTTGTACACACCTTTACACAGATAGATCTGTCTCAGTGAGCAATAAAAGGCGAGGCAATGTAACATTCATTGAACACTCCAATGGCGACATAGAAAATTACTAACTACCAGCAGAAGCGACTTGTTCATGCAGCAACTCAGATTCTTATCAGCCAAAACATAAATACAAGGAAAACGGTCATTCTAACAGACTCCAGGAGTGTACTCCAAGCCATCTCATGCTACAAACAAGATAGACTCTCACATGAAATACAATACAACATAAGGTTGCTGTCTCCAAAAATAGATTTAGTCTTATAATGGATTCCCTGGAAACGAGAAAGTAGATAAGCTCGAACAAAACCTGGAAGTGGCGGCCAGCAGCTTCCCCATCCCCAGAGCTATACAGAAGCAAAGACATTCATCAAACGATCTATGAGGACATAATGGAGAGAACAGCACAAAGAATACAACCCAGAAAATGACAGCATAGGCAAACTTTGCATAGATGGGATGACAAAAATCTTCAGAATCAGAAGGGGACACTGTAGACTCAAGGCCCACCTCCACCGAATGGGTCTCAGAGACACTGTCACGTGCGATTGCAGAGCACCCAAGCAAACACCAGAACATATTCTGCAAGAATGTCCTACCTATGCAGACCAAAGAGAGACAGTCTGGCCTGGCGCAGAGACAATTCTCGAAAAGCTGTTGAGGACCGGCGAATACCTGAAACGTACACTCTCCTTCGTGAACATCACCGAACTAGAAGCATATCATCAGTTGATCGTGAACCTCATCGGACTAGAAGCATATCATCAGTTGATCGTGAACCTCACCGGACTAGAAGCATATCATCAGTTGATCGTGAACCTCACCAGACTAGAAGCATATCATCAGTTGATCGTGAACCTCACCGGACTAGAAACATAGCATCAGTTGATCGTGAACCTCACCGGACTAGAAACATAGCATCAGTTGATCGTGAACCTCACCGGACTAGAAGCATATCATCAGTTGATCGTGAACCTCACCGGACTAGAAGCAAAGCATCACTTGATCGTGAACCTCACCAGACTAGAAGCATAGCATCAGTTGATCGTGAACCTGACCAGACTAGAAGCATAGCATCAGTTGATCTATGAAGAAGAAGAAGATTGTGATGGGTGACTTAATGGAAAAATGGGAAAGAACGTTCATCTCATGAATGCTGCTTAGAGTTCCTCGGAACGGAACAGCAATGGAGATGGGCTTATTAACATATGTATGGAGCAGGGGCGAATAATAACAAATGTCATCTTCCTTCACCGGCGCAGTCATGTCAAAACGTGGTACAGGTGGAACAGGACAGACGTAACGTTTCAAATCGATTTCATTCTCATCAGCTACAGGCAGCGAAGAAACATAATAGATTCTATATCTATTCATAACGTCTGTGTGGATACTGAGAATCGACCAGCTGTGCTAATACAAGAACGTCCACACAGGACTAGTCTAAAGACGGTTCAACCAGATTTGATAACAGACCTTCACAAATAGGGGAGAAAGTTGGCATGAATAGTGTATGTCGAGAAATTACATATGTTTGTATGTCACTTACAGAAGAAACTAGTGAAAAAATAAAAGTGAATGGGCTATCCTAAAAGCAGCTTTAACAACTGCTCTTCATAAGTAATGTGGAACAAGGAACTTACGTCAAAGAAAAGATCATAAACGAACAGCTTGGTCGAATGAAGTTGTAAAGGCAAACAGACGATCTAAAAAGGAAGCTTACAGGGGTTGGTTGATGTACAAGAAGCAAGACGACGACTACATCGCCTACCAGACAGCAAGATGAAATAACAAAACTATTATAAAAAACACAAAATAAGAATCTAGACTATTGGAAACCTTACCTCGAACAACTAACTTCAATGCGCCAACATTGCTCTAGACACTGTTTACAAAAGAATCAAGACAATACGATTTAGAGACAAGTGCTTCATCCTATTCAGTCATTAATGACAAGTATGTTTTTTTAAATATTTGTTGTCTTCAGCAGAAGAGATCGCTGGAAATAAAGCTTACAAGAGCTGATCAACCTTACTGCCTCCAATGGGTATTCAGCACCTCTATCCTGCCATTCAGAACACATATAACCTAATTTAATGATTCAAGAAATAGAAAGAGTAATAACGAACAGTATTAAGGTCCTAAACCAAACAGCAAGAGAGAGCTGGAGAAACAAAACTGAAAGTCTCCACCTAGACAAAGAAGGGAACAAGCTATGGAAGCTAGTCAGAGCCATGAACGACGAAACCCCTTCAAACAAACAAATTACCATCAAGCAGGGCAAAAACTTGCTCACAGGAAAAAAAGCAGCAAACGCTTTTGTAGAACACTATGCCAAAACAAACCACATCGAGGTCCCTGCAGATAGGCATACAGACATTAGTGAAGAGCAAAAGGGGCCAGACAACATCAATACGGCACCTGAAGAGCATATGATGGCCAAATTAACAATGAGTGAAATGAAAGAGGCCATGAGAACATTACAGAAAAGGAAATCTCCCGGAAAATACGGGATAACAAACGAAATACTGATGGGGCTGGGCCAAACAGCGAAGAGGAAACTGCTATCGGTCCTGAACCAAAGCTGGAAAAGGGGAATTGTACCTCAGGCATGGAAAGACGCAGTACTTGTACCAGTACCAAAGAAAGGAAAGGACAAAACAGATCCAAATGGATACAGGCCTATCAGCCTACTGAGCTGTGTCGGCAAACTGATGGAACGTATGATAAACACCAGACTGATGTGGCATCTGGAAGAAAAACGAATACTAATTCCACAGCAAGTTGGCTTTAGACAGCGTAGATCCACTGAGGACCAGGTCATCCCCATAGCCCAGGAAATAGAAGATGCCTACCAGGCACAGAAACACACAGTAGCGGTTTGGGTGGACCTGGAAAAGGCATTTGACAAAGTCTGGAAAGACGGACTTAGAGTCAAGCTAAGGAGAAGTGAAGTTTGTGGGAGAATGTACAAGTGGATCAACCACTACCTCAAACAAAGAACGGCCAGAGTCCAAGTATAAGGGCAGATGAGCAAAAAGGTGACACTCGAGCAGGGAGTAACTTAAGGGGGAGTACTGTCACCCACACTCTTTCTGGTGTATATAAACGACATTACAGAGATTATACCAAGAATAGTCCATAGCTCAATGTTTGCAGACGATCTGGCTATCTGGACCTCTGAAAAGAATCTCACCATAGCAAGAAATCGGATGCAGCAGGACCTAACATCGCTGGAAGAGTGGGCGAACTCTTGGCTGTTCAAAATAAACGTGGAGAAAACCACGTGTACAATATTCTCGCTTTCAATCAAACCCCAAAGCACCAAAATAAGTCTAAATGGCAAATTCCTGCAGCCAAACGACAACCCAAACTATCTGGGAGTCACATTTGATCGGCGCATGACATGGAAAATTCAGGTCGAGAGAAACCGAATGAGAGACAGAGAAAGAATGGCAATCATGAGGAAACTTGCTGGCACAAGCTGGGGAGCAGACGAAAGTATACTAAAGAAACTGTACACTGGAAGAGTGAGACCAGTTCTCGAGTATGGCATTGCGGCTTGGACAACAGCAGCAAAGGCGAACTTCGATAAAGTTAACAAACTTCAAAACCAAGCCATGAGAGTTATAACAGGAGGCATGAAGTCAACGCCAATTGTAGAACTTGAAAATATTACAAAACTGCAACCCATGACCGACAGAAAAGACTGCAGAGCCCATCTGCAGTCGGAGAAACTCCGAAGACTGACCGACCACCCAATGCACCAGAGACTAAACAATTTGGGAAATGGGAAACTAAATCGGAGAAACTTTGCAGAAATAGCCAAAGCAAAGATGCGCGAAGATCCCATAAACGCACTAACAACACCAAAGCCCATCACTACTGTAAAACCTACCTGGAGGCAGGATATATTTCCAGAGGTGGTAGAAAATATACCAGGTATTGGAAACAAAAACTGCCAGACTGAAAAATAAAGGAGAGATACTACCCTAAGCTTTATATCGAAAAACTACCCAAGCATGGACTGGACCCATGCATACACCGACGGTTCTGTAACAAACACTACACAGAACGGAGGGGAAGGAGCATTCCTGAACCTACCAAATGGCAGAAAAATAACACTGTCATTCGCTACTGGTAAGTACACAAGCAATTTCAGAGCGGAGGCAGAGGCACTGAGGGCGGCAGTGGAAGAAATGGTGACACACACAGAAAATGGAAGCCATATAGTCCTGCTAACAGATGCTCTCGCCGTAGTCGCAGCGCTATAAAGCCAGAAAAACACTGAGCTTAATGACTTAAGAGCAGCACTCTGTCAACTATGCCAGCAGTCCGCACCAAAAAGGGTAGTGGTACAGTGGGTCCCATCACATTGCAACATCCAAGGCAACGAGGAGGCAGACAGACTGGCAAAAGAAGGTGCAAGACTACCACAAACAGATACTAGTATGACGTAAGAAGAGTCAAAACGGCTTATTAACGCCAGATACATGACCAAATGGGAAACTGAACATACCGGCTACACAAAAAACGAAGCCTATTACCAGTTGAACAGAAGAGAGCAGGTCGTTGTCTTCAGACTTCGCACTGGCCACAATAGACTGAGGTACCACCTATTCAACAATTTGAAGATAGGTGGTACCGACGAATGCCCGTGTGGTACCGAGAAAATGACCGCTGAGCATCTGCTGCAGAACTGCCCGACATACGAGGATCAGAGAGAGCAGATGTGGCCATCACCAGTGGAACCACAAGACAAGCTCTATGGCAGTGTCGACAACCTCAGGATGACCGCCGCTTTTTCCGAAAAAATAATGGTTACTGTCTGACTGCGTACGAAGAAGAAGAAGAAGAAGAAGAACAGTATTAAGAATAAGTCACCAGGTATGGATGAGACATAACAACGCAGACGTTTCATGCATGTGGGGAAACAGGGCTAGTGTAGCAAATGAGACTTTACAACAGCATGGAAAGGCAGACGTGTAACAGACAACTGGCAGCAAGCTACAATCGCTCCAATTTAGAAGAAAATGTACAAATTAAAAAACGGTGACAAGTACAGAGGCATATCGCTACATCGGCATAATAGCAAAATATATGCGACGATCCTAGAACAGAGAATAAGATCTATTGTTGAATCTCAGCTGTCTAAATCTCAATTTGGATTTCGCTGGTGTATGGACTGCAAGGACGCCATATTCACCTTCAAGCAATTAAGCGAAAGATCAATATAATATAATTAAAATCTGAACATTGACTTCAGAAAAAAGTATTAAATATGGTAGACAGGGTTAAACTTTGAACTGTACTGGAAGAGAATGATATACAAGGTCAGCTACTTGATCATACAAGAGCACTGTATCGTATTTGAATAAATGTCGCAAGAACGACTGATAGAGACACATTTAATTTTGAAATCACTACTGGCGTGAGACAGGAGTGTTGGTTTTCTCATCTGCTGTTTATCATGTACATGGACAAAATCACATCAGAGACCAGTTAAATTGATACATCTGAAGTAGAACCGAACTCAATATATGAATTGCTCTTTACAGATGATCAATGTCTGTTGTTCAACGATGAAAATAAACTGCAAAATCACATGAACGCTTGCAACAAACGATGCTAAATGCAAATTGCCGATAAACGAGACAAAACAGAAACTGTGAAGATCAGCAGAGTACATGGGTCACTCAACGCAAGTGTAAATGACATTGCTCCTCAACAGGAATTTGAGTTCAAGTATTTGGTTATTATTTATTAGGCAATCGGTAAGCTCGACATAGAAATCGAGACTAATCAGAAAGCATATGCTGTAACTTATCAGCTGTCGCCACTGCTTATGCACTGGAGCATTAGTTTTTCAACAAAGAACAGCTGATAAACATAATAGTTATGCCTACTGTATTATCAGTGTCATACATGACCCTTGTCCAAAGCGGTGGTGTAGTTGAAGCTCGCATGCTAGATGAGATCTGATCGCGAATTTTTTACCAGACTCGCACCGTTCCATGCTACCGCGCTTTTTCAGAATAACGTGATGCCGCACACAGCTTTTGTGATCTCCCCATTTTCAGAATCAAAGGACAATATTCAGGCTACGAGAAGGCCACTGAAGACTGAAAAATCTTCCATTCAACAAATTTAAAATTAGCCACGCAGACATGGGCCATACTGGGAGAACAAACAAAGAGTAGAGGAGAAAAGTGTGAGATATACTGCCACAGAAATCGGCGTTTGGACCAATTTTGTTCTTGAAATTTTTAAATGTTTTTAACAATGAAATCTGACTCATGATTGCAAATTCGTGAAGGACACAAAACTTATGCGGTAAGGTTCAATCTCAGACAGATGTGGATCTATTGA
Organism: Ariolimax columbianus; assembly: GCA_036924085.1. Taxonomy (NCBI): domain Eukaryota; kingdom Metazoa; phylum Mollusca; class Gastropoda; order Stylommatophora; family Arionidae; genus Ariolimax; species Ariolimax columbianus. The sequence goes on from JAVGWX010000012.1 coordinate 28,635,458, forward strand.
GATCGGATTAATTAAAAAAAATGGTCTGAGAGCTGGCAGATGGAGTTTAATGTAGAAGAATTAACAGTCACGCGCATGAGATCATCCAATAAGGAATGCATTTACATGATTGGAAAGAACAATATTAGAAAGATAGAAAAGTAAAGAGACCTAGGTGTTATAATAAATCACAGGTAACATAGTGAGCAAGTATAGTTGGCAGTCAATAAGGCAAATGCAATGTTAGGTATGATAAAAATAAACATTGCACATAAGAGTGCGGGAGTGATAGTCCAACTGTGTACAGCATTAGTGATACTTACTTTGTTTTGGCACATTTACCGACACATATTTGCTAACGCTTTTATTAATAAGACCAAAGTTTAGTTTCTGGTTGGCACATTGACACACCAACTGACAATACGTGAAATTTATGAGAGTAGATCAATGAAGTAACAGAAAAATCAAATTCCAACAGAAGTGTCTTTAAAAGCTGTAAGTACGTTTGAATGTCTTCATTGGGTCGATGATCCATTAATCTGAACATCTTGACCACTTTCGTTTGCGTAAACTGGTACTCTATTCATTAACTTTGACAATGCTACATTCTGTCTACAGAAACTAGTACTCGATGCATTAACTTGGACAATGCCACATTCTGTCTACAGAAACTGGCACTCGATACATTAACTTGAACAATGCCACAGCCTGTCTACATAAATTGGTACTCGATACACTGAATTGAACAATGCCGCATTCTGTTTACATTAACTGGTACTTGATCCATTAACTTGGACAATGCCGCATTCTGTTTACATAAACTGGTACTCGATCCATTAACTTGGACAAAATAAAATTCTGTCAACAGAAACTGGAACTTGATCCATTAACTTCGACAATTCCACATTCTGTCTACAGACACTGGTTTTGCATCAATTAACTTGGACTCCATGCCAAATTTTTTGATTTGGCCTTTGCTCCTTGAATTTATTTAACGCGTCCTTTTGGTCGCTCAATGCTCAGGCCGTAGATAAAAACATGTTTGCATGGTTCTTGTGCATCACTATCTTAACGTTACTCTCCAGATTTTCTTTTTAGAGTAATCAGTTCTATCAAACCATTCTTCTTCTCCTTTATCTGAAGTTGTTTATGTCAGTGTCGTCTTCTAACACAGCTAGTTGCTCAATAAATTCTTACAATAACAAAACGGTCTCTCTTTGACGTCCTGCACACAATCAGATTGGCCTCTATAGAGATTTAGCCTTCCAATGTCCTGACCAACTGTAGAAGCAGTTGTGTTCACCGTGTAAACATTGGCTTCAAATACTGCACCTCCAGGGCTGGTTGTTAGTTTCACTTTATATAGAATATTCTTGTGTTCTTCCTTGGAGTTATTCCAGTTCTGTGTAAGTTTCATAATCATATTAATTGTTTGGATTGTCAAAACCGCACACAGTTTCTGATTGATCTTTGAGTTCACAGACTGTAGAACCAACTGTCCGAGTTTCTCTGCCAGTTCCGACTTAATGCTGATATTTTCAGCGCTCTGGATCCCACAGATACAGAAGTCTTGAGGTATGGACGCATCGTTACACGTCCTGTTCAGGGGTATGACATCAAAGAGGCTGACTCCGTGTCTAGTCGGTAGTAGTGATGGTGGATTCTCACTCTTAAAGTACAGCAAATCTAAAAGAGTTGCGTGTGTGTCGAAATGTGTTGTCAGTCGCTTCGTATTTATTTGGAGATTTTTAGCAATATCTGGATACTTAGCGAGAAACCAGTCTGGGAAAGTAAGAATAGTATACGGCGTCCTGCTTTCAAAAAGACCATTTACTGAATCTCTTATTGCACCATACCTCGTGCCGTGGTCTGAGAAAGATATCAACAACGATCGATTGAGATGACCTTTCTCGTTCAAAGATTTATAAAAGTTGTACATGTGTTCGTCGATTATTTTTGCATTGGTCAAGTCGTCGTGAGCAATTTTGGTAAACATTGCCACGCTAAAAACTGGTTTATCTGGAAATATATCCAGAAAATGGGAGACATAATCTAGTTGGTAGTTAACTTCCAGTTTATTACCTGCACACAATCTGTTGTATTTCCATAGTTGCTTTTCATTATCCATAGCTAAAGCTAACGGGCGGGTGTTATATCTAGCGAAAGGGAGAGAAAATCCTTTCTTTAGATAGTGAAATGCACCAATTCCTGGCCAGTCTTCTGTAAAAAGGGTGCGGTATCCAGCGTTTTCAAACTTGCGCCAAAGCAAATCAAAACGATCCATATAATGGGTATCATTCCACCATTTATTTATCTCCTCTTCTGATTGACCTGCGAATAAGGGGAGGAAATTCGGAAATGTATTTATTCCCAACTGCGCGTGCATGTTTAAATCAAATGATTTGAGAGTTTTCGTTAAATATTCGTAAGTCTTCTTCATGGTTCTTAACAACTGATTTCTTGGAAGCGAGTCAAGGCCAATCATAATTACATTCAATGTTTCTTTTGGGACTGATTCGGCTTGGCGCTTTTTAAAATTCAGGAAATCCATTTCGTCAAATTCCTCTTTTCTAGGAATTAGAGAGTAATATGACTTGGATACAAGGTGGGACGTGGTGTTCGTACACTCAGCGAGTATAAATTCTGAATTGTCGGGGAGTGTTGCTGAGATATTGAAAGGTTTGGACCATTCGCTGGTTTGGAACCAATTGTCGCTTGTCTTATGTCTGAATACCTCACAATATCTACAGTGCCGAAACTGATTCCTGCTGAATTCTTTTTCAACTAAGCTCGTATTTATCCATATTTTATTGTTTCTGATATACGTTATGTCTGGTAGAAAAGTTCCTTCACACTGGATCGTCTTTCGTTTCATCCCCGCTACTTTCACGACGCTGGGCTCAAAAGGGTTGACATGTGGGAACACGCAAGCGAGGGACAAAGTTGAATTGTCTATTGAGCTTTTATTGTTGTCGCTTTTGTGACCTACAGTTTCTTTGTGAAAACCCAAGTCGTCTACATTTTGGTTTTTGTAGGAAAATCGGTATCCGTATCCATATGTTGTGTTTGACCATTTTGAAGTATTGGAGACAAGACCAGTTCTGCTTTGACTGTTGCTGATGGGAAAAGGTAGATAACTTGTAATTGCGTGAGAAACCGTTGTATCCTGCATCAGTAGAGATAGAACAACCAACACTCCCAGTGGTAGGAAGATTAATGGTGTTTGTACAATCGAGAGACCTTCTGAAATACATCAAATCATATCGGATGAGTTCAAATACCTTCTTACATGACTTAGTCGTTCATGTTCTACCTTGGGATATGAAAATATTCGTTTTTCTTGTCACTGAAAGTATCTAAAAATGGAATAGCGGGCCACCATCCACACCCCTTCTTAGTTTGAATTGACTATGTCACTCAGTTTCTGCCATAGGGTGTAGAAGTTCTCTTGACATGTTCATTTGGCTTATATTTTCTAGAATGGGATACCGTACATGACTGTACTGTCCTATCTAAGCTCGACAGATGCGACCGTACATGACTGTACAGTCCTATCTAAGCTCGACAGATGCGACCGTACATGACTGTACTGTCCTATCTAAGCTTTACAGATGCGACCGTACATGACTGTACTGTCCTATCTAAGCTCGACAGACGCGACCGTACATGACTGTACTGTCCTATCTAAGCTTGACAGACGCGACCGTACATGACTGTACTGTCCTATCTAAGCTCGACAAACTCTCTACCGAACGAGATGCATGCGTGGTGTCAGTAGCAGGACTGTTTTGTCATTTCGAGCATCTAGCTTAATTTGCGCCTCAGAAGTGAGTATCCGCTTGCTGGACAATGTGAACACCTTGTGTGATTGTAGCGAGGCAGTCTGAGCTGTATGGAGAAACATCACTCAGAAGGCGACATGGATATTATAATTTTATTCATAGGTACTTTCAAAGAGTTTATGTATTTATTTTCTTCTGTTCCTCACCAATAACCCCCCCCCCCTCCTCACCCCCTCTCCCCCCCCCCCAACCACTGATGAGGAAGTGCATGCATGTTCTTAGGTCATGGTACAATAACAGTTTGTTTTAAGAGGCCATGATCACGCATGCTCACAACATGTCCAGTTATTATGACATGATCTCTTTACAACAGAATATATATGTTAGAATCTTCCGTCCCGATTACTTCTTCACAGTCGTGAACTTTATCAAGTCAGTTGATTTTGAAAAGCATTGCCGTTACGTGCCATTAAGAAATAGATCAGCTTTCCGATGTGCCTCTATAATGTCCATGTTTTGACGGCGCTTAGCAAGGTGGAAAGGACGCCGGCCTGGTATACCTTAATCTCGATGGCAATACTGACATGCTGCAGGTCAAAACATTCGACTGTACATGTCCAAAAGCATCGCAGTACTTAGCATTTGTGCTATAGACCTCATATTCTATACCCGTGTATCTTGTGAAGGTGCTGCTCAGGTAAGCAAAGCCATCGACTGCTCAGAGACTCCGGTTCTGTACTCTGATGTTCCACTCGTCAAAGAGCATCCTAGTGACTGGATGAAATATCACCTCACCTCTAGTAATGTTGATTGGAAGACCAGGATTACAGATGGCGGACAGAAAGTTTTGTTCTGAACAAGCATTACAAGTGCACTCATCAACATACGTGTGATCTACGAACTTACACAAGACTGATGCATTTTAAGAGCTGCTAATTTTACAGTTTTTCATCCATCCTGTATCTGATAAGAACATTAGTGACAGAGTTGTGCTCAGCTTCATTTAAACATGACTAAAATATCATGCTAAAGAGTGTTGGTACACAAAATAGCTATAAATACCTTGCTAAAGGGTGTTAGTATACAAAATGTGGCTAGAAAAACCTTACTAAAGAGTCTTGGTACCTAAAATGGCTACAAATATCTTGCTAAAAGAGTGTTGCTACACTAAATGGCTACAAATACCATAATAAAAAGTGTTGGTACACAAACAAAATGGCTACAAATACACTGCTAAAAAGTATATAACAAAAACATGGCTACAAATACCATGAAAAAGAGTGTTGCTACACAAAATGGCTACAAATTCCATTACAAAAATTATTAAAACAAGTACATAGCTTCAAATACCATGATTAAAAAGTGTTGGTACACAAAATGGCTACAAATACATTGCTAAAGTGATGATATACATAATTGCTAAAAATGCCATGATAAAAATTATTATAACACGTACATAGCTACAAATACCATGATAAAAAGTGTTGGTACAAAAAGTGGCTACAAATGCCAAAATAAAGAGTTCTGTACACAAAATGGTACACATACTATTATAAAAGGTATTGGAACAAAAGAATATGGCTAAATACACTACGCCAAATAGTAATATAACAATCACATGGCTAGAAATACCATAATAAAGAATGTTTGTACACAAAATGGCTACACATACCACACTAATGAGTTTGTTAATAGGAACATGACTACAAATATCGTAATATAGAACATTGGAACAAACAAGAACATGGAGACAGATACCATGATAAAGAGTTATGGAACAAGAACATGGAGACAGATACCATGATAAAGAGTGTTGGGAGCAACAGCACGACCCAGTTTCAAACTGTTTATTACTAGAAAGGTTGAAACATCCCACATCATAAAACTAGCGAAAAGCTGTCATTAACGTAATTGATCAACAGAATTAGGACATTATCTTCCAATTGATTTCTCTGTTGATAGCGTCACAGGTCCTCAGCAGATCACAGATCAACTATGATGTGTCTGACATTTCTCTTGAAGAGGAGTAATGACCAACAACTCCAGTGCTTCAACAGCAGGATACAAGCTAATGGTCAGGAACTCGAAGTGGTTGACCGTTTTAAATATATGGTGTCGATTGTCAGTGATGAAGGATCAAAATGTGAGGTGTTGGCCAGAAAGACACAGACAATAGCGGCGCTTGCACGGCTAAACAAAATCTGGCAAGATAAACGGTTAGCACTATGCACGAAAATAAGATCAATGCGCACACTGGTCCTGTCAATATTTCTTTATGATTGTGAGACATGGGCAGTTACAGCTGACCTGCAACGAAGGATAAAGGCCTTGAAGATGAGATGTTTCCGAAGACTTTTAAACGTCACAAAGATCGAGTTACAAATGAAGAAATACGAGATAGAATTACAACAGCAATAGGGCCTTTTGAAGACCTCTTGGCAACTGTCAACAGAAGGAAACTCGCTTGGTACGGTCACATATCGAGATCAAAGGGTCTTGCAAATACAATCCTCCACGGAAAGGTGCAATGCAGACGACGAAAAGGCCGTGCCAAATAGAGATGGGAGGACAACATAAAAGAATGGACCAATCTCCGATCAGAAGAGTCACAGGCAGCGGTTCTGACAGAGAAGAGTGGCGTGGCGTTGTGAGGATGTCTTCATGTGTGCCCCAACGACATCACTGATTACGGAATGATCTTATCTGACCTGAAGGGTCGAACTATAATTTGCATGCAATTCATAGAAGAGAGCTGCCATGTTTTGTTTGTTTAAGGTTAACGTTTGCTCTTGAGTTTGGAAAGATGAGCAATGGTGGCATCTTTCCGTTTCTGTGTCATCTGTCCTTCATTCTAGACGGAGCGAAATAGTTTTCTCTCATGGAGACGCTTTCAACTATTATCTCCGTATGTACCAGCAGAAAAAGGAGCCAGACGTATTAGTCTTGCTGTTCAAAATAAAGTCGATTACGTCCTTCCCTTCAACCAACTTCTGGCGAAATGTCGAGTGTTTTGTTTATAGACACTTGAGACATACGTCCTGTGGTATGCATGCTGATGATGGGTGGACATTAAAGTGCTCTGCCCGTCGATAGAAAATTTAAACTTTTTGTCAAACAGCAATCCCGTTTGTCCACATTATCAACTGGAAATGAGAGATACGACTGGGAGCAACAGTTTGATTTTATGGCATCGCAAAACTGAGTATTGAGTTGCTTGTGTCAGTGTGTTGCTGGATGTTATCTGTAATCATACTGAACCAGACCTTCTACACAGTAATGAGAATGTTCGATCGTCCGTTCTCACTTCTAAGGCCCCCCCCCCCCCTTCCCCGATGCCATCATCTTATCTATATATGAAGGTGGGGGTGGAGAGCTTGCGTGGTCCTGTAATACAGTGAGCTTCTGTAATACAGGAACGTATGTTCCTGACAGAGTCACCCAATCGAACAGGTCACTGGAGAGTGACCAGACGCAGCCAGGTAGGTGGTGCACGAAGAGTCCAGGAAGACAGACTACATAGGACACAAAGTCCCGTGCAGATGGAGCTCGAGAACTTTGGAAGGCAGATCATCTAAGGGCAGTATCCATTAACAACAAAGACATGCTGCTGCCTTTCTAGAAGGTTGGCGACAACCAAAGGTTAGTGAAGACAAGCTGAAATAGCCAGCAAAAAGCGAATGGACTTGGCTAGATTTAGTATAACAAGAAGAAACGTATCTTATGATATGCGGAGTGGGACAAAAGACAAAAAACGTATCTCATGATATCATGGAGAGTGTGACAAATGAATCGATACAAGGTGCTATGCCTGTGAAATCCTGAAAAAGAAAACAGCATTTATTGAAGAATCCGGAGTCCCAAAGTAAATGAACAATGATAAAAGACAAAAAATTTTTTAACTCGCCAAAGATAACATACTGTTCAGATTGTGGGACTGGCGAGAATATGAAACTCGCCAAGGGCCATCTACTTTTCAGACTGTGGCACCTGTAAGAATTTTTAAATCGCCAAGGATAGTCTACTTTTCAGACTGTGAGACCTCTGAGAATATTAAACTCGCCAAGGGCCTTATACTTTTCAGACTGTGGGACCTGCAAGAATATTAAACTGGCAAAAGATAATCTACTTTTCAGACTGTGAGACCTCCGAGAATATTAAACTCGCCAAGGGCCATCTACTTTTCAGACTGTGGACAAATAACTATGCGTTGCTTCTCATCGAACCTTTGATTGTCACCCTAAGGATTAATCGTTGGTGGTGGATGAACACTGATCAGCTTAGCACTCTTCATCCGACCCTGTGAGCGATGGACAGTAATCAACCTGTCATTAATATACACGACTTCCTGTGAGGACGCATTCAATTACACAAAGGAGTAACGGACATGACCAACAGAGACATTGTTCTTGTGCTCACGTAGTTAAAAAGTGTTGAGCTGCTGGTTATGACGTGTTTAAGATGTATGTTCGCGTTTTGGTTTTTGAAAGTTTGGCTCCGTGCAGTTTTTGAAGGTCATCAGCCATACCCGATTCCGTTAATGAATGCTTACTGATTTGATGAAATTGAATGAACTTCAGTTTCTATTTTTAAGACACGACATCGCTGCACTCAGGGCATGCCCATAGGTGCACAGTCTCTCTCAGCAAATGGTGCAGGGTCTGGATGCTGATGGTTCATGTAACTCTCTGGTTGAACACTCTCCGGCTCCGTCCTCCCATGCTCCCCACTCAGCTCAAACTTCGTTCGATGTCGAAACTTTGTAGTCTGTAGATTACTGATTCATCTTTTTCGTTGTCCTCATCCAACAGACAGTCGTTTATTGATTTCAATATATCATTTATATCCATCAACAGTGTGCCAATGATGGGAGCTTGTGAAGCCATTATGGCATTTCTTGCCCTGAACCCTAGCATGGCCAGACCAGTAGATCCATGTCAACCCTAATGGGTTGGAGACCTGAACAGCTGCTATCCACTCATACCTAAGCCATCCTTTCTGTACCTTGTGAAGTACGGCTTGCGGGTCAGTCGTGATGCGTGCTCTTGTTAAAGGGATTTCAGATAAACATCTAAATGCTGAGGTTACTACCATTCTCAATCTGAAGGTTGTTGGTGTGACTGCCCCACTCTGCTCAGCAACGACCTGTCTTTTCTTTCTTGCTGAGAAGCCCCAGTTTGATGTCCCGCACTGGTCCGTCGGTGTATATGACGGCATCACTATCCTTCGTGTTCTCAGTTATCAGCTGATTCACCTCGAGCTCTGCTCTGCTGTTGGTTATTGCTCTGCATTTCTTGGCTAAGGTTATTATGACTCTCTGGTACTCTATCATTCTATCACCGGTATGGACCCGTTCTTCCCTCTTAGCTATCGCTTCAACTGGGGTTACTTGGCCGATTGTTTTCCCCTCTGTACCATCCATGACGCCCTTCTCTTGATTCTTGATCCCTTGATGTCTGAGATCCTACTGTACAAAGAGTGCCGCGTGTCGTGTTGACAGGCATATATGTTTTAGCCTGCGCCAGTTTATGTCTGGATGTCATCAATAGCAATCCCAGAATGTACCGAATCATCACAATTGGGGTATATCTAGTGTAACCTAAAACCAGTCACATTCCTTCATGCTGGGAAGGCACTACATGCGGATCAGATCCGTTAGTCAGGGTCAGGATAAATATATTGGCCAAAACACTCACCTAGGCGTCCTCGTAGAAACGGGCTGGGATTGACGGGGTCTCCGTAGTACCGATTGACATGCAGATAAATCAGGATGTGAGGAAACCTACTGAAACCCGTTATTTAACGTTCCAGGGAACACAAGAGAGTAAACCTTCTCATTGTGGGCATTCGAGACACCGAAACACCAACCTTCATGCTGGATTTACTTTTCTAAAACATAAGATTCAGGCTAATCGAGCTTCACTGCTAGAGCTGGATTAGTCTTCCCCTAGCACAATAACATCCTAGCCGATGCTGTGACTGGACTAGCAAGCCGACAACGTTAAATTTGTTTGCAATGAAACCAATAACAGAGCTCAATCGAGATAGGTTCCATGGAATGCGATAAAACGAAGCAAAAAGGTCACGAATAAGGCGAACGACTTAAGTACCGACTTTGAATATAAAGGACCTTGGCTTGAAAACACCAGAGTTGGATGACTAAACCCACAGTAAGGATCGTCAACCTTTCAAATACAAGAAGTAAAGGCAGAGCCGCTAGGAAGTGCATGGTCGAGTTTGTTCTGTTGTGGAGAGGTGTCATTAACAAGTAAAGAACTATGAACTGTGTAGGTTTTCTTCTTCATCCCGAGAATGTGAAGTTCATTACGAACACAGAATAAATCAATAAAAAACGTATACGCCTACAGTTCAGAGAATGTAGAAAAACCACGACGCTATCTCCGGGCTACCCCACGTGTAATGACAACAGCAATACGAAGGACATGCCATAATTCTTACAGAGTCTTTCTGACGCTATCAATGGCATAGATAGGACGGATGATTTGATTGTCATGGGTTACTAAATGGTGCCAACAGCATTTATCAAACAGCTTAAACGGAGATGACTTTGCTGTATGGACAGCCACAGAACATGCAACAATTGCCTCATACTTGCTCCAAATGAGAGGGGAGAAGGTGGAGAGCTGGACAAAGGAGTGGGGACTGAAAATAAATCACACAAAACCTCCATCTCTCTCTTTTCACTCTCCTCCAAAAAGGAAACAATTACAATAAAGATAGAAAACCAACAAATACCTTAGTTGGACACACCCGCATTCATTGGAGTCACAACTGACTGGAGACTTACCTGGAAGTCAAATATTGAGAAAATCCAGACAAGGGCCATAAAAAGACTCAGTGATAAAAAAAAACTGGCTGGAAAATCTTGTGGGAGGGGTGGGCCAACAAAAAATCATCTAGCAAGTCTACACTAGTGAAATCAGACCAATAATGGAATATGCCTCTAGCGCATAATCAACAGCGGCAAAAACAAACAAAGGACAACTAGACCGAGTTAAAAATATCGGTCTCAGAATTACTCTTGGGGCACTGAAAAGCACTCCAATTACAGAGATGCGAAAAAACAGCAAATATATAGCTCCTTGAATTAAGGAGAAAATATTAATCCCTTACTCAGTTTGAAAAAACTAAAGAGGTTACCTGGTCATCCTCTGTACCAGAAGGTCAAAAAGAGAGCAAAAAACAGACTGCTAAGAAAAATCCCCAACCATCTGGCCAGAGAAATCCACAGAAAACACGCAGACATCCTTGAAGCTGAAACCAAAAATGGCGAAGCACTCATTCCAGAACCCTGGACACGGAGCCAGGACCGGTCCAAAACAATCCTACCGGTTCCAGGGTTAACGAAGAAAAGTCGGCAACACAACAAAAAATATACATTCTACAGGAGCTCAGGAGACAGTACCCTAGCAACTCTTGTACATACCTATACACAGATAGATCTGTCTCAGTGAGCGATAAAAGGCGAGGCAATGTAACATTCATTGAACACTCCAATGGCGACATAGAAAATCACTACCTACCAGCAGAAGAGACTTGTTCATGCAGCAACTCAGATTCTTATCAGCCAAAACATAAATACAAGGAAAACGGTCATTCTAACAGACTCAATGAGTGTACTCCAAGCCGGCTCAAGCTACAAACAAGATAGACTCTCACATGAAATAAAATACAACATAGGATTGCTGTCTCCAAAAATAGATTTAGTCTTACAATGGATTCTGGCCCACTGAGAGATCCCTGGAAACGAGAAAGTAGATGAGCTCGCACAAAACCTGGAAGTGGCGGCCAGCAGCTTCCCCATCCCAGAGCTATACAGAAGCAAAGACATTCATCAAACGATACATGAGGACATAATGGAGAGAACAGCACAAATAATACAACCCAGAAAATGACAGTATAGGCAAACTTTGCATAGATGTGATGACAAAGATCTTCAGACTCAGAAGGGGACACTGTAGACTCAAGGCTCACCTCAACCGAATGGGTCTCAGAGACACTGTCACGTGCGATTGCAGAGCACCCAAGCAAACACCAGAACATATTCTGCAAGAATGTCCTACCTATGCAGACCAAAGAGAGACAGTCTGGCCTGGGGGAGCGACAATTCTCGAAAAACTGTTCGGGACCGACGAATACCTGAAACGTACAGTCTCCTTCCTGAACATCACCGAACTAGAAGCATATCATCAGCTGATCGTGAACATCACCGAAATAGAAGCATAGCATTAGTTGATCGTGAACCTCACCAGACTAAAAGCATAGCATCAGTTGATCGTGAACCTCACCGGACTAGAAACATAGCATAAGTTGATCGTGAACCTCACCGAACTAGAAGCATAGCATCCGTTGATCGTGAACCTCACCGGACTAGAAGCATAGCATCAGTTGATCGTGAACCTCACCGGACTAGACGCATATCATCAGTGGGGAAACAGGTCTAGTGCAGCAATTGAGACTTTACAACAGCATAAAAGGCAGACGTGTAACAGACGACTGGCAGCAAGCTACAATCGCTACAATTTAGAAGAAAATGTACAAATTAAAAAACGGTGACAAGTACAGAGGCATATCGCTACATCGGCATACTAGCAAAATATATGCGACGATCCTAGAACAGAGAATAGGACCTATTGTTGAACCTCAACTGTCTAAATCTCAATTTGGATTTCGCCGTGGTATGGACTTCACGGACGCCATATTCACCTTGAAGCAATTAAGCGAAAGATCAATAAAATATAATTAAAATCTGTACATTGACTTCAGAAAAAAGTATTAAATATGGTAGACAGGATTAAACTTTGAACTGTACTGGAAGAGTAAGATATACAAGGTCAGGTACTTGATCATGCAAGAGCACTGTATCGTATTTGTATAAATGTCGCAAGAACGACTGATGGGGACATATTTAATTTTGAAATCACTACTGGCGTGAAACAGAAGTGTTAGTTTTCTCATTTGCTGTTTATCATCTACATGGACAAAATCACATCAGAGACCAGTTAAATTGAGACATCTGAAGTAGAACCGAACTCAATGCACGAATTGCTTTTTACAGATGATCAATGTCTGTTGTTCAACGATGAAAATAAATTGCAAAATCACATGAACGCTTGCAACAACCTATACCAAATGCAAATTGCCGATAAACGAGATAAAACAGAAACTGTGAAGATCAGCAGAGTACATGGGTCACTCAACGCAAGTGTAAATGACATTGCTCCTCAACAGGCCTATGAGTTCAAGTATTTGGTTATTATTTATTAGACAATCGGTAAGCTCGCCATGGAAAGCGAGACTAATCAGAAAGCATATGCTGTAACTTATCAGCTGTCGCCACTGCTTAAGCACTGGAGCATTCGTTTCTCAACAAAGAACAGCTGATAAACATAATATTTATGCCTACTGTATTATCAGTGTCAAACATGACCCTTGTCCAAAGCGGTGGTGTAGTTGAAGCTCGCATGCTAGATGAGATCTGATCGCGAATTTCTTACCAGACTCGCGCCATTCCATGCTGCCGCGCCTTTTGCAGAATAACGTGAAGCCGCAAGGAGCTTTGGTGATCTCCCCATTATCAGAATCAAAGGACAATATCCAGACTTCGAGCAGACCACTGCAGACTGAAAAATCTTCTATTCAACAAATTAAAAATTAGCCACCAAGACATGGGCCATATGGGTAGAACAAACAAAGAGTAGAGGAGAAAAGTGTGAGACATACTGCCACAGGAATCGGCGTTTGGACCAATTTTTGTTTTTGAAATTTATTTATGATTTTAACAATGATTTCGTGCTCATGATTGTAAATTCGTGGATAACACAAAACTTATGCGGTAAGGTTCAATCTCAGACAGAGGTGGATCTATTGAGATCGGATTAATTTAAAAAATGCTCTGAGAGCTGGCAGATTGAGTTTAATGTAGAAGAATTAACAGTCACGCGCATGGGAACATCCAAAAAGGAATGCATTTACATGATGGGAAAGAACAATATTAGAAAGATAGAAAAGTAAAGGGACATAGGTGTTATAATAAATCACAGGTAACATAGTGAGCAAGTATAGTTGGCAGCCAATAAGACAAATGCAATGTTAGGTATGATAAAAATAAACATTGCACATAAGAGTGCGGGAGTGATAGTCCAACTGTGTACATCATTAGTGATACTTACATTGGAGTACTGTGTACAGGTGTGAAGTCCTTATCGAGATATAAACGTGCTGGAAAGGATAGAAAGAAAAGCTACTAAACTGATAGTGGGATTCCAGAGTTATAGTTATAAGGAAATACTCAGAAAAACTGGCCTACAGTTTCTAGAACAGAAATGAGTTCGAGGTGACAAGTTCATAAATTAGTCAATGAAAAGCATAAATTAGGATATACCAAGTTTTTCCAACTACAACCGGCTTCAAGAACTAGAAGGCACAACTTCAAATTATTTAAAGGCGGGTCAACATTAGATATTAGGAAATATTATTTTAGTTAGAGAGTAATGAATCTTTAAGATCCATTGCCACGTGATATAGTAGAAACAGGGTCAGTTAATGCATTCAAAAATAGATTGGAAGCATACAGTTTATTTTAAGTTTAGGTGGAGTGGAATAAATTGGTTGTATACAGAATCTGAAGTGCCTTTTAAGCCAGTATAATGAAGTTAAGTCACGTTTACATATAAAATAGACACTTTTATGTGAGGGATAAACTGTACATTGAGGAGAAAAGTGTAGGAACTTAACGCAACTCACTAGGAGTTCTGAGTTTGACATTCCTGCTTTAGAATCATGAATCCTTTCCATCCATGGCCTCTTCCTCTAAAGTACAGTTGTAGCCATGTCATTTAGTTGTCTGAAACATTAGGGCTTTAATAAATCCTTACAGTAACAAAAAGGTTTATCTTTGGGTATCTGTACACAATCAGCTTGGCCTCTATAGAGATTTATCCTTCCAATGTCTTGACCAACTGTCCAGTCAGTTGCGTTACCAGCGTAAACATTGGCTTCAAATACACCATGCCCAGGGCTGGTTGCTAGTTTCACTTTATATAGAATGTTCAGGTTTTTGTCGGACCTGTCCCAGTTCAATGTAAGTTTCTTAATCCGTCTAATTTTTTGGAGTGTCAAAACCGCACAAAGTTCCTGATTGATCTTTGAGTTTAGAGACTGCAGAATCAGCTGCCCGAGTTTCTCTGCCAGTTCCGACTTAACGCTAACATCTTCCATATTCTGGATCCCACAGATGCAGAAATCTTCAGGTATAGACGCATCCTTACATGTCCTGTTCATGGGTATAACATCAAACAGGCTGGCTCCGTATCTAGTTCGTGTAAGTATTGGTGGATTCTCGCTCTTAAAGTACAGCAATTCTAAAAGAGTTGCGTGTGTGTCGAAATGGTTTGTCAGACGTTTCGTATTTATTTGGAGATTTTTAGCAACCTCCGGATACTTAGTGAGAAACCAGTCTGGGAAAGTAAGAATAGTATACGGTGTCCGGCTTTCAAAAAAACCGTTTACTGAATCTCTTATTGTGCCAAATCTCGTGCCGTGGTCTGAGAAAGATATCAACAACGATCGATTGAGATGGCCTCTGTCGCTTAAAGATTTATAAAAATTGTACATGTCGTCGTCAATGGTTTTTGCATAGGTCTGGTCGTCGTGGGTCGCTTCAGTAAGCATTGCCACGCTAAAGACTGGTTTATCTGGAAATGAATCCATGAAACGGGTGACATAGTCTAGTATGACGTCGGATATTAGTTGATTACCTGCGCAAAATCCGCTGTATTTCCGAAATTCTTTATTTTTATACAATGCTAAAGCTAACGGGCGCATGTTGTATCGAGCGAAAGGAAAAGTAAACCCTTTCCTAAGATAGTGAAATGCACCTCCTCTTGGGCTGTCTTCTGTAAAAAGGGTGCGGTATCCAGCGTTTTCAAACTTGCGCCATAGCAAATCAAAACTGTCCATTAAATTGGTATCATTCCACCACTTATATAACTCCTTCTCTGGTCGGCCTGTGAACAAGGTGAAGAAATTCGGAAATGTGTTTTGTCCCACCTGCGCATGCATAGTTAAATCAAATGATTTGTGAGCATTCATTAAATATTCATAAGTCCTATTCATGCCTCTTATAAATTGATTTCTTTGAAGTGAGTCTAGTCCAACCATAATTACATTCAACGTTTCTTTTGGATCTGACTCGACTTGTCGCTTCTTTAAATTCAGGTAATACAATTCGTCATATTCGACTTTCCTTGGAATTAAAGTGAAGTATGACTTGGATACGATATGGGACGTGGTGTTCGTACACTCAACGAAAACAAATTCTGAATTGTCGGGGAGCGTGGCCGTGACATTGAAAGGTTTGGACCATTCGCTGGTTTGGAAATCGTTGTCACTTGTTTTATGTTTGAATATCTCACAAAATCTGCAGTGCTGAAACTCATTCCTGCCAAAATATTGCTGAACTAGGCTCGTATTTATCCAAATCTTGTTGTCTGTAATAAATGTTATGTCCGGTAGGAACGTTCCCTCACAATGAATTTCCTTTCTATCCAGCCCTGCCATTTTAACAACGCTGGGCTCAAAAGTATTTACATAGGGGTACACGCAAGCGATGGACAATGTTGTATTATCTAAAGAAGTTGTGTTGCCATTGTTGTCACTCCTGCTGCCAGCAGTTTCCTTGTAGAAACCTAAAACGTCTGTATCGTGGTTTATATTGAAAAATCCATGTTCATTACCATTGACTTTATCCATATTTTTATTGGAGAAAAGTCCGGTTCGGCTGTGATTGTTGATGCTGGTGAAAATCAGGTAACTTGCAACTACATTTGATACGTCTGTGTTGACCAGCATCAGAAATAGAACAATCAGCACTCCCAGTGTTATGACGATAAATGTAGTTTGTACAACAGTGGCACGATCTGAAATACATAAAATCAGATCGGATCAGTTCAAGTACCTTCTTACATGACTTAGTTACTCCTCTTCTACTATTATATCCGGAGGTCTTCCTTGTTTTTCTTGTCGGTTATAGTTTCTACAGGATCTGGTAGACTGACCCAGGTCCAACTCTTCTTGGTCTGACTCGGCCTACTCTCATCTTTTCTTGCTCCTTATAGTCTCTACAGGATCTGGTAGACTGACCCAGGTCCAACTTTTCTTGGTCTGACTCGGCCTAGCCTCTCATCTTTTCTTGCTCCTTATAGTCTCTACAGGATCTGGTAGACTGACCCAGGTCCAACTTTTCTTGGTCTGACTCGGCCTAGCCTCTCATCTTTTCTTGCTCCTTATAGTCTCTACAGGATCTGGTAGACTGGCCTAGGTCCAAATCTTCTTGGTTTGACTCGGCCTACTCTCATCTTTTCTTGCTCCTTATAGTCTCTACATGATCTGGTAGACTGACCCAGGTCCAACTTTTCTTGGTCTGACTCGGCCTAGCCTCTCATCTTTTCTTGCCCCTTATAGTCTCTACAGGATCTGGTAGACTGACCCAGGTCCAACTTTTCTTGGTCTGACTCGGCCTAGACTCTCAACTTTTCTTACCCTTTATAGTATCTACAGGATCTGGTAGACTGGCCTAGGTCCAAATATTCTTGGTTTGACTCGTGCTACTCTCATCTTTTCTTGCTCATTATAGTCTCTACAGGATCTGGTAGACTGACCCAGGTTCAACTCTTCTTGGTCTGACTCGGCCTAGCCTCTATCTTATATTTTTATTTATTTCCATCTTACTCCGTTTCTGTCAATCCTAGCTTCTGATTATACAGAACGGACGTCTACAGCGCGAGTAGATAGCGGACATAGAGGCTTCACCTTTCAGGGGATTTTGATGACACGGTTCTGGTCATGATGGTGTTTCATGGCTGGGCCACAGGTATCCGAGCATGGATTCCTAATCAAGAAGCCATTAAATGTAAATTGCAACTGTCTTTATTTCGACTCAGGGTTATCCGAGACTAAACATTGGTAAGAAGTTGTATTTTTAAACCACTGGCCATGGTCACATTAAACGTTAGCAAAATATATGAAATAGGACACTCTAAACCAGGCAGAAAAGAAACAGAGAGATAAGTGAGAAACACGTGAACAACGAACAGATCTAAGGAAGTTTAACTCTATCTCAGCCATTTCGAGCATGAACAGCCAAGAAATCCGAGGAATTTGGACTGTATCTCAGTCATTTCGAACACAGCGTGGTTTTTTTTTTCGTAAAGAGTAACTTCTCATTGTCTGAAATCAGGTCAACGGAAAGTCAACTATTCAGCGGACAGAAAATGTTGTCTTTGATTATCACTTCTTATCATGTTGAGGTTTTTGTGCCAAAGTTGGGTAAACTCCTGGAGAAAGTTGTTGTAAATGCCATTGTCGTGGACAGGATTTGCGAATTTGGTAGCTGAACTAAATCCAGCCAGTACCTCAGGCGACTGTCTCATGTCATAAGCAAGATTGACAGTTGTGTTGTTGTAGGTCTGGAACAGGAAGATAGGCAGTGGGTGAAATAAGGGAGTCCAGCAGTGTAGATCAGGGAATAGTTATTCTGAAAGCACATAATACCATTGAATGGTAGATGTCCAAAGAAGTGGTAGTAGTTGAGTTTTGGAAGTAAGTACACAAGCAATTTCAGAGCGGAGGCAGAGGCACTGAGGGCGGCAGTGGAAGAAATGGGGACACACAGTAAAAATGAAAGCCATATAGTCCTGCTTACAGATGCTCTCGCCGTAGTCACAGCGCTAAAAAGCCAGAAAAATACTGAGCTTAATGACTTAAGAGCAGCAATCTGCAAACTGTGCCTGCAGTCCGCACCAAAAAGGGTAGTGGTACAGTGGGTCCCATCACACTGCAACATCCAAGGCAACGAGGAGGCAGACAGACTGGCAAAAGAAGGTGCATGACTACCACAAACATATACTAGTATGACGTACGAAGAGTCAAAACGGCTTATCAAAGCCAGATACATGACCAAATGGGAAACCGAACATACTGGTTACACCAAAAACGATGCCTATTACCAGTTGAACCGAAGAGAGCAGGTCGTTGTCTTCAGACTTCGCACTGGCCACAATAGACTGAGGTACCACCTATTCAACAAATTGAAGATAGGGTGTACCGACGAATGCCCGTGCGGTACTGGTAAAATGACCGCTGAACATCTGCTGCAGAACTGCCCGACATACGAGGATCAGAGAGAGCAGATGTGGCCATCACCAGTGGAACTACAAGACAAGCTCTATGGCAGTGTCGACAGCCTTAAGATGACCGCCGCTTTTTTCGAAAAAATAATGGTTACTGTCTGACTGCGTACGAAGAAGAAGAAGAAGAAGAGTTTTGGAAGTAAAGATGGGACCCAGGAAGTGAGTTCTGGATTTTCATTTTTTTTTTTTAGATCACAAAAGCTAATGGCAGGAAATGGCCATGCAATAAGAAATTGTAGCATGACGTGATTAATTGTCCTCAAATCCAAGGATATGACACAAAAAGCTAGAATTCTGAGTTAACATTTGCGGAAACAGGCAGGCGATTTATGGCAAATTGAGAACAAGTGTGAAGCTGAGACATGTACAAAATTGTCTAAATCTGACGATGGTGGTCTGAATCGAGCGAGTATCTGTTCAACAGCTTGTGTTCTTGAAGTTGGTCGTAGCCCAAATGGTAGCGCATGTCAAAAAAGTGTTGGGAAAACACTAGGGAACACTTTCCTGAGTCTGAACGTGAGATAGGTGTAGCTCATTTCAGACATGATGATAAGATTTTGGAGTGGTACAAAATTATAATATATTTTTGTTCTCTTTGCCTTTGCGGCGTTGTGGTTTCGTTTTGTTTTCGTGTTGCAAAAGCTTTCCACCAAACGCGAGGTGGCCCGTCAGGGTGTATCTTCATTTTAATCCTTTTATGCTTGCACATATCTGTGAATCCTTATCTGTGGACGACAGACTGTTCTCTTGCCACTCACCAACTGTCCATACAGGTTATCTTTGAGAATGCGGGAATCTCCAATGCGACGAACATGACTATAACATCGTAGTCTTCGCTCTCTAAGAAGAATGTACATGCTTGGCAGACCGGTACGAGAGTGAACCTTTGCATTTGTTCTTCTGTCCCTCAAAGTAATTCCAAGAATGGATCGTAAGCGCGGTAGACGGAAGGTGTTAAGGGTAGTGCTGTGGATGACGTTTTGTAGATGCTCGCGTGTCTCAGCAACAGTGGTGCCGGGTATCTAGAATCTCCTCAAAAGCTTTGAAAATCATTTTGTAGTGCAGAGTCTGATTTTCTACTTGCACCAATATGTGGCTTTCCTGATGCCAATGCTTTGGTGGTGGGTGCATTCGCGATAGCATATGTTGGTCTTTTGTCTTCTTCTTCTTCTTCATCGTACGCTGTTTACAGCGATATTTACTATATTTGCTAGGGGTCACTTTTCTGGTTCTTGAGAGAGAAAACTGTTGTCAGAATGCTATTGGTCGCTTTCCTGATTCTTGAGAGAGAAAGCTGTTGACGAAACACTAACGATCGCCTACCTGAACACGAATTCGAGAAGCCATTTTATTTTACCGTAAAACCGGAGCAGACGAAGTCGCCAGTTCGTCAGACGTTACAGGTACGTTACCAGAGACGAGTAACAAGAAACAAGAACACAGTTAACAATAAGATTATGTTGTTAGGGACAGAAATATATTCGAATTCTTCAAGAGATTACTAACATAGGGATAGACTACAGCAGAGAGGTTTTCTTGCTAGTAGCATAAATTATCTGATTTGTTTGTGTAAACGTATAACGTTGTGGAATACGATTCGTGTTTTGTTTAATTTTATAGTCGTTTTGAGTAATTTCAGAGGGAAAGTAGTAATTCAGGAGCAATAAATTAGTGTGCAACCTGTAACATTAACGACAATGTGAAACGTGATATTCTGACGTTTGTTTTGTTGTTGTGTGTTTATTTGTTTATCCTACGCTACTCGTGCAGAGGTATTCATTGTTGGGGAGTTATCTTGAACACAAATCTGGAAGAACAGAGTTCAAAGAATGTGATTTACACAACTAGCAAAATATATATACTCCTACGTACCAGACCTCGTACATAAAACAAACCTAACAACAAGAAAGTCATTTACATCATGAAAGACAACACGAGTGCAATAACTGATAGACCCCCTAATTACAAGAATGCCATTCCCATCAGAGACGAGAACACGAGTGCAAGAACTAATATAGCCCCTAATGACAAGAAAGTCATTCCCATCATGGACGAGAACACGAGTCCAAGAACTGATAGAGCCCCTAATGACAAGAAAGTCATTCCCATCACGGAAATAAAACAACTGCTTAGGGATGCCCTTGTCGGACATGTCAACAACATTTCCCGTCCATTTTATCTGGGTTTGCTGTAGAAGCCTATGTATGCTCAACAGGTTAGACGTGTTGATGATTTCGGAGTTAGCTCCCTTCCTACCAACTAATTCTGAACAGTCAGTATGAAAGCGAAGGGGTTGCCTGGCATACCTGCAATACGCTGTCCATGTTTCCCCACCAATGCAGAGGAACGGTTAACACTAGAGCGCAATATACTTTTAACATGGCACCGACATTGATGCATTGGCGTTTCCAAACATAAGTTAGTAGTATGCAAACGTCTTTCAAAAACTTTCCGTGGTTGTCCGGTTATTGAACACCAACTCAATATTGGATGTCCCGATGAAAGCATTGGCGAGGTAAAGTAGTGAGCAAATTGAGACATTATTCAAGTGCTTATGTAGCTGACCTCTATCAAAAATTTAGAGGAACAAGACTGGTATCCGTTAAAGTAGGATAGGATCCCTACTTTATAAACTTCTGCAGGACGAACATCTGACCCCGAAGTCTTTCCGCAAGGCATGTGGTTGAATGCCTTCTGAACTTCTTTTATGTTGGGCGCAATATCTGACTCACCGTTGGTCTCAACTTGTGACATGCGTGGTATGGCTTGCTCGCTGCTGGTGGTTGAGGAATAATTGATCAATGCATAGAAGTGTACAGCTTTCCAGTTTCTGACCTTTTTCTGATAGTAGTGTCGTGTCACCAGTATCAAAGACTTGAGATTATCGATGGGTATGAGGATTACATACTCCTATCACAGCCCCATACTTCTTCTTCTTCTTCTTCTTCTTTATCGTACGCAGTCAGACAGTAACCATTATTTTTTCGAAAAAAGCAGCCGTTATCCTGAGGCTGTCGACACTGCCATAGAGCTTGTCTAGTGTTGCCACTGGTGATGGCCACATCTGCTCTCTCTGATCCTCGTATGTCGGGCAGTTTTGCAGCAAATGCTCAGCGGTCATTTTCCCGGTACCACATGGGCATTCGTCGGTGCCACCTATCTTCAATTTGTTGAATAGGTGGTACCTCAGTCTATTGTGGCCAGTGTGAAGTCTGAAGACCACGACCTGCTCTCTTCTGTTCAACTGGTAATAGGCATCGTTTTTGGTGTAGCCGGTATGTTCAGTTTCCCATTTGGTCATGTATCTAGCTCTAATAAGCCGTTTTGACTCTTCGTGTGTCATACTAGTTTCTGGTTGTGGTAGTTTTGCACCTTCTTTTGCCAGTCTGTCTGCCTCCTCGTTGCCTTGGATGTTGCAGTAAGATGGAACCCACTGTACCACTATCCTTTTTGGTGCGGCCTGCTGGCATAGTTGACAGAGTGCTGTTCTTAAATCAAGAGCCCCATACAATAGTTATTGCTTTTTCCTATCTACATATAAATAGATCCCAAATAGTCTTGCTGGTGAGTCAGACATCCGGCATTCTTCTAAGTTGATTCTGGACTACCCTTTGCATATTGGTGAAGGCTACCTTTTTGGACGTTGACGAGGGACCTTGTTGGTAGATTCTGCAGAGTCAGTGTCTTTCAGTCAGAAGAGTCATGAGGTAGATTCTGCAGAGTCAGTGTCTTTCAGTCAGCAAAGTCATGATACCACCATCATTCTCATTGAACCAGTCGAAGTGTCTTCGTGTGGTAGGACTCAGAATCTCTGAAGTGACATAATACACTGCATCTTTCAGCGGTGTTCATTTGTCCTCCACATTAAACTGACAAGACTGTTCATTCTATAGCAAATTGTCCAGAGCCCTTGAGATACTCTCTGCTAATGGACCACTTTGCTGATTTAAATGTTAAGCTGCCTAACCGCTGACGTCTCCTGGGCTCTATGTAGAGTCTAAATTTAGACGCAGTCAGTCTATTGGCCAGTCACTGGACTGCACTGCACACAATCTTAGTCACACGCAGGTCACATCTGTCACACAGTCGTGTGATGTCATAGCCAATGAGATGCCACTGCTTAGAGCCCACTTCAAGAGAGTGTAAAAATGTCAATGACATCTGTGATCTGGCCCTTGCATGTTCGGGTGAAGTCATTCATGGAATCGTTAATCAGACCTTTACATGTCCAGGTGAAGCTGTTCATAGCATCTGTGAACTGACACTTGCCAGGTTCAGGTCAATCTATCCATGGTCTATCCGATCTAGTGTAAATAGGTCCAGCTAAAGTCCCACATTGCCTCTATAATCTGACCCCCACCGGGTAGTCGTGTCTCACTGAAAACAACTCTATGTAGATTGTAGCGAGCCACACACCCAGCCAGCAGGGTTTTGGGTCTTACGGCTCCATCGGCCGTGGCATTGGCTAGTCTCCCGTTTTTTCTTTGCTGGTGTCCGAACAAGTACGTACAGTTTACCTGCAAGGTCACAGTCTTTCTTAACTATCTGGGCCCAGTGATGTAATCATTTTGGCTGAAGAAAGAACATGGGCATTGACTGGCCATGACGTCTATGGACAGGAACTACCAGAGGAACCCGCCCGCTCCTCCTCCCCCCCCCGCCCCCGTCCACCCTTCCATACCTAGGTAAATCACTGGACACCAGGCTAATATGGACATAAAATGAAATTGAAACGTGTCAGCATAAATCTAACCAAGTGAATCCATTTAATACAAAACTGAGCATGAACTGTGAACGTTGCATGCCTTCACATACTGACATTACTGCGCACATGATATCTGGATATCCAATAACGGACTAAACAACAGTAGTCAAATCTTAAAACCATGCTGAAAGAATTTCTAGGCGTGTTCAAGTGAAACCCGACCTAACTGCAACAATTGAACATACGTACGATGGGCATGATGAAGTTACTTTTTGTGTAAACAGCCCATACCATCCGTCAAGTGTGCAATATGTCATTATCCCCCGACTCATAGTTTCCTCAGCAGACCGTTACAAACATGGAGGTGTGATACGGAATCCGTCCAGAGTTGATCAACAACCGGTGATTCGGTTTCTAGCAGCTGGAGGATGTCGACCAGTTGACATTTATCGCCGAATGCAGGCAGTGTCTGTAACGGTCTGATGAGGAAACTATGAGTCTGAGGATAATGACATTTTGCAAACTTGACGGCTGGTATGTGTTGTTTACACCAGAAGTGACGTCGTCATACGTCGTTCACTTGTTGCAGTTTGGTCCGGTTTCATTTGAACACGCCTCGAAACAAAGAAAGGATTACAGAGTACTAAAACTGCAGAAAAGTGCAGACGGCTCTCAAGTCATTAAACGAAAAAATTATTGCACGCTTATGGGCGAAAATCCTTTACAAAAAACATTCACAACAACAGAACTAGTTATTTCATGTGAGACCTGGGACAGATAAAGGGCGAGCCACTAATCCCTTTCAGCACATTTACATAATTGAGGAGCAGCACCACTTACCAGAATTAATTAAAAAATAGGCACCCACTTCGATAAAGAGAGAAATATATAATCTAGGAATGCATTCGAAAGACCATCCAGCTAGAGCATAGACTAACACATACACAGGGACAGGAAATCAAATTAACAGTGACCACCACAAATCTGCTGTCAAATAACTGCACGAGAGCATGAGCTGCAGTGGTCAGCGACCCATAGCTGACTGCTAGTGTCAGGATCATTGAGCCAGAGCTGCAAAGACCCTTCTACACCTCAAAGCGGGGATCCTGGATATCAGGCTGCAGCAGGGCAGACTGGCTAAGGAGAAGGGATCGAAGAGGGAATGCTAACCCGGTACTCAAAAAATGCTTGCTGAAGTCGGATGTGTTGGACCGAAAGGTGCAAATATCGCAGTCAAGCTGTAAACTACGACACAAGGCATTCCGTTGTCTGGACTACATTCTGCTACTTAAGCCCTTTCAGGGTTTGGTAGCGGGAGATTGAGAGCGAACGAAGCCAAGCCAAATAACTGCACAGCTGAGGCTAGGCCCTAAGAACAGTGGTAGCACTTGTGTAAAATAAAGACGATAACAAAAACAAGATACTGTTTCTTACAGATCTTTGTCAAGAAGAGATCAAGTGGCAATGTTCAGATTACTAACAGATCACGGGCACAGGGACAAATCATATGTTCAACAAATACAAAATCGATCACTGTAGGAAGAGCAAAAAAACATGTGAACGAGAGGAGCAGAGTGACAGCATGACACTCCACAACCAAATTAATGGATAAACAATATGGAGACGAGGATATCACGAGTCAGTCTGCCAAGTTTATGTGAGACAAAGATGGTTATTTGCAGGATAAATAATATGGGGACGAGGATATCACGAGTCAGTCTGCCAAGTTTATGAGAGAAATAGGGAAGTTATTTGCAGGATAAACAATATGGGGACGAGGATATCACGAGTCAGTCTGCCAAGTTTATGAGAGAAATAGGGAAGTTATTTGCAGGATAAACAATATGGGGACGAGGATATCACGAGTCAGTCTGCCAAGTTTATGAGAGAAATAGGGAAGTTATTTGCAGGATAAACAATATGGAGACGAGGATATCACGAGACAGTCTGCCAAGTTTATGAGAGAAAAAGGGAAGTTATTTGCAGGATAAACATTACGGAGACGAGGATATCACGAGTCAGTCTGCCAAGTTTATGAGAGACATAGATGGTTATTTGTAGGATAAACAATATAGAGACGAGGATATTCCGAGACAGTCTGACAAGTTAATGAGAGACATAGATGGTTATTTGCAGGATAAACAATATGGAGACGAGGATATTCCGAGTCAGTCTGCCAAATTTATGAGAGAAATAGATGTAGTTATTTGAAAGCAAAAATAAAGATGAACTAGAATGAAAAGAAGAAGAAAAAGGTTATGAAGAAGAAGATGAAGAAGAAAAAGAAGAAAGTCATGTTGAAAAGACTCAGATTGTCTCGTCCACCACTAGAAATAACATACATCACACATACAACAGATGTGTGTTCTAAACCTCGGTGAGACAGTCTTTTATCTTGGATAATGTCACAGCAGAGACACACAACTTTAAAAAACACTCAGTCTTGTAAATCGTTACCGAGTCCTTTTGTAGTAGTAACAAAAACTACGATGATACTTTTATTGACATTATAGTGAACAATGAACCAGCAATTTGTAAAACAAATTAACTGCAAATAAAGGTTTACAAATGTGCAAAAACTGATGTTATTGTTAACTGTAAAAATTGTAGTATATTAATTTAAAGTTCAGTTCAGATGCCATTCTCACAACGAATATCTGCTGCTATCAAATGTTCAGTGAACTATTGTCTTGTTCGTTCAATCTGACAGACTTTTCTCTGTCCATCTCTTGTTCGTTCAATCTGACAGACTTTTCTCTGTCCATCTCTTGTTCGTTCAATCTGACAGACTTTTCTCTGTCCATCTCTTGTTCGTTCAATCTGACAGACTTTTCTCTGTCCATCTCTTGTTCGTTCAATCTGACAGACTTTTCTCTGTCCATCTCTTGTTCGTTCAATCTGACAGACTTTTCTCTGTCCATCTCTTGTTCGTTCAATCTGACAGACTTTTCTCTGTCCATCTCTTGTTCGTTCAATCTGACAGACTTTTCTCTGTCCATCTCTTGTTCGTTCAATCTGACAGACTTTTCTTTGTCCATCTCTTGTTAGTTTAATCTGACAGACTTTTCTCTGTCCATCTCGTGTTCCTTCAATCTGACAGACTTTTCTTTTTCCATCTCTTGTTCGTTCAATCTGGCACTTTTCTCTGTCCATCTCTTTATAGTTCAATCAAACAGACTTTTCTCTGTCCATCTCTTGTTAGTTCTATCTGACAGACTTTTCTCTGTCTCTCGTTAGTTCAATCTGACACTTTCATCGGTCCATTTCTTGTTAGTTCAATTTGACACTTTTCTCTGTCCATCTCTTTATAGTTCAATCAGACAGGCTTTTCTCTATCTCGTGATATTTTCTTCCCACATACAAAGTTCTTTTCCTCTGACAAGTTTTCCTTGCACTTTTCCTCCAGTATTTTTTTCCATCAAAGCACCTTCTTTATTTATATGACTAAAATTTAATGAGATTGTTGGTTAGCTCAAAAAATGAACAACGATTGGTGTTGTTTCTTTTGTTGATTATGCTGTTATTGTTGCTGCTGTTGTTGTTCAAAGTTACTCGTGCTGAGTTCTTCATCCTGAAGACGCATCTTTGATAGTGAGTTACCATGCTCTTATTATATCCTGAGACGTACTGAAGACGGGGTGTTTGGATCATCCTAGCTGTAGTGCAATGCAATGTTTTTCAACAGGTTCGACACTGTGGGAATCACAGTGTTAACCTAGTTGACTAGACTGCTTAACACAACCTGTTTCCAGGTCAACTGCCTAATTGTGAGCTAGTTTGTTACAGTTGACTTTAATGTTAGCTCTGGATCCAATGGACAATATTTAAGCGCGATGAAAATACCCAAAAAATGGAGAATAAATGTGTACGTACTGCTGAAAGGTTTCCACCAGGGCGCCATTTCTACCAACTCTGCACCATTTGAATGACAATATGACATTATGTGTTATGTTATATACTAACATCTGTGTTGGCGTTAGGCTACGCCCACTTGAGAAACGGTTCTAAAGTTGTTTCCAAGTGGTGGGATTTGTTGAACATAACAGAAAGTTGGGATCATAGTCGTTAGTGAAAGTGTCAGGTGGGACATTCTAACCAAGACCCCACCACAAAGCCACACCATGCACGTGGAAAAAGGCTTTGTTACATAATACTAGAAAGCGAGGTGTTGATTGACACTCTGATCTCAGTAGCTGTGAGCCTGTCGATAATTCTATCATTACACTACAACAAGGAAGGTCATGACCCACCTTCTTCAGCATGCACCGAGATAGAGGAAGATTCCATAGAAGGTATTATCAGAGACAATCCATTAAGAGCGGCCAACTCAGCTTTCGAGCAACAATATTGCATCCAGCTGCCGATTAAGATAAAGTAAAAATATTATGCAATTCCAACGAGCGGAGTAGATTATGTATCACCTCTTGTTCTGACTGTCGTTTACCATGGTTACATAGACCTTTTCATTCCATGATGTTGAAACGTTCATTAGGATCATTAGGACATTTCAAAGGATGTGTAACACCTGCAGTGACGATTGAGGGTGAAGTTGGAAGTTGGATTGGGTCATTAACACACTCCAAAAAGTTAGGGAACATCTGGAGTGACGATTGAATGTAAAGTTGGATTAGGTCATTAACACACCAGACGGTTGTGTAACAACTGCAGTGACGATTGAATGTAAAGTTGGATTAGGTCATTAACACACCAGACGGTTGTGTAACAACTGCAGTGACGATTGAAGGTGAAGTTGGAAATTGGATTGCGTCATTCACTCACTCTAAAATGTTGGGGAACATCTGGAGTGACGACTAAAGGTGAGGTTGGAAATTGGATTGCGTCATTCAATCACTCTAAAATGTTGGGGAACATCTGGAGTGACGATTGAAGGTGAGGTTGGAAATTGGATTGCGTCATTAACTCACTCTAAAATGTTGGGGACCATCTGGAGTGACGACTGAAGGTGAGGTTGGAAATTGGATTGCGTCATTAACTCACTCTAAAATGTTGGGGAACATCTGGAGTGACGATTGAAGGTGAGGTTGGAAATTGGATTGCGTCATTAACTCACTCTAAAATGTTGGGGAACATCTGGAGTGACGATTGAAGGTGAGGTTGGAAATTGGATTGCGTCATTCAATCACTCTAAAATGTTGGGGAACATCTGGAGTGACGACTGAAGGTGAGGTTGGAAATTGGATTGGGTCATGGGACACTCCAAAGATATAGGTGCAGCGATGTCAGAAGGTGAAGCTGGAAGCTGCTTTTTGCCATAAAGACACTCCGAAGGTTGTGGAACAGGTTCAACGATTTGTGAATGTGATGTAAAAAGTTGGATTGTGTCACATGACACTTAAAAAATTATGAAACAGATGCAGCGACGTCTGAAGGTGAAGTTGGAAGCTGGATTAGATCATTAAGACACTCTGAAGGTTGTTGTATATGTGCAGCAACGTCTCAAGGTCCTGGTAGAGTACTAGAAAAAAACAGTCTTTGTAGAATGTCCTGGCCAAAGTGCTGTTGCCTCAGTTCTTTAGATGAAGGTTATTGTGCTGGACAGTTCCACAAGACTCTCAAACAGCTTTTTATGTAGGTTTGTCTCCGTGGTCTAGTACTCGATCAAAGCAGTGATAGTTGTCTCTCGTCTGGACGACTTTTGTTATGGTTTAGAAAAGGTTCTACTTTTCCTCAAATGTGATTCCCTTCAAGATTGCGGAGTGAACTGTATTTTGTTTAGGATTCGTTATTTGGATGTAAATACAGATTATTCGGGAACCACTACTCTTGTGAGACCTAAAGTAACCAATTAAGTCATGTAAAAGTTATATTCTCTGACATATACAGGAAGTTGATAGAAGCTATATCACAGCTTATAAATGATGTAAGGAAAAATAGCGCGGCAAGATAAAGGACAAAGTAGCGATTTGTCGAACAAAATCGCTATGTTAATTGTTTGTTGGTTGTGGCAGACGGTGACAGGGGTTGTTCGTTACCTTTATGGATTAGTAGCCGGTAGACAAACGGGAATATGAAACAGAAAATACATGATAACTATGTATTGATAACAAGCGGAGTGACAGTGGACGAAAGGCAACAAACTAAGTGGGTTTTATATTACACCCAGGACGGACTAATGCAGTGGTAGAAACATCTTACATACAGGACTGACTAATGTAGTGGTAGAAACATCTTCCATCCAGGACTGACTAATGTAGTGGTAGAAACATCTTACACCTAAAACTGACTAACTTAGTAGTAGAAACATCTTACATCCAGGACTGGCTAATCCAGTGGTAGAAACATTTTACACTCAGGAGGGACTAATGTGTAGTGGTAAAAACATCTTACACCCAGAATTGACTAATATAGTGGTAGAAACATCTTACAACCAGAACTGACTAATGTAGTAGTAGGAACATCTTACAACCAGAACTGACTAATGTAGTGGTAGGAACATCTTACAACCAGAACTGACTAATGTAGTGGTAGGAACATCTTACAACCAGAACTGACTAATGTAGTGGTAGGAACATCTTACAACCAGAACTGACTAATGCAGTAGTATAAATATCACATATCAGAAAAAATAATATAAATCTGTTTGCACGGCAAAGAAAAAACAGCAACGTATAAAGTTAGTAGTGTATCCTTTGCAGAACCTCAACATATTTGGCTGTTACAAGTTTCTTGGCAAGTGGGAATTACGGTAGGTTGCCATTGCTTTCCCTACGAAGAGGAGTGGGAAAAAAACAACCTTGTCTACCAAATGACGTAGCTTTTCTCACATCCCGAGCGTGCTGATGAGGATGGACCTGGGTGCTCTAGGCATTTCTGCTATGCTTGGCTTCATCTGCATGTTACTCAGTACTACGGGGATCACGTCAATCCTTCACCTCATTAGGCTGCCATTAAAACAGCCCATTTCTAGGAAGATTGCAGTGAAGTCAAGGTGAGGGTCTTGGCCAGTATATTTACTTGACCCTAACTAACATGTCTGATCAGTATATTTTAGCTGAACAGACGCTGGTCTTTCTCCTCGACTCTATGGGGTGAATGTAACTATAACGGTTAACATCTAGTTAACCTGTGTGCCGAGCAAGGACGTTTTGTTACGAATATCTTCTTTCAGTACAGATACAGTCACATGCAGACGTGGTATAAATAGGATGACCTGCATACATCATCTAAACTAGACTTCATTCTAACCAGTGGGTCAGAAAAACAGTACATCCCTGATTCCAAGGTAATACCAAATGTGAGATTAGACATAGATTATCGGACTGTAGTACTCTACTGGTGCCAAAAGGTCACACTCAAAGTACGAGCTACAGGGACTGCAGAGGTCATTAATATTAATAGAATGGCAGACGTAGCGGTACAGACAAACGTTAAACAGAACATGAAACTAGCAGACGATCAGCGGACACACAAAGATGGAGGGGTAGAAGAAGATTGACAAGGTTTCAAGTCTGATGTTCAAGATGTTAAACAAAAAACATACAGGAAAGATCCCGTCACGCCATTCGACGTTTAAGAAATATGGTGTTAGGCCCATATTATTATGTAACTAACGGAACTTAGTGAATGATGTGGTCAGCATCACGCCGGATGCCTTTATTTCCCGGACTGAACCGGTATTCAATGTGCCTTGACATTCAAATCTGGAAAAAACTAGGAAAGAAGGAGTAAGAAAGAAATGGACGATGTGATGACATGAGAAGGTGCAATCATATAAAAGATTTCTTTATTTAAGAAATAGAGAAATTCAAATTGAAACAGACTACTATGACTGAATGCAGACGAGACATGGAGCAATGATTGACATTCTATAGTCACATGAGCAGACATAGCAGGTATATGGAGAAGTGCTTAGTTACCTGTGTTGACAAACACATTGGGACTTTTACAAAAAGATTCGTGCTATGCCAATGTGGTATAAGAATTAAGATTACATAATAAAGAAAAGACAGAGATGGCAAGGCGATCTTCGATAATAATGGAGAGTATACTTTAGATGGTGACTCATGTCAAAAAAAAAGCCAATGCTCAGACCATGTCTGTTAATGTTACGTCATGACAAACAATCCCTGACCATTTAGTACAAAACAAGAGAACAATCCTACAGTAGTAAGTTACAGAAGTTATTAGGAGTTGCCATATAAACAAGGCCCCCATGAGATACTATAAAAAAGGTCACATGAAATGACATAAAAACAAGACCCTAAGAGATACAATAAAAACAACGCCCCAGAAGATACCATACAAACAAGGCCCAAGGAAAGAGCATAAAAACAAAGCCCCAGGAGATGCCATAAAAACAAGGCTCAAGGAGATTACAAAAAGACAAAGTTCAAAGAGATGCCATAAAAACAAGGCTCAAGGAGATTACAAAAAGACAAAGTTCAAAGAGATGCCATAAAAACAAGGCCCCCAGGAAATGCCATAAAAACAAGACTCCGGAAGATGACATAAAACAAGGCCCCAGAAGATACCATTCAAACAAGGCCCCAAGAGATGCAAAAAAAAACAATGTCCCCAGGAGAAGCCATAAAAACACGACCCCGGAAGATGACATAAATCAAGGCCCGAGCAGATACCATACAAACAAGGCCCCAGAAAATACCATAAAAACAAGACCCCCATGACATAACGTTAAAACTAGGTCGCAGGAGATGCCATAAAAACAAGACCCCATGAGATGACGTTAAAACAAGATATCACTATGTCCACTATGTCCACTAAGCAAATGTTGATCAAGACATTGATAGTCCAAACTTGATGTTAGGAATGTCAAACTTCGATCATATTAGGTAGACACAAACGTAAGATCGAGACTTGTGAGATGCGTTGTGTACGAAGTGAAGCCAGAAAAACAATTCACGACAGATAGACACAAACATAAGATCCAGACCTGTGAGATGCGTTGTGTACGAAGTGAGGCAAGACAAATAATTCGCACAGGTAAACACAAACGTAAGATCGAGACCTGTGAGATGCGTTGTGTACGAAGTGAAGCGAGAAAAACAATTCACGACAGGTAGACACAAACATAAGATCCAGACCTGTGAGATGCGTTGTGTACGAAGTGAGGCAAGACAAATAATTCGCACAAGTAGACACAAACGTAAGATTGAGACTTGTGAGATGCGTTGTGTACGAAGTGAAGGGAGAAAAACAATTCTCACTGGTAAACACAAACGTAAGATCGAGACCTGTGAAATGCGTTGCGTAAGAAGTGAAACGAGAAAAATAATTCCCACAGGTAGACACAAACGTAAGATCGAGACTTGTGAGATGCGTTGTGTACGAAGTGAAGCGAGAAAAGCAATTCTCGACAAAATTAGCAACTATTACCTGAAGTATATTGTAAATATGACATTGATTAACTACTAAATTAGCACAAAGAAGATAACGTGGTTTGGTCATTTGACAAGGACGCAGTACGATCAATCTACAGCGGAATCAAACTACATGGAGGTTTCAATGACACAAATTCAGCTTAACGAGCCTGTAAAGGAGGGAAAACAAATTAAATCTACAATGAATTAGCTCCACTCAGCAATTTAAGGCTTTTAGAAGAGTAACATCACCAGTATGCAATGTTATAACGACCGAATTTATACAAGCATGTGTGTAATCCAGTGTCAGTGTTTACTACGTACTGTGCAAGGTCTGGAACAGAGCAATATGTCTAAAAAAAAAAAAAAGATGTGTCTATATGCAATTCCCTAATAAAAGCGACTTAAAGCGATGCTCTAACTACCGAACCATTACTTTAAGAAGTCATCCCAGAAAAATTAATTTTGAAGTGGGTATAAAGAAAACTAATCACGGAAGTTTATTAAGAAGATGCAGGTTTAAGACATGAGAGGAGAATGAAAGATCACATTTTTAACATAGGAAATAGCATCGCAAAATGCAGACAGTACAATTTAGACCTACACATTTGACTACATTAAGGCTTTTGATGGTGTGCGGCACCAAATGCTTTCAGACATCATTAATGAAAGACATAGGGTTTCTAACGTATCTGTTTCAACCAATCGAAGATCTTTATCAGTAAAAGCAAGAAAATCTGAACAGCTGGTGAAATGTCATACTGGTTCAAATTGCAAAAGAGAGTAAGACAAGGATGTTTGCTCTCCCCTTATCTAGTCGACATCTGTGCAGAAACCATAATGAGAAACGTCAAAACTACGACAATTACAGCAGTTCAATGCCCTTACAATCGGAGGAAATGAAAGGCCATAATTCAGATATACTGATGACAGAGTTAAAGTCTCAAATAGCTGGGAGGGATTAAAACAAATAATCCTGCCTGTTTAACGACACGGCAAAGAACAAAATCTGTATAGCATCAATAAAAACCAAGATAATCACCTCAGCTAAGCCAACAACAACAAAAAATAGATCCATAATTTTCTAGAGACGAAATAGAAATCAAAACATCATACCGTTTTGCATATTATAAGCAACAATGGAGACTGCAGGGAAGAATTCAGAAGAAGCAAAACTATGACATCGCAGA
This sequence comes from Ariolimax columbianus, assembly GCA_036924085.1. Lineage (NCBI taxonomy): Eukaryota > Metazoa > Mollusca > Gastropoda > Stylommatophora > Arionidae > Ariolimax > Ariolimax columbianus. The sequence goes on from JAVGWX010000012.1 coordinate 28,669,661, forward strand.
GGTTAAAAAAAATGAAAAACATATGGCAGAACACTAATGAGCAAACAAAACGAAAATCCCGTTGACATGTCTGAAGATTGGCTAGTCAGTTAAGTTCATATGCCATCTCCACAGCACATATCAGCTGGTCAGTTCACGTGCTTTCTCCACAGCAAAAGTTTGCTAGTCACGTGCAGGTGTCATCTCCACATCGAAGGTTGGCTGGTCTGTTAAGTTCATGAGTCATCTCCACAGAACGGTTTGCTAGTCACGTGCAGGTGTCATCTTCACACTGATTCTTGGCTTGTCAGTTCAGGTATCATCTCCACATTGAATCTTTGCTGGTCAGTTCAGGTACCATCTTCATATTGACGGTCGGCTGGTCAGTTCAGGGATCATTTCCCAATTCAAGGTTGGCTGGTCAGTTCATATGACATTTCTCCAGCGAATTTCAGTTGGTCAGTTTCTGTGCCATCTCCTCATCGAAGGTCGACTGGTCAGTTTAGGTGTTATCTCCATAGAGAACGTTGGCTGGTTAGTTCAAGTGTCATCTCCACAGAAAAAGGTTGACTGGTCTGTTATGTGCAGATGCTATCTCCACAGGGAAGGTAGTTTGGGAAGTTCAGGTGTCATCCCTTAATGGTAGATTGTCTGGTAAGTTCTGGTGCCATCTTCACAAGGAACCTTGGGGTGTCAGTTCAGGTATCATCCCTTAATGGTAGGTTGTCTGGTCAGTTCTGGTGCCATCTTCACAGTGAACCTTGACTTGTTAGTTCAGGTGTCATCCCTTAATGGTAGGTTGTCTGGTCAGTTCTGGTGCCATCTTCACAGGAAACCTTGACTTGTTAGTTCAGATGTCATCTCCACAGCGAAAATTGCCTGGTCAGTTCAGATGCCATCTCCACATTAATACAGTCAGTAATACATGATATTGGTGGTTAGTTACAGAGTGCCTAATATTATACGAACTGAAAAATAGTCTTCACAATCCGCGTAGCTCCACCTGGCACGAAGAACACAATCCACGTAGCTCCACCTGGCACGAAGAACACAATCAGCGTAGCTCCATCTGAGACACATAGAACACAATCCGCAGAGCTCCATCTGAGACACATAGAACACAATCCGCGTAGCTCCATCTGAGACACAAAGAACACATTCCGCGTAGCTCCACCTGAGACACAAAGAACACAATCCGCGTAGCTCCATCTGAGACACATAGAACACAATCCGCGTAGCTCCATCTGAGACACATAGAACACAATCCGCATAGCTCCATCTGAGACACATAGAACACAATCCGCATAGCTACACCTGAGACACAAAGAACACAATCCGCGTAGCTCCACCTGAGACACAAAGAACAAAATCCACATAGCTCCACCTGAGACATAAAGAACACAATCCGCGTAGCTCCACCTGAGACACAAAGAACACAATTCGCGTAGCTCCATCTGAGACACGAAGTAGTGTCGCACCCAGAATTGAAACAGAGAAACAAGCAGACGACTCAATGAGCCCTATCAGACTGAAATCTAGACGAAGTTTCTTACAGTAAAACACTGTCTCTACAGACTAATACCGGAACACGCCTCATTGAATGATGGTATGAACTGACGCGTGTCCCGTAGATCAACTGTGTGAGGAACCTGCGCCTAGCGTCACTTGACTTTCGCATAATGGAAGTAAAGACTCCGAACTGGTGTAACATGATATAGGGCATAGCTTCAAATAACCTAAAAAGGGAGATCCAGATTTGTTATTAGGAAATATATTTTTAGTAAGAGAGTTGTGAATGCTTGGAATGCATTGACACGGGAAATAGTGGAGCCAGGGACAATTAATGCATTTAAGAATAGATAGAATAGATAGAATAGTTTTTAGAAAAAGGAAATGTAAAATAAACTGTTTGTTTACAGACTCTGCAGTCTTCTAAACCAGTATAAAAACGTTAAGTTAAGGAAGAACTAAAGATATGGGTATACAAGGGTGATGAAGCATGTGGGGTAACACGCTGACCACCTGATGATCTAAGCCTTCTGGAAACATGTAATATGAATTACATTTTGAAGTAAATTACAAGGCAATCGATGTGGCTGAACATCAAACTTCATTGGAGACATGATGTCGGACGTGGTGCCCAGGACACAAAATGTAAATAAGTTGTGAAAATGGATCTTGCATTCCATATTTTCTTTCTGATTTCCATTTCTCAACTCCTATTTTCGGTTATCTGCAGTTTCTTGTCGACTTTGCAAAATTATTATGGGTTTGGTTTTTTTTTTTCAATATTAATTTCCAATCAGTATTTTTGACTTGCGATTTAGATCAATTTTACAAATTCCGTGAACTTCCGTTCACTTTCAGTCTGCATAACTATCTCATCTGTATATATGCGATAATTTATTAGTTATCATTATCGTCATCATCCTCATTATGTAAATTGTGGTTATGCTAGTGGTTAGGTGACACGGCTCACAACCCGAAGGTGCTGCGTTCGTTCCCCATTTAAAATTTAAAATGAATTTAAAAGAATTTAAAATGGGAAGCACACGCAGCAGTGTAAAGAATCTGTTTGTAAAACGCCGCCTATAAAGACTCAGGTTAATATGGCTTATGCTATTTTATAAATATTGCTCAACTTTGTTTAAAAAATAGAGTGTAGAACAGTCAAGGGAGCCAGAAACCTTCCTCAAGTAAAATCAGATAGGTAGATTGGTAATCCAAAACAGGACATCTAATAGTAGGATCATTCAAATCAGAACAATGCTTTTATAAAATTGGAAGTGATTTAATCACTGACCCTCACATTAGTTGTCCATCACAAGTGATGAAGACCACTCTTTGTTCAGCCGTGTGGACAGTCGTATCTCTTGCTGTGTCCGCTGAAATGGGTCACTTGCGCTGTGATTTGGATTAAAGTGAGGAAGAAACTGCACCTTTTGTCAACCTCACTCACAGAGCCTAAGCTACCTTTTGCCAGTCGCAAGACATTCATCGAGACGACTGGAGATAGCATAGGATGCAGATATTGCCTCAGGGTTACCACGGAAGCCTTTCCGTAAACATGTAACCCGCAGGGTAGAAAGGTGGGATGGCATCTAACGCAGTTTGTCGTGCCTTTTCGATGACCACAAGAGGTCGTATGGACAACACTCAGCGTGTGAGTGGGTCTGGCATCTCTCCCCAGCTGTATTCAGCTCATCATAGTAGCATCTAAAATTCACACACGCCAAATTCGTGAAGGTGAACCGGCAGAACCAACCCGTGAAATAAGTCACAGGTATAAGCGAAGTGCCATTCAGCCGGCGTCCAGACCAGGATAAACGGATGGAAGAAATCACAAAAAAAAGAACGAAATAACAAGTCCAGACGGAAAACAACACCACGTTTCCGTGAATACTATTGAAGTCGTCGACTAGTGTGAATTCCAGGCAAATCCGAGGTCTGGCGGCATCCATAATGATCCAAAACAGTAGAGAAATGTAGACTCGCAGCCAGTTATGGCGCCAATGAACACAAAACTGAAAATAATACAATGGAACTTCAGAGACCCCCACACAAACTTTAAGCCATGCTTAGGACTAGCCAATCGGGGAAAAGAAACAATATATGCAATACAAGAAACCATGCTAAACCCTACCAAAAGACTAAATATTCTAAAATACAATATAGTTAGGAACGATAGAGAGACAGGAGCGAACGGAGGAGTAGCCTTTATAGTACATGAAGAATACAACATCGTAATTTAAAGCTTGACTGCGATATTTGCACCTTTCGGTCCAACACATCCGACTTCAGCAAGCATTTTTTTAGTACCGGGTTAGCTTCCCTCTTCGATCCCTTCTCATTTGCCAGTCTGCCCTGCTGCAGTCTGTTATGCAGGATCACCGCGTGGAGGTGTAGAAGTGTATTGACAGCCTTGGTTTGCTGGCCCTGACGCTAGCAGTCAGCTATGGGTCGCTGACCACTGCAGTCCATGCGCTGCTCAGCATCTTGATTTTATATTATTTCTTTTTTATTTATTTCGTATTTAATTCCTGAGCCTCCCTCACATTTGACACCTAATTAGCTGCAAGAGTTGGAGGGCCCAAGTGCAGCGGAGTATCTACAAGTGGCCCACGATAGTCAGAAAATAGCTTACAAGTTTGAATACATGGCAGCGATGGAAAAATATGTGAGAGCAGTGATGAAAATCTGAAACATCGAGACCAGACAGAAAGAAGTCAACACAGATGTTCCTCAAGACTAGTATGAAAGAAATTAATATATGGGCCTCACTTAACTTAACTTAACGTCTTTATACTGGCTTAGAAGACTCTGCAGAGTCTGTATACAACCAGTTACATTTACATCACCTTGCTATAAAAGCTATGCGCATCCAGTTTATTCTTAAATGCATTAACTGTCCCTGCCTCCACTACCTCCCCTGGCAATGCATTCCAAGCAGACACCACTCTCTAACTAAAAAAATATTTCCTAATATCTAACCTGGACCTCTCTTTAGTCAGCTTGTAGCTATGCCCTCGTGTTATTGTAGGTGGCTGTATTTTAAAAAACTTGTTATAGTCTAATTTATCGATTCCTCTGATCATCTAATAAACCTGTATTAAGTCACCACGAATTCTTCTCTCTTCGAGACACTGTAGGCCGGTTTTTCTGAGTCGTTCCTCATAACTGTAATTCTGGAATCCCACTATCATCTTTGTCGCTCTTTTCTGTATTCTTTCTAGCATGTTTATGTCCCCTCTATGATAAGGACTCCACACCTGTACACAGTACTCCAATCTAGGTCTAACTAAAGCTTTATACAGTTTGACGATCACTTCCTTGCTCCTATGTTTAATATTTCTTTTTATCATACCTAACATTGCATTTGCCTTTTTCACTGCTACCTTAACTTGCTCACTCACCTTTCCTGTATGATCTAGTATAACCCCTAGGTCCCTTTCCTTATCTATCTTTCTAATATTGTTTTCTCCCATTCTGTAATTATGTTCCATATTGGAACTACCCATGTGGATGACTGTACATTTATCTACATTAAACTCCATTTGCCAGCTTACAGACCATTCTCGAATTTTATCTAAATCCGACATCAATATATCCACTTCCGCTTTAGATGAGACACTACTGCATAGTTTTGTGTCATCAGCAAATTTTGCAATCATGGATCTCATATCAATGTCCAAATCATTTATATATATCAAGAACAAAATTGGTCCCAAAACCGAGCCCTGTGGCACACCACTTTTCACTTCACTCCACTCAGAGTACTCCTTATTTATGCCCACCCTCTGCCTTCTTCCCGTTAACCAATTTTCAATCCATTTGGCAACTTCCCCACCTATTCCATGTGATTTTAACTTTCGAAATAATCTTTGATGAGGTACTCTATCAAAGGCCTTTGCAAAGTCTAGATAAATAACATCCACTGGCTCCCCTTTATCTATGATTTTAGTAACCTCCTCCATGAATTCTAATAGATTTGTTAAGCATGATCTCCCTCTAGTAAACCCATGCTGACTATTTCTAATTAGATTAAATTTGTCTAAATGCATTACAATGTTTTCTTTGATTATTGACTCTAACAATTTACAGACTATGCTCGTTAAACTCACCGGTCTATAATTTGCCGGATCTGATTTTTTGCCTTTTTTGAATAAGGGGATCACTCCTGCATCTTTCCAATCCCGTGGAACAATCCCTTTTGTAAGTGATTGAGAACATAATATAGACAATGGACAGAAGGAAAACTCAAGTCATTTAATTTACCTATTTAATATCGTACTCTTAATTCTTATGTATGCAGTATATATTTTATCATCTTTCATAATCATTCCATTTAATTTATTCTTGTTATACACATTACTATATTGCATCTTCGCAATGTTTTGTAAATATATGATGATAATTTAAATATTAAGATATATATATATATATATATATATATATATATATATATATTTCAATATGGAAAAATTAACAATTTTAAAAAAAAATTGTTAATAAATAAATGAAATTATGTCTATCAATTATGGAGGAAAAATAAATATACCCATTCCCAAAATGGTGCCAGGAAAACAATTGTGCATATTTTGCCTCCGTTGCCCGACAGGGCACATCAAGGAAAAGAAGAAAAAGGTAAATAGCAACCACCTATCTACGAGAAACAACGACAGGATCGTCAAATGACGAGGAACATCGAGAGGGTCATCAAATGACGAGGAACAACGAGAGTGTCATCAAATGAAGAGGAACAACGAGAGGGTCATCAAATGACTAGGAACAACGAGAGGGTCATCAGATGACGAGGAACAACGAGAGGGTAATCAAATGACGAAGAACAACGAGAGTGTCATCAGATGACGAGGAACAACGAGAGGGTAATCAAATGACGAGGAACAACGAGAGGGTAATCAAATGACGAAGAACAACGAGAGGATCATCAGATGACGAGGAACAATGAGAGGGTCATCAAATGACGAGGAACAACGAGAGGGTCATCAGATGACGAGGAACAACGAGAGGGTAATCAAATGACGAAGAACAACGAGAGGATCATCAAATGACATGAAATACCTTTTGCATCACGGAAATACCAGGTTAGGTACATACAGACGCACACATGCAACCAAGCACTGGTTTATGCGTCTAAATATCGCCCAATTGACAACGGTCTGGGATGGAATAGGCGCGCCTCAGCAAGAAGAAACTAGTGAGGCAAACACGTAAAATAAAAATAAAATGTATTTAAATAAAATAAAACAGACTGGCTAAGAGAGTGACTGGGAGGCTGTGAGTGTGGGAGTTTGCAGGGTAACTGGACCAGCATACACCTCGAGTTTTGGCCAGTCGCTCTATAGGTGTTTATGTTAGATACCATGTGTCGTATGTATAGGACACTTTGTGAACCGATTGTATGTGGATGCACAGATCGACTGAGTACGTAATCACAAGTGAGTACGTGATCCGGCAATAACGTGATCTAATTAAATATGAATGCACAGATCACCTGGGCATACGTCAACCGGCTGTGTGTAAATGTACAGATTACCTGATTGAAGGTGATCTGATTATATGTGAATGCACAGAACGACTGAGTACGTAATCCGATCGTGAGTACGAGTTGATGATTGTGTGTTGGGTGTGCAGGTAAGGGAGAGCAGCGGCAAGAATCTGAGTTATGTAGTTTGGAGGAACAATAAAAGCTAGTGCTTAAGAACCTCTTATGTAGTTCAATAAATATATATATATATATAATATAATGATTATTTAGTGGCGAAGTGGTTAAGCGGTCGGCCTCGTGATCAGGTTGTGTGGGTTCGACTCCAGACTCCGCCATCTTTTTCACGGGTGCTTGATGCGGAGTCCCCTGCTTCTCGTATTCGCCCCCTAGTCGTCTTGTTCTTGACTTGCCACTGGGGTCCGGCGGCTCGAGACGAGAGAGTGAGGATAAAGAGTAGTGCAGTTAATCCTTACTAAAAATAGGGCTAGCAAAATTAATTATGCCATCATTGTCTACGATGGACGGCGGCCTTTTTATTTAGTTTAAATGTACTTTGTTCTTTTTTGTTAATGTTGTTTTGTTTATATGCATGTTAATAACGAATCATGTTATTCAGGACAGCGTTTACTACCTTTTACTATGTGAAGTCGTGTCGGGGTGCGCATACATGTTGTAACTCTTTAGATAAGTAAACTACTCACATAAAACTAGACTCTACCCCATATCTTAGCTTGGACCGAGTGACCAGAATATCTTTGATAGGATAAGTACTACGCAACAGCTAAACGCTTTACGCTGCAACAAGATCATATGAATATCAATGTAAAGAAAACTCAAGTTAAGACGATTACAAGAAAAAGAAAAAGAAACAACCATATATATATATAGAAACAAAACCAATAATTAAAGCAGGCAAAAAGTCTCACGTACGTGGGTAACACAATCTCAGCAGATGGCAAAGGCTACACCGAAATCCAAAACATCTGTAATAAAGCAAGTCAAATCATTGGGCAAATGTCCCCGATACTACTATGCAAGCACGTGGCAATGGATACACACATGTAACGATATGAAACACAATATTCATGTCCACAATTTCCCATGCATACACCGACGGTTCTGTAACAAACACTACACAGAACGGAGGGGCAGGAGCATTCCTGAACCTACCAAATGGCAGAAAAATAACACTGTCATTCGCTACTGGTAAGTACACAAGCAATTTCAGAGCGGAGGCAGAGGCACTGAGGGCGGCAGTGGAAGAAATGGTGACACACAGTGAAAATGAGAGCCATATAGTCCTGCTGACAGATGCTCTCGCCGTAGTCACAGCGCTAAAAAGCCAGAAAAACACTGAGCTTAATGACTTAAGAGCAGCACTCTGCAAACTGTGCCAGCAGTCCGCACCAAAAAGGGTAGTGGTACAGTGGGTTCCGTCACACTGCAACATCCAAGGCAACGAGGAGGCAGACAGACTGGCAAAAGAAGGTGCAAGGCTACCACAAACAGATACCAGTATGACGTACGAAGAGTCAAAACGGCTTATCAAAGCCAGATACATGACCAAATGGGAAACCGAACATACTGGTTACATCAAAAACGATGCCTATTACCAGTTGAACCGAAGAGAGCAGGTCGTTGTCTTCAGACTTCGCACTGGCCACAACAGACTGAGGTACCACCTATTCAACAAATTGAAGATAGGGTGTACCGACGAATGCCCGTGCGGTACTGGTAAAATGACCACTGAACATCTGCTGCAGAACTGCCCGACATACGAGGATCAGAGAGAGCAGATGTGGCCATTACCAGTGGAACTGCAAGACAAGCTCTATGGCAGTGGCGAGAGCCTCAGGATGACCGCCGCTTTTTTCGAAAAAATAATGGTTACTGTCTGACTGTGTACGCAGAAGAAGAAGAAGATACCCACAATTTGCTTTCAGTGTCAGAATTGGACATTTACAACTAACAAAGATAAAACAAACATCGTAACACCAGGTAAATGTCTGCACAGAATACTTAGAGTAACAAAAATGGGCAGAATCAGAAACGAAAATATTAGGCGACAGGTAGATACACCATTGCTAGACCTCATCAAGAGACAACAAACCAAATGTATCTGCCACGTGACAATTCCATCACCAGATAGTATCCCTCACAAAGCGATGCTATACAGATACAATGGATACAAAGTCATGTGCCAACCACGAAGAAGATGGATAGCAGAAATAACAGAAGTCGTCAAGCTTCCCCCGTATACGACACATGTACTAGGGCACGGTCAAGAAACCTCTTCCTTACATTTCACTGAAAGACATACAAGAGGGCCATTCTACGCATTCACAACTCTCTGACTAAAAAAATATTTTCTAATATCTAATCTGGACCTTTCGTTATTTAATTTGTAGCTATGCCCTCTTGTTCTTGTAGGTGGTTGTATTTTGGAAAAAAAACTTGTTATAGTCTAATTTATCCGTTCCTTTCTTTATCTTATAAACCTCTATTAAGTCACCTCGAATTCTTCTCTTTTCTATACACTGTAACCCGGGGTGAGACGAAATACGTCTGGTCAGGCAGACAATACTGATAAGACACGTTAGTCAGGGGCAAGGGGAATATACTGGCCAAGACAAAACCCTTCAACACCTCCTCGACTTCCCCGCAGTTTTCATAGGAAAGCGACTGTTTTAATGGCAGCCTTACTGACTGGTAGGAGATCGACGTGATCCCCTAGTAGTGAGCAACACGCAGATGAAGCCAAGTATAGCACAACCGCCTGAACGACTTTGGTCCACTGTCACCATCACGCTCGGAATGTGAAGAATGCTACTGCAACACGCTACTTAACGCCTTTTCAAGTCGCACAAAAAAAGGAAACTAGAAATTCAGCAACAACAATGACTTGTGACTAATGTCTTCTGTAATACATGATCTACACCGTGTGATCTGATGACTCCAGTCCTCATTAGACCACACGTGAAAGCTGATGTCACCGAATGTTCAGATTTCAGAACAATCAGCCTGATCAGCGAAACGATTCAAATACAGCTCAAAATAATACAAGACGTAGAAAAGACAGTGACATTCCAAGGAAAACAAATATGGATTTCAACAAAATTGCCGAATAAAATAAGCAAAATTGTGCACAAGAACACTAACAAAGAAATTTAAGTACTTAAAACACACTCTCTCTCTCTCTCTCTCTCTCTCTCTCTCTCTCTCTCTCTTTCCCACATACAACACACATAGACTTATATGTCCTTAATAGACTACACCATGTATTTTGTCCAGTACGAGAAATTAATTAAATGTTTGATCTAAATAAATATTGATGTGGAAAACTTAAGAATACTCAGCTATCTATCTTCTTTCTTTTCGCTTTTTATCCTTCTTACAAGAATGGTGCTGAATGATGATGATTTGTCTGATGGCGTGTCGGCTCGTGTGATTAACGATGCTGAATTGTCTGCAGTTTTCCGAGTCATAAATAAGGTCAAATGATGCTGTCTGCTGCTTCCAACGCCCTTTTTCAGGTTATTTGCAGACAAGCTATATAATGCTACACGCAATGGTGATCATGGCTTGCATCTCAAATACAAGACAGATAGACAGATGCTCAATCTAAGATGCTTAAAGTCCTTCACATAAGGTGAAATATTCAACCATCTTAGATTTCCTTTAACTGCTCATTTAACTGGTGCTCAGACCAGTACAAGTAGGCATCCGTGAATCTGTTTTCAATACATTACACTAATTTTGGTCTTACCATTAACACCAAGGAAATGGAAGTAATGTTTCTTCCTGCTGCCGGGACATCCTACCACGAAGGAAAATAACTGTATGTGTTCAACATCTACAAGCAGTTGATAGCTTTACTCCCTTGATAGCACGCTCAACAGAGAAGGGAATTTCGACTTTGTGATGTCCACAACCGGATTGTCAAGGCAAGTGCTAGTTTTGGAAAAGTTCTGGCAAACGTTTGGAACCGGCAAGAAAAAAGTGTTGTCACAAAGACGCATGCATATCGTGGTGATATGCTTACTACCCTTCTATACGCATGCTAAACAAAGACAGTCTACAGCAGGCATGTCAGGAAACTAAACATATCCCACGTGATATGTATCCACGGGCTGCTCAGAATCAGGAGACAGGATAGAGCGTCCAACTCTGTGGTCCTCAGTGGGGCAAGGCACTCTTCTGCAGAGAGCCCATATCAAATGTTCTAAGCATATTTTGTATTGTGAGTTCAGGACAAGCAAGCGCTCGCCTGGGGGACATAACAAACAAAACAAAAACACTCTGAAAGTTTATTTGAGCAGTTTCTCCATTGATGTGGCCCTCTTGGAAGCTGCGTTCCCCAAAGCCGCTCAGCCTATCACACTGCAGTCACACAATGGGCTCAATCGCTCTGAACTGAACGATTAACAAGGCGTAGAAAAAAGGAACCTGCACGAAGGGATAGAATGCAAGACGGACCAATTGCTAACGCTGTCCATGTGCAGCACGTCCGTTAGACTTTCTTGTGGTCAGATCGCTTTGTGCGGACATAGGCGGACACATCTGAATACACATGTCTGACGCTTTCGCCATCTTCGCGTGCCACGGGTAACTATTATCATAATTATAGATAGACGAGCCACTTGCTTCAGATCATCAGGGAAAGTAACAAGAACCACTGTAACCCTCCACCAAAGGAATTCGTCAGACGTGAACTACGTCATGAAACGACTATATTAGAACAAAAATAACAACCGGGACAGTGAGCAACTGCTGACAATTTTTAATGTTGCTTTTATTTTTTCTTTAAATAGAAAAAGAAACATGTATTGTATTAATCCACATTTTCTGACAGAACCTCTAGAAGTCAATCGTGGAAAATAGATTGGGAAGCATTGCTCTAAGGATTAGTGATATTGTATGCAAAACCTCTTCTGTCGGTGTCCACACAATTTGATGATCCAAATTGTTTTCAGCTTTACGCAGTGGGGAGTACTAACTGCAAATACTCAAGATAATGCAATGAAAAAGTCAGATCAATTGGAGACTTGTGCATAACGCAAGAAGACTGCTCAAATTATGAATCGGTGGTGGCGGTCTGTTACGAGATTATTGTTCTGATAACAACAAGGATAAGCTGTATATTAATCCTTCAGCAGGATTTCTGCAAATTGAAATTTCACAAATTTGACCCGAAGAGAAAGCAAGCACTGACAGAAAATGTATACAAATAAATGTGCAAGAGCTAATAAAAATCGATTACAGACGAAGTGTATGGAAAAATACAAAATGAAAGACAGACGACATCATAATTAAAATGACAAAGACGTGGAGCAAAAACATTGAAGAGCATTGAACACTAGCCAAACAGATAAATATAGAGGCTAGAGAATTACAAGAAAGAATAAACAGCGCTTTCAAAATGTGTATTCTTTCCAGTACATTTATATCGCCTCTACAATAATGACTCCACATCTGTACACAGTACTCCAATCTAGGTCTAACTATTGCTTTATACAGTTTGACTTTCACTTCCTTGCTCCAATGTTTAATATTTTTTGTATCATACCTAATATTGCATTTGCCTTTTTCACTGCTACCTTAACTTGCTCACTCACCTTACCTGTATGATATATTATAACCCCTAGGTCTCTTTCCTTATCTATCTTTCTAATATTGTTCTCTCCCATTCTGTAATTATGTTCCATATTGGATCTATCCATGTGGATGGATGTACATTTTTCTACATTAAACTCAATTTGCCAGTTTACAGTCCATGCTCGAACTTTATCTAAATGCGACCTCAATATATCCACCTCTGCTTTACATGAGACACTACTGAATTGTTCTGCCATCTGTGAATTTTGCAACCATGGATCCGACATCAATGTTCAAATCGTGTATAAATATCAAGAACAAAATCAGTCCCAAAACCGATCCCTGTGGCACTCCACTTTTTACTTCACACCACTCCTTATTGATGCCCACCCTCTGCCTCCTTCCCGATAATCAACTTTCAATCCATTTGGCAACCTCCCCATCTATTCCATGTGATCTTAACTTTTTAAATAATCTGCAATGAGTTACTATATCAAAGGCATTGCAAAATAACATTAACTGGCTCCCCTTTATCTATCATTTTAGAAATCTCCAATAGATTTGTTAAGTACGATTTCCCTCTTGTAAGCCCATGCTGACTATTTCTGATTAGATTAAACCTGTCTACATGCATTACAATATTTTCTTAGATTATTGAGTCTAACAATTTAGATATGCTCGTTAAACTTACCTATTTATAATTTGCTGGATCTGATTTTTTGCCCTTTTTGAATAAGGGGATCACTCCTGTATCTTTCCAATCTCTTGGAACAATCCCTTTTGCAAGTGATTGAGAACAAAATATAGCCAATGGTTTGGTAGTTATTCTCTAATTTCAAATACCATTTTGGATGAATACCATCTTGACCTGGACATTTAGTGACTTTCAACCCCTCCAATTTTGAAAAAGAGCATCTCCTCTGAAATACAGATTGATCTTAATCCCGCTGTTTCCACGTCTCTTTGAAAGATATCTATAGGCTCTGGGATCTTGGAGCAGTTCTCTTTTGTGTAGACTATGCCAAAGTACTGCTTGAGTAAATTAGCTACCTCCCTATTCTCACTCATAATATTTCTTGTGCTGTCTATGAGAGGACCTACTTTGTCTTTCGCTCTTTGTTTATTTCTAAAATAAGAAAAGACGCTTTACTATCCGTCTTGATACTCTGAGCAAGTTTTTTTTTCGAAGTCTTTGTTTGCTGTATTATTCCCTTTCTGAGCTATGTTCTGCTTGCCCGAATATTTAAAATATGTTTCTTTTGATTTACCTGCCTCTATATATATTTTTGTTCCATGCTTTATTTTTAGCTCTTCTACATTTAACTACAAATCCAAAAGCAGAATTGTTCCACAAATCGACAGAATGGAATGTCCCCTGATGTTATCACTAGAACCTCTACACCTCACGGTAGAAGAGGAGCGACTAAGTAGTTGTCACTAGATTGATGGTTGTTCTTGTCCTTGTGGGTAAATGGTGGTATCTTCCTGCAGCACATGGTCTGAACTCGAAATTTAACCAAAGAAATATGTCAACTTGTAACGTTATATCACAATGAAAGATGTCTCAATACGCTCACTTTTTGGGGGATAAGATTATCGATCCCTACTTAGTTGACCAGGCTGGTTTAACACCAGCCTTTTGCAGGAGCATGACTTGGATATGAGGTGGTCTCCTGCTCACTACGTTTCTCATGAACATGAGCGTAGTCTTGACTCCTGTTCAGCCATGTATATCGGTGAACAATTACTGGGACGACCCGTTCCTTAGGGGCAGTTACGTGGCTACGGGTCCAAACTTCATTTCCATTGCCTTCTGTCTTAAGCCACGATAGACCAGTGGGTGATAAGTTTCCCATCTGAAGCAACGTAGATATTGTTTCGGAGTTCGAGGGAGTCAGGCCAGGGCTTGGGTGGTCTTCCCCGTGGTCGTCTTCTGTCTCGTAAGTACCAGACTGCTGTCGCTGTGGTCAAACGGTCGTCAGTTCTCCGAAGCAGGTGACCAGTCCAGCAATGATGTGCCTTGTCTGCGTGGGTAACTGCATCGGTGAACAATTAAAAGACTTATATTCCTGCTGTTGGACCGAGTGGTACTCAGGTTGAAGGAATAGGGCAATTATAACCTATAAAGTATGTCGTAAAAGGTGACAAACGATTGTTTTACTGGGTGTAACAACCTCGTCATGCAAAATCATTGATTTACAAATGCTCGGACGGTGGGCCTATACTTCACCTGAATCTAAAAAGTGAATCAATCAATATTTAATTAAATGAATGAACGATTGTTCATCGCTGTCGACGAAAACCGCCGAGGTGAGCTCCATCACAATCCACGTAAGACTTGTGGGTTTAGGAGTACGTGTATGGCTTCAATAATGACATACGAATAATCAATGGACAATGGGCATTTTATTTTACAGATATTGTAATGTTGTGGGAGGAAGAAGGGAAGGGAGTGGAGGGAACGGGTTGGGGGATGGGGTGGAGGCGATTGAATTGTGTTAGGTTACTGGTCTCTTGACTTAGAGGACACGGGTTCAAAACGTCAGTTAAGCAAAGATTTATTGTATATCTGTTGTTTAAATTAAAAACTCAACTGCACACTCCACTCTACTAGACTTTCTGCGGCCTTAGGTTGATTAACTTGACGGAATGCTAAGCTGGGTTCATTAACTTGACTTTTGCTAACCTAGGTTCATTAACTTGTCTTGGAGCTGCCCTAAATTAATTAATTTGACTTTGAGCTGAACTGAGTTCATTAACTTGACTTGGAGCTGCCCTATGTTCTGACATTTGACTTGGTGCTGCCCTAGGTTCATTAACTTGACTTGGTGCTGTCCTATGTTCATTAACTTGACTTGGTGCTGACCTAGGCTCATTAACTTGACTTGGTGCTGTCATATGTTTATTAACGTGACTTGGAGCTGCCCTATGTTCATTCATTTGACTTGGTGCTTCCCTAGATTCATTCATTTGGCTTGGTGCTGCCCTTGGTTCATTATCTTGACGTGTACTAAGCTGGCTTCATTAACCTGACTTGGAGATCTCCTAGGTTAATTAACTTGACTTGGTGCTGCCCTAGGTTAATTAACTTGACTTGGAGCTGCCCTAAATTCATTAACTTAACTTGGAGCTGAACTGGGCTCATTAACTGGACTTGGAGCTACCCTATGTTCATTCATTTGACTTGGTGCTGCCCTAGGCTCATTAACTTGAATTAGTGCTGAGCTAGGTTCATTAACTTGACTTGTGCTAAGCCAGGTTCATTAACTTGACTTGTGCTCAGCTAGGTTTAGTAACGAAATTTCGTGCTGTTCTCGATTAATTAATTTGACTTCATACTGTCATAAGTTCACTAACTTGACTTCGTACTATCCTAGGTTTACTAACTTGACTTCGTACTATCCTAGATTCACTAACTTGACTTCGTACTATCCTAGGTTCACTAACTTGACTTCGTACTATCCTATGCTCTATTACTTGAATCCGTAGTGTCCTACGTTTACTAACTTGATTTTGTACTATCCTAGGTTCATTAACTTGACTTCATATGGTCTTAGATTGTTTAACTTATCTTAGTGCTACCCTGGGTATATTAACTTGGTGTGATGCGTGTCTAAGATTCGTAATGTGTGTTCGTGTGCTCTTAGGTATATAACAAGACGTCACGCGGACATCGATTCCCTAACGACTTCATGCGGTTTGTTTGCTACTGATATTATTTTCACGCAAAACATGTGTCATTAATTTGACTTCGTGTTGGCGCATGATCCAGTATCTGTACATTATGCGGCCTGTTTGTAATTCATTTGGCTTCATGTCCGCCATAATCCAGTATCTGTACTTTATGCGGCCTGTTTGTAATTCATTTGGCCTCATGTCAGCCATGATCCAGTATCTGTACTTTATGCGGCCTGTTTGTAATTCATTTGGCTTCATGTCAGCCATCATCTAGTATCTGGACTGTATGCGTCCCGTGGAACATTAAGTTGACATTCAATCAGGTTTGGTCCACAAGTTATTTCAATACTACAGATTGTTGTTGTTTTCGAAGTTACTTGTTTTTATCTCATTTTTTATGATAGTACGTTTATAGTAGCTCTTTTTACAGCCGGGTACCACGGAAGAGGGTATAACTGGTTCCTCCTTGCAATAATGAAATGAAATGATTATTAGCAAAGCTAACGACTACTGGAACGACACCTTAATGGGCAGGCTGCAATAAAAAGGCCTTTGTCGAGGTGAACGGCCTGACCATGAAGAGGTGCTTTGATCAGTATAATGTGTCTGATGAATGTGTCTGATAAATTGAATGTGTCTGATGAATGTGTATGTTGAATATATCTGATGAATGTGTCTGATGAATTGAATGTGTCTGATGAATGTGTTCGATGAATGTGTTTGTTGAATGTATCTGATGAATGTGTCTGATGAATGTGTTTGATGAATGTGTTTGATGAATGTGTCTGATGAATGTGTCTGTTAATTGTGTCTGTTGAATGTGTCTGATGAATGTGTCTGAAGAATGTGAGATTTCCTATAGAAAAACACATTTTTAATCTCGTGAGAAATTATAATAGCCAATTCTGTCCACAGATGGCTCCGCCGGCAGAGATGCAAACAAGTGCGGGCGGGGTTTCGTCGGCTATCAAAATCGCAAGGAGGTGGTGGAGAAATCAGCTGCCTACTGTCACATCGAGTATGAGGATGGATATTGAGGCGGTAACAGCGGCGCTGACTTGGGTGGTGATGCAACCGGTGACACATGCAGTGAGACTGTCATACTCGCAGGGCATGTTCCGTAAGATAGAAAGGTACGTGCTAAGAAGGGAGTTGGGCTCTCTTCTGAACAACTGGTATACAAGGTGTCACGTGGATCTACTGCCCGGGACATGCAGGCGTCTGGGGCAACGAAAGAGCTGATGTAGTGGCGGGACGAGCTGTGGTGATCGAGTCGGTGATGACTAGAGACAGTGTTGAGTTAATAAGGGCAGTCATGGACAGTCTACAGAATGATAAAGAGTCAGAGGGTTGCAAAAATACATATGTGCAGAGGATGATAAATTTTGGAATGACTAGGGCAGAGGGGAGAAAGTGTGTTCTGTCTGGAAAGATCCGAAGAACACGAAATCAACATCTGACTGGGACTGAGAATATAATCGATTGGCTGACTGCTTGGAGGGAGAACGGAGCACTTATGGGAATGTCCCTTTCGTGATGATGTTGGTTCCGAGAATCAAGTCAATTAAATGTGTGTCAATGGCTGAATATTTAGAAACTAGCAGGAACCAGTTGAGAATGACTGTTTTACATTGAAATTATCTCTTGGAGAAAGAACCAAGACTGAAGTAAATCACAATCTCTTTGTGATTGATAAGGTCGTCTGTTCCTTTTAGCATATGTAGCTTGTTTTAGAGCCGTATTATAATGTTGACTTATAATCCACCGTAGCAGAGTAGTTAGTGCACTGGCTGACCAGCCGAGGTTCCAAACGCTAACGTGGACTCCATGACGCCTTTAGTCTATATAAGTTGTCGTCAAAAGACCATTGATCCATTAACTTGGACCCTATGTCGACCCAAGTCTATAACTATTTTCTTCATGTAGTGCTTGATCCCTTAACATGGATCTCACTACCGCTAGGTGTTTATATAAGTTGTCTTCGTGTGGCCCTCCAATGTTGGTGACCCGCTGCTTTTCTTGTTCTAAAGAAATAATCTCAGGCCACGTATTAATAATATCAACAGGTTTCATGCCACCCTTATAAATTGTCTCAGGCTACATATTGATAATCCCAAAAAGTGTCATGTCATTATTGATCTTGTAAGTTCATTGTGTGCATCGATTTGGTCAATTATTATATTTTCATGCAGCCCGTAGATTAAGAACGTGTCTGCACGCGGCCCGTGAATCAATTACGTAATGCAATTCTGATGATTCGAGTATGTGTTTTAGAGGCTTTCGTTCCTTCCATCCTTGCTCTCTCTCTATTTCTCTCTCTCTCTTTCTCTCTCTCTCTTTCTCTCTCTCTCTCTCTCATTACATTATACATCAACAGTACCGCCACAGCCTCGCCTTATTTTAATTCTTCTCTTTCTCGCCTTGTTTCAACATAAACTAGTTCTTTAAAAAATTATTACAATATCAAAAGGATTTCTGTTTAGGGCGTTGTCTACAATCAGCTCGATCTATAAAAAGGTTGAGTCTTTCTATGTCACGTGTAACAGATTTCCGACCCACCAATAAATCTCCGACCCGCTAATAGATCTCCGACCCGCTAATAGATCTCCAACCCGCCAATAGATCTCCGACCCGCTAATATATCTCAGTCCCGCCAATATATTTCCGACCCGCCAATAGATCTCCGACCTGCCAATAGATTTTCGAACCAAAAATTACGAGACCTAGGTGTTTCAGGACCATGCTGGGTCGGTCTTAGAACCTTTGCGGGTATCGGGCAATTAGTTAGGACCTTTGATTTGCGAATGTCAACGGACCCAAATGTGTAAAACAAGACGAGCTGTGCTCACATCGAATACGCGATAGTCTGCTTAAGTGAGGATTTGCAAGAAGATTGACACATTTATGTCAGTTAGACAGACATCAATAGGAGACAGAATTCTGACCAAGTAGATGAGAAGAATACCAAGATTGACACCTCTATTTCAGTTAGATAGACAACAATCGGAGACAGAATTCTGATCGAATATAATTACCGGTAGAGAGACGTGAGGGGAATACATGAGAACACTTTTGAAAGAGACGCTCAGTGGAGGGCAGGCGACGGAGTGAGACAGATTTGAGTCGAGAAACAGAGAGAAAACATTTTACTTCAGAGACAGGACAGATAGAGAACACTTCACTTCAGAGACAAAGGTACTTTGGAAAGAGACGCTCAGTGGAGGGCAGACGATGGAGTTAGGCAGATTTGAGTTGAGAACCACAGAGAGAGAATATTTCACTTCAGAGAGAGAGAGCACTTCACTTCAGAGACAGAGGTACTTTCGAAAGAGACGCTCAGTGGAGGGCAGGCGACGGAGTGAAGCAGATTTGAGTTGAGAACCACAGAGAGAGAATATTTCACTTCAGAGAGAGAGAGAGCACTTCACTTCAGAGACACTGAGAGAGCATTTCACTTCACAGTCAGAGACAGAATACTTCACTTCAGAGACAGAGGTACTTTCGAAAGAGACGCTCAGTGGAGGGCAGGCGACGGAGTGAGGCAGATTTGAATTGAGAACCACAGAGAGAGAATATTTCACTTAAGAGAGAGAGAGCACTTTACTTCAGAGACACTGAAAGAACATTTCACTTCAGAGTCAGAGACAGAATACTTCACTTCAGAGACAGAGGTACTTTCGAAAGAGACGCTCAGTGGAGATAGGGCGACGAAGATATGGCAGATTTGAGTTGAGATTTAGACGACGAAGATATGCAGATTTGAGTTGAGATAGACACGCAGCAGACAAGGCAACTATCCTCATGTTATGTAGTGGTCGTAATTATTAGTCGTCAGCAGCTTATAGAGGCAGTCTTCTAGTCACCCCATTTATCACATTGACGCAGTCCCACTGATCACGTCGACATCACCTTGATTACGGGAATGTAAGTCGTCAGTCGCAGCTAGAGTCAGTTTTCCGGTGATATAATGGATCATATTTGATGCAATATTTGCTGACTACGTTGAGATCACTTTGATCTACCGCCGACAAAGAGGAACAAGCCCACTGACGTCATACTTGGGTTTAGAACATACGAGCTTTACCATCAGCGGCAATCCGCAACAAAAGTTCAATCGCAGCAGACCAGATTAGAAGATGAGAAAGAACCGGGAAATAACAGTTTCGATAATGATAGGCAGCGGTAGGAGTATTTTAGATAAGCGTGTTAGAGAAAAAATGTTAGTTGTTAGAGAATTTATAGTTGTCAGTGTTACTTGAATAAATAATCTGTTGTACTGTGGTTATATTTAGTTTTACTTGAATTTGTTTAGAGTGAGTGTAGAGTGAAATATAATAGAGCAGACCCTTTTACCGTCTGCGACAGAGCTCCATCAAATCGATCGCGTCTGGTACACGTTTATATCTTTAGTCACTTCTGGGCTTACATATATTTAGACATACGTATATTTCTTTAGCCCCTCCTGGACTTACATATATCCAGATACACGTACCTATCTTTAGCCACTTCTGGGCTTACATATATCAGGAACAGACGTTTTCTGTTGAGTGCAAGTGATAAGTGATCGTACGAATGCTTCGTAACGGGCATGTAGGTAGTCTTCACAGTCATCAGCTCGAGGTGATCTGTTGGGGGTGATTCTAACGGGACAAAACATATCAGTAATTCTCATAGAAATATGCTCTGATGATCTGCTGAGAGAGAGAGAGAGAGAGAGAGAGAGAGAGAGAGAGAGAGAAACGGCCTACGTCTCAAAGTACAAAAAAGTGTAAGAAGGGCACCTAAAAGAACAGTCTCGTATATTGGCTCGTTGTCTACTTATGCCAGGTTATATCGAAATGTTATCTGAATCAGAATGACCAGAGGGAGCGGCCATAGCCCCTGATCGGAAGAGTGTATCTTGAAACCTCAAGGAACCCATCAAAAAGCTTGGTTAGATACATATGTTGCACAGCACAGTACTGACGACAGCCAGAGATCAAGTTCATTCACCAACTTCCAGAAAGTGCATGTGTCTACATAGCAGATTGTAGTTAATTAGTGTAGAACAAGATTTGTATAGAATTTCTTTGATATTAGGATAGACTATTGAACGGGGTTTTATCGTTCCATCTAGATCATGCTAACATCCCATGAGTTAGAAATATGTATTGTTCCTTTAGTAATTTTAGGTTTTTATCCTGTTGTAAACAAATACTTTTCTAAAAAAGGAACATCTTGTTTCTATGTTGAAGTCATAACGTCAAGTATTAGCTGTTGTAAATCTTAACACACAGACAGAAAGAAATCCTAGCTTATCACATGTATATGTAAAAATGGTTCATGTGACCAGGATATTATAGATCTGCTTCATGGTCAATGCAAATGTCTTTATGCAGTCTGTTGGCCAAAAATATGTATGTATGTATGAGGCCAGTGACCTATTAACTTGTCGCACCTCTTGAGGAGTTCCGAGTTTGAAATTACTTCTCTGTAATTTTTCATATCTATCATTGATTTCTCGCCTTAATCTCCAGTTGTTGGGTTTGTCTCATGATTGTATAAAATACAAGTGCTTCAATCTGTCACAGTTTCTTTTTTTTTGGATTGTCAAAACCCTATAAAGTTTGTAAATGCTCATTGAGTTCACAGACTGTAGAAACAACTGTCCGAGTTTGTCTGCTAGTTCCGACTTAGAGCTGATATGTTCCATGCTCTGGATCCCACAGATGCAGAAGTCTTGAGGTATGGACGCATCCTTACAGTCCTGTTCAGGGGTATGATATCAAACAGGCTCTCGCCGTGTCTAGTCTGTAGTAGTGATGGTGGATTCTCGCTCTTAAGTACATCAAATATAAAAGAGTTGGGTGTCGAAATGACTTGTCAGTCGCTTCGTATTTATTTTGAGATTTTTTAGCTAACTCCGGATACTTAGTGAGAAACCAATCTGTAAACGTAAGAATAGTATTTGACGTTTGACTTTCAAAACAACTTTTTACTAATTCTCTTTGAACCCGATCTTATGCCGTGGTATGAGCAGGATATCAACAAAGATCGATTGAGACGACCTCTTTCGATTAATAAAATTGTAAAAGTGGTCGATGATTTTTTTTTCTCCATTGATCAGGTCGTCGTGGGTAACTTTACATAGCATACCAAAACATGGACTATTTGGAAATTAATTCAGCAATCTTGTCATTATCCTATCTCTTTACTATAATCAAGCATAAATCATTATCTGATATCTTTACTATAATCAAGCATAAATCATGATCTGATCTCTTTACTATAATAAAGCATAAATCATTATCTGATCTCTTTACTATAATAAAGCATAAATCATTATCTGATCTCTTTACTATAATAAAGCATAAATCATTATCTGATCTCTTTACTATAATCAAGCATAAATCATTATCTGATATCTTTACTATAATCAAGCATAAATCATGATCTGATCTCTTTACTATAATAAAGCATAAATCATTATCTGATATCTTTACTATAATCAAGCATAAATCATTATTTGATCTCTCTACTATAATCAAGCATAAATCATTATCTGATCTCTTTACTATAATAAAGCATAAATCATTATCTGATCTCTCTACTATAATCAAGCATAAATCATTATCTGATCTCTTTACTATAATAAAGCATAAATGATTATCTGATCTCTTTACTATAATAAAGCATAAATCATTATCTGATCTCTTTACTATAATAAAGCATAAATCATTATCTGATCTCTTTACTATAATAAAGCATAAATCATTATCTGATCTCTTTACTATAATAAAGCATAAATCATTATCTGATCTCTTTACTATAATCAAGCATAAATCATTATCTGATCTCTTTACTATAATAAAGCATAAATCATTATCTGATCTCTTTACTATAATAAAGCATAAATCATTATCTGATCTCTTTACTATAATAAAGCATAAATCATTATCTGATCTCTTTACTATAATCAAGCATAAATCATTATCTGATCTCTTTACTATAATCAAGCATAAATCATTATCTGATCTCTCTACTATTATAAAGCATAAATCATTATCTGATCTCTCTACTATAATAGAGCATAAATCATTATCTGATCTCTCTACTATAATAAAGCATAAATCATTATCTGATCTCTCTACTATAATAAAGCATAAATCATTATCTGATCTCTTTACTATAATCAAGCATAAATCATTATCTGATATCTTTACTATAATCAAGCATAAATCATTATCTGATCTCTCTACTATAATAAAGCATAAATCATTATCTGATCTCTTTACTATAATCAAGCATAAATCATTATCTGATCTCTTTACTATAATAAAGCATAAATCATTATCTGATCTCTTTACTATAATCAAGCATAAATCATTTTCTGATCTATTTACTATCATCAAGCATAAATCATTATCTGATCTCTTTACTATAATAAAGCACAAATCATTATCTGATCTCTTTACTATAATAAAGCATAAATCATAATCTGATCTCTTTACTATCATCAAGCATAAATCATTATCTGATTGCTGTACTGTCATTAATCAGAGATCATTATCCGATAACTGTATTATCATCGACCATAGATCATTATCTGATCGCTTTACCATCATCAAGCATAGATCATTTTATGATAACTTTACTATCATTAGGCATAAACTACCACGTGATAATATTATTGTCAACACGCACCGACCATTTCTTGACAACTTTTAAATCAATCAATATACCCGATTATTCTATCACTTTGCTACTAACACGAGATTCAGATTACTTAATAACACAACAATTAGTAGGAGAAGATATTAACATCTCGTCGGAAAAAACTGATGATAAGACATGCTAATCAGTGTCAGGCAAATTATACTGACCACAACCCCACCTTATTTCTACGCAGTTCTACCTGGAAACAGACTGATTCATGATAGTTTTGCTAGCGAGGTGGTGGATTGACGAGATCAGAAGTGAGCGATCTGAAGATGAAGACAAGCACAGCACAGCCGCATGGAGGAACCCCAGTCCACCTCCACCAGCATGTGGGGATGGGGGGAAATCTGCTGCAACTCGCCACATAAAGTCCTTTTCGGGGTTCACAAAACAGTAATCATAATCATTGAGGACATTTAACAACAACAACAACACCAACACCAACAATAACAACAACAACAACACCATCAACAACACCAACAACAACAACAACACCATCAAAAAACATAATCCTTTAATTGAAAAGTTTACAACCAATAAGCAAAGACTATTACTTAATAGTGTAACTATAAATAACACGAATTATTACTTGATAATTGCTCAGTCAATAAGCATATGCTAATCCTTAATCATTTTACTATCAATAACATCATCAGTGGCTCTTTCCGTCTTGTCAGACGAAGGTAATTATACTTTTAGCACAAAGCCCGGGCAGAAATATAGAGACCATGTGTTGCCAATGTAGTATGGTCCCTCTATCGGTCTGCCTTGTTTTTTTCAAGAGAAAGGTGACACCAATACATTTGGAACAATGCAAGCTGCAGAGGCTGCCGGATCAGCAGATCAATGCTCTATGTCTTTGCCTTTCAGGCCTTCACTTATAGACCAGCCGCCAACCAAGGCTAAGGGCCTGGTCTGCCCTGCCACAACACTCAGCTGAGGTTGCCTTTCCTCTCTCTAGGATAAGACTTTGTATCCTATTTCATGTGCTCCTTCGCACATCGTCGATTGTCAGACTTGGCAGACGCTGACCAACTTTCAGAGTTATCAGAAAACAGACTGCATATCTGACAAAACCTGACAGGAAACGCCAGTATCTTATATGCAAGGCTTCAAGTGGTTTGAAATCAAAGTTTTCCTCCTCCAAGATGAGCTGCCTTCCTAGGCTTTCGAGTCCCATCTGCCCAAAACTACTGGTTTTAAGACGCCAGTGGCTCACGGTCCGCCCCTTCTCCTGTTAATCAAAACAGTTCTGCCGCGCGAAGGCCAGGAGTTGGACTTTGTTGTCAGAGGCTAAATGAGACGCACGTCATGGGAGCATTTAGTTGGTGTTGAGAGTTCATACTCAACCCCAACACCGGTTATAACAACATTTTGAACATTTTGTTATCAATAACATAAACCATTACTTAATAATTGTACAGTCAATAAGCAAAGCGTATTACTTACGTTTGCAATCAATAACATGAATAATTACTTGATAAGTGTACAGTCAATAAGCAAAGCGTATTACTTGAAACGTTTGCAATCAATAATCTTAGACCATTACTTGATACCCTTGCAATAGGGGATTTGGAATGTCAGATATTGTTAGTACTTCTGGCCGACCGTTTATGTAGGATCTGTAATGCCATTTATATGGCAACTTTGCCATCGTCAGTCCAAATCGTATTTACAGTTCACACCTGTGGCTTTTTAGTAGATGTCACCCTGCGAAAGTAACATCAGGGCAACAGCCTTTGACTAGCCGGATATACCAGTTGATGGTAGCCGAGTGGTTATCAAACCTGGCATGTAAAGACTGGACACGCTATAATGCAGGGAAGAGAAAACTTGTTGATTCAAGATCACACATGCGTTATGGAGCGAAAGAAGCACACCGATGAAAGTGGGAAGCCCTAGTTATCCATTGCCCCTGACCTCATTTCCAATCACGCTACTGATTTAAAGTGAACGCATGTGATAGACAGGTGATAGACAGGTGATATAGACAGGTGATAGACAGGTGATAGAGTGAGATAGACGAGAAATTCAATTCTTTCTCACTTTAAACCAAATCTCCTCGCAAGTCACTCTTTCATCACTTCACCAACCCAAATCTCAGGACAAGTCCTGTGACAATGAGCAAGTGAAAAGTTCTGGCAGACGTGTGAGCGTCGGCAGATGTAATCGCAGACCTATAAACATATTGTACATGCCATATAAACAGTTTGTACATGTCATATAAACAGATTGTACATGTCATATAAACAGATTGTACATGTCATATAAACAGATTGTTCTTGCCATATAAACAGATTGTACATGCCATATAAACAGATTGTACATGTCATATAAACAGATTGTACATGTCATATAAACAGATTGTTCTTGCCATATAAACAGATTGTACATGCCATATGGCCGTCTTCCAGTGATGGTAGTGTGATTCGGTAGCAGCCTGAGTGACTGTGCAACATTTTTCAAGAACGCACTGCATATGCCCATGACGCGAGGAAGGGGCTAATAAAAGTTGCCCTAAAGTTGCCTGTTCCACAACTTTGCAAACCAGTCTACCGAGACTGGTGGGTATCACTACTTCATCGTACAACACATCATCCTCATCATCTACCTTGTCAGTCCAGATGCGGAGTCAAAACAGCTTTTAGAGAATCCTGAATCCATTTGTTTGCAATAAGATTTTAATGATAATTGGTCTTTCTTTTTACATAGTGCGGCTGCCAACCACAGTACAGCTTTACCTATATACCTTTCACCACCTTTTAGAAAAGAACCAGATGACCCTACTTTTACTTCTAGACGATGCTGGAATAGCTTGGGTACCGGATATGTTGTTTGCCTGTTAAGGCGATACAGTCCCACAGTCCATGTTGACTTTTAACAGCTGACACTGACCTTTCTTCTTCTTCTTCTTCTTCTTCTTCTTCTGCGTTCGTTCTCAATCTCCCGCTACCAAACCCTGAAAGGGCTTAAGTAGCAGAATGTAGTCAAGAGAACGGAATGCGTTATGTCATAGTTTACAGCTTGACTGCGATATTTGCACTTTTCGGACCAACAAATCCGACTTCAGAAGCATTTTTTTAGTGCCGGGTTAGCATTCCCTCTTCGATCCCTTCTCCTTAGCCATTCTGGCCTATTGCAGCCTGTTATCCAGGATCACCGAGTGGAGGTGTAGAATGGTCTTGGCAGCTCTGGTTCGCAGGCCCTGACGCAAGCAGTAAGCTATGGGTCGCTGACCACTGCAGCTCATGCGCTACTCAGCGTCTTGATCCCACTGACTTTTCGATGATGGGGCATTTACAACTACCGCCATGTCCGATTATATCGAATCACAAATACTCTTATTCTGCCAACTTGTTCATCATTTCACTGTGTCACTGGTTCGATCAGGTTTAGGAAACAGCAGCGATGGACCGGGTCTATCGTGCAAATACATCTCACGTTATGTCTGCCGCCACAAGTTAGGACGGTTCCCGGAAAGGTTAAAACCGTAAGAAAATTAAATCAATGAAATCGTTAGGAAAGATATTCCCCAACTCCCCTAAATGTAGGCACATCGGATTTGCGCACTCCGCTTTACAAGGATTAGCACAAACAGACCCGATAAACCAACTGCCATGATTGGATGAGAACTGACCAGTTACAACATTGACATAGTGGTACTGTCCAACAAGACGTGCAGCAGAAGAACAACTCTGCGAAAATGTGCATGTTACACATTCTACTGGAACGGAAAAGGAACTGAAGGAAGACGAGAAACATAAGTGCATTTTACGATCCAAATAGCATTTGTTGACTGATTATATGGGTTCATAATGGGAATAAATGACCAACTCATGACGGCCAAGATCCTCTTGCTCCATGAAAGAAAATCTGGCACAATCCTGAATACAAACATATCAAATATGACAAACCATGTTATAACGTCAAGGATACATTTGACCAAGAAATGCAAGCAATCAATGCAATATTTCCTCTGACAGAACCAAATCCATCTTGTTGACTTGAATGCAAGAGTAGGCTCTGATAAAATCTCCTGGAACAGCATCATCTGAAGGTAGGTCGCATGTCAATACAACTGGAATGTACTGCTTCTCATCTAGACTTGTCTAGAACATGAACTACTTATCATCAACACAATGTTTCCACTCTCTACCTACAATAAGACCTTCTTAATGAACTCTCGTCCAAACATTTGACACATAATCGATTAAGTAATTGTCAGAAACAAGTACAGACAAGATATTGGGATGACAGAATTCACGTGTGATGTTGAATGCTGAATCTACCAATGTCCTCACTAGTCTAAACTTACAATTATTAGCCAGCTGGTCAGGCGCTCTCGGGGAAAATAATTATAAAAAAGTGTAGATTAAAGTTAAAGAAATTTTAAAACTGTAATTTGCTAATACCGCCTACGAACGATCTCGTTTGTCAAAAAAAGTGAGGAATCAAATTGGACAAAATTAAGTAAGTAGATTTACGGTATTGTTATAGATAGCCTGGGTTCCCCGATCTCTCTTTGATCTTGATCATGAAGAGATAGTGCTCTCTTGATCTTGGCCATGAAGAGATAGTGCTCTCTTGATCTTGGTCATGAAGAGATAGTGCTCTCTTGATCTTGGTAATGAAGAGATAGTGCTCTCTTGATCTTGGTCATGAAGAGATAGTGCTCTCTTGATCTTGGTCATGAAGAGATAGTGCTCTCTTGATCTTGGTCATGAAGAGATAGTGCTCTCTTGATCTTGGTAATGAAGAGATAGTGCTTTCTTGATCTTGGTCATGAAGAGATAGTGCTCTTTGATCTTGGTCATGAAGAGATAGTGCTCTCTTGATCTTGGTCATGAAGAGATAGTGCTCTCTTGATCTTGGACATGAAGAGATAGTGCTCTCTTGATCTTGGTAATGAAGAGATAGTGCTCTCTTGATCTTGGACATGAAGAGATAGTGCTCTCTTGATCTTGGTCATGAAGAGATAGTGCTCTCTTGATCTTGGTCATGAAGAGATAGTGCTCTTGTAACAGTTCCCGCCGGAGCAAGAGAGTTTAGGACAGGGGTGATGTGGTTGCTGATAACAAAGGTACCTGAACATGTTAAAGCTTAAAGGTACCTGAATGTGTGTCAAGGTCAATCACCGTCTCAACAAAGAAAAACAGAGTTGGGGCAAAGAATGTAGACAGGTAGGAGCTGACCACTGGCGTTCCTATTTGGGTAGTGGGAGAAGTAGTGACAGACGTATTGACAATCGGAGCTTGCTGCTATAGATGAGTGACAGGCGTGCAAAGTATTTTGTTCCAATAAGACTGAAAAGAGCCATCCCCCTAGATCCATTGGTCAGCTCTTATTCTGCTTGAGTGTATATAACTCGAGACCAAGTTTAGCCCAGCAGGCTAGATGGAGAGGAGATGAGAGCGAGAGAGAGAGAGAGAGAGACTGAATTTAGATAGTATGATTAACTCACCGACTTAGATAGAGGAGCGATTGATAGACTGTTGTACGAATGTAAGTGATAGAACAGGATCGCTCAAATAGGTGTGTGAGTTATGTATTAATAGATAATCTGAACGTGTGTAGTAAGCAGGGCACACTGTGAACGAGGTAAATCCAGATCGCCCTCATGAGGGGATTTGAGTGAGAAAGTTTTTGATAAGGTGGTTGAGGGAGCAGATCAAAGAGGTGTGTGTGGCATGAGAAATGGGTAATTATAGTTGGGAATTCCATCAAGAGCTAATGCTTAAAATTTCCGCTTTAGTTAATATTTATATTAATCTATATATAATATATGAGTATTTAGTTAAGATGATATGTATTGTATTGTGTTTGTAATTTCACTTCTCATTTTTCTGGTATGAGCATTATATAATAAATATGCCATCTGATGTGTGCTATATTATTTGCAGCCTGTGGTCAGGAATGATGTGGATGAGTGTGATAATGTTCTAAGTTAGAATAACCCTAGGGCAAACTGTGGGATGTGCCACACTCTCTTGATCTTGGTCATGAAGAGATAGTGCTCTCTTGGTTATGAAGAGATAGTGCTTATCGATCTTGGTCATGAACAGATAGTGCTCTCTTGATCTTGGTCATGAAGAGATAGTACTCTTTTGATCTTGGTCATGAAGAGATAGTGCTCTCTTGATCTTAGTCATGAAGAGATAGTGCTCTCTTGATCTTGGTCATGAAGAAATAGTGCTCTCTTGATCTTGGTCATGAAGAGATAGTGCTCTCTTGATCTTGGTCACGAAGAGATAGTGCTCTCTTGATCTTGGTCATGAAGAAATAGTGCTCTCTTGATCTTGGTCATGAAGAGATAGTGCTCTCTTGATCTTGGTCATGAAGAGATAGTGCTCTCTTGATCTTAGTCATGAACAGATAGTGCTCTCTCGATCTTGGTGACTCGTTTCTCAGCTAACTGCGGGTCCCAGCTTTGCCTCCAGTGATCCCTGTTTTGAGTCACGGAAGTCTAGTGGGTGGTATGTACTCCTCCAGAGGCGTCTCGGAAGTTGTTGCAGGCAGCAAGGGAGTCTGATAAACGCATTGGAGGTCTTCCTCACGATCTCTATTTAGCTCGGAGGTACAAGATTGCTGTCACCTGGTCCCATCGTATCGTCGCAACATGTGACCTGCCTGTCGATGTCTTGCCCTATCTGCAAAGATTACCGCTTCATTCACCAAGAACAATCGTCTTATGTCAGAAGTGGAGATGTTGCATGCGTTGGTTGCACAGAGTGATTCCATCCAAACGTCTCCCGAGAGATTCCTGGGTTACTCTCAATTTGTCTTCCAGTGATTTTATGAGTGTCCATGTCTCATCACCAGAGCAGTGGAATTGAAGAGAGAGGCGCATAAGTTCTTGGTTTTGGCAACAGACCGTGTAATGGACGATAAGGCTGTCCAGCACGTGCGCGACATCGTGTTAGTTCAGGTTTCAAATTGTTTTGTATAATGAGTAGGCGCCCAAGATAGGTGTACTCTTTGTTATAGAAGTCTCAGATATCCATTTTAGTGATGAGGCCACTGTTTCCGTCTCCATTCTCTTACTGGAGGTTGTTGACATGTATGCTCTACTGCGCTCAGTTTTACTTTGGTAAGTTTGTGAAATAGTTCTAAAGATTTGACACGAGCAAGACGGGTGTTCAAACTGGTAGGTCAGCAGAGTCACTCTGACGGATGGGGGAAGTGTTAGCGTATCGCCAGTATTGTAGTGTCTGTTTGCCTTGGATGGAAGTTGGTAGGCGTGTGAGGTCGCCTCTTTGTCGTAGTTGCTAAAAGACACAAACAATAAAGATAGGTGTTTTTGAGCTGCATGTGATTTGGCGAGAAGCTGTCACAGTGTGATTAAAATGTGATTTGGTGAGAAGCTGTCACAGTGTGATTAAAAAGGAGGCAAAATTGTCAGGGAAGTTGGTAGTGGATTTAGAGAAAAGGAATCTGACAGAATGACCGGCGGTGCAGGCCTAGTAGCGGCACGAGTAACTGGCTGGTCAACGTCGTGGGAGCAGAAGTACCTCGTGACCGGTGGCAATATTAGACAGAGAGAATCATAAGGGCAAATAAAGACAGAAACACGCAGTAGAATATATAGAGCTGACATTGAGGTTAACCACTTCGAGAATTAAAGGCATTGCACTATTGTTTAATGGAAGAAACAGCAAGACAACCCCAGCGATAAAGTCCGAGTGTCAGTTAGGTGTTACAAACACCTGGATTACAATTCTCGAAGGTTGAGTGTCGGTGGGTTGGTATAAACACCTGGGATGAAATTCCTAAAAGGCAGATTCTCTAGGGTGATGCCTGAAACATCAGGAAGCCCGTCGTCTCAGAAACGGTTGAATCACGGGCACCAGGGAAAACATCCCGAGAGCTAATCAATAAGGTACACCGTAGAACACAAAGGTGCGCGCTTTTAAACCACGGGTGAGAAAAGTAATTCCCCAGCGGAACACAGAGTAACAGAAGATGGATACTGTCAGAGACCAGCCATATCGCCACATGACGAAGAGGAGCACAAGATAGTTAGATAATCAATACACTAGTTATATATTGTAAGGAAGAAGCGGTCATCATCCTCGGGGCTGCCATCGCAACACCTGGCTAAAACAGATCGCCACCTCCCCATCAGTCTCCTGGAACTCGGCCATCAGACGTGGTCATAGACATGGTCATTCAAAGCGACGGGACATTGTCTCATAAGCGTTCTATTGATTGATTGATATTGTAAAAAGGATATTGTTAGACAACAGAACATGAGTTAGACCCAGAGGTTTGGCTAGGCTTGGCTTCGTTCATTCTCAATCTCCCTCTACCAAACCCTGAAAGGGCTTAAGTAGGTCAGAGAACGGAATGCGTTGTGTCGTAGTTTACAGCTTGACTGTGATATTTGCACCTTTCGGTCGAACACATCCGACTTCAATAAGCATTTTTTTAGTACTGGGTTTGCATTCCCTCTTCGATCTCTTCTCCTTAGCCAGTCTGCCCTGCTGCAGACTGTTATTCAGAGATCCAGAGGTTTCATCTAGCTCATGCTGATAGCCTTTATTTAGAAAGGTTAGTCATAGTTAGTTTAGTTTATTGTAAATAGGTTGTAAATTATTAGAATATACAATACATAAATTACCTTGTGTTTTTATATAAAAATAAGAAGGTATAGTGTTGTCTGTGTCATTCTAATGAATTCATTGATAATGTTGTAAATTATTGGAATATGCAAAAAATGAATTACCTTGTGTTTTTGTATTGAAAGAAGATGATGTAATGTTCCCTATGTTATTATGAGGAAAAGGTAAATTGAGAGTCAGAAAGATAATCTGTTAGAAGAGAAGACGGACGATGTTAAATAATGGTAAAGTGCTGCCAGTGACTAATGATGTCATAGAATTAGTGCCAGATAATAAAACAGGAAAGAGTTGATACACGGTCAGTCAGGTGATTGTCAGATACAAACCTTTTTGACGGCTTAGCGATGTGTACGGCTGTTCAAGAGTTTAAGCCTCTTTGTTTTAATATCTTTATATGTATGTATGTATGTGTGTGTGTGTGTGTGTGTGTGTGTGTGTGTGTGTGTGTGTGTGAGTGTGTGTGTGTGTGTGTGTGAGTGTGTGAGTGTGTGATGTGTGTGTGTGAGTGTATGTGTGTGTGTAAGTGTGTGTATATGTGTGTGTGTGTGTGTATATATATATATATATATACATATATATATATATATATACATATATATATATATATATATATATATATATATATATATATATATATATATATATATATATATAATCTTACTATTTGTGTACATTGCCAGTCAAGTATATATTGTGTCTGTAACATTTCTCTGTAGCGATGTATGATAATCTTCACAAAGCCATGTACATGTGTCATCTGGTAGAGTGGGAAGAAATCCAATGATTGAATTGTATCTAATCTTTGATTGTTCAGCTGAACGGAAAACAATATTACAATTCAGTTTGGATAATTGCTTTACCAGATTTTGGATTTATACTGTTTTTGATGAAACACTGTTTGATAAACAAGAATTTGTTCTACATACTCTGTCACGTTAGGAATCCATCTGTTACCGCGGTCATAAAGAAGAACAAAGAGCAGTGAATGTTTGCCAAAGAGGCGGTTAGTAGAGTTAGGCGTGGGTTGGGTACTCAATTCTGTGGAAACTATAAGCCCCCTGTATACGAAGATAAAAAGAACTCATCACAAGGTAGAAAAGGATCGACTAAAATATGTTGAAATAAAGAGGACTGTGTGTGGAGCTGTCTGTCTGTCCCTGTAAAAACTAAGTCAGCAGAAACAGAAAATAACACCTATATATCTGAGAATAGAAGTTGAGCGATTAATCAAGGCAGTACTGAGCATGTGACATGTTGTCTAATCATGCAAGAAATGTATGAGCCATTAGCAAAGTAAAAGAAACTGTTACCGTCGATGATGGAAGAGAAGCGACTTTGTCAAGACACAATGAAGGAGTTGGGCATGGAGCCATAACGCTATCCTGTAGAAACTTTAGACAGAAAATGGAGATAATACAAGAGCAGATACGGTAGACGACTCTACACTCTTGGTGGAAGAGAAAACATTTATGGTAGACACCTCTACACACTTGGTAGAAGAGTATACATTCATGGCAGACACCTCAACACTCTTGGTAGAAGAGTATAAATTCATGGTAGACACCTCTACACTCTTGGTGGAAGAGTATACAGTCATGGTAGACACCTCTACACACTTGGTTGATAAATATGCATTCATGGTAGACACCTCTACACTCTTGGTGGAAGGGTATACATTCATGGTAGACACCTCTACACACTTGGTAGAAGAGTATACATTCATGGTAGACACCTCTACACTCTTCATGGAAGGGTATACATTCATGGTAGACACCTGTACACTCTTGGTGGAAGAGTATACATTCATAGTAGACACCTCTACACTCATGGTAGACGACTCAATACACACGGTAGACAGCTCTACGCGTATGGTCGAAATGAAACTGGTTGTATACAGACTCTGCGGAGTCTTCTAAACCAATATAAAGACGTTAAGTTAAGTTACGTTTATTATGCAGAAGAGATACAGATGCAGGAATGATCCTCTTATTCCAAAAAGGGCGAAACATCAGGTCCAGCTAATTATTGACCGGTGAGTTTAACGAGTAGTATGTAAATTGTTAGAGTCAATCAAAGAAAACATTGTAATGCATTTAGACATGTTTAATCTAATCAGAAATAGTCAGCGTGGGTTTACTAGAGTGAGATCGAGCTTAACAAACCTATTATAATTCATGGAGGAGGTTACTAAAATGATAGATAAAGGAGAGCCAGTTGATGTTATTTATCTAGATTTTGCAAAGGTCTTTGAAAGAATACTTCATCAAAGATTATTTAGAAAGTTAAAATCACATGGAATATGTGGGGAAGTTGCCAAATGGATTGGAAATTGGAATACGGGAAGAAGGCAGAGAGTGGGCATAAATAAGGAATACCTTGAGTGGTGTGAAGTGAAAAGTGGAGTGCCACAGGCCTCGGTTCTGGGACCAATTTTGTTCTTGATATATATAAACGATTTGTACATCTATGTGGGATCTATGATTGAAAAATCTGCTGATGACACAAAACTGTGCAAAAGTGTCTCATCTAAAGCAGAAGTGGATATATTGAGATAGAATTTATTTACAATTCGAAAATGGCCTGTAAGCTGGCAAATTGAGTTTAATGTAGATAAATGTACAGTCATCTACATGGGTAGATCCAATATTGAACATAATTACAGAATGGGCGAGACTAATATTAGAAAGAAAAGGAAACGGACCTAGAATTTACATTATATCATAGATGAAAGGGAAGTAAGCAAGTCCAGGTGACAGTGAAAAAGGCAAATGCAATGTTAGGTATAATAAAAAGAAATATTAAACATATGAGCCAGTAAGTGATCGTCAAACTGTTTAAAGCAGTAGTTAAACCTAGATTGGAGTACTGTGTATAGGTGTGAAGTCCGTATCGTAGAGGAGATATAAACATGCTGGAAAGGATACAAAAACTACAGCTATAAAGTTGATATTGGATTTCTTCTTCTTCTTCGTCTTCTTCGTACGCAGTCAGGCAGTAACCATTATTTTTTCGAAAAAAGCGACGGTCATCCTGAGGTTGTCGCCACTGCCATAGAGCTTGTCTTGCAGTTCCACTGGTGATGGCCACATCTGCTCTCTCTGATCCTCGTATGTCGGGCAGTTCTGCAGCAGATGTTCAGCGGTCATTTTACCGGTACCGCACGGGCATTCGTCGGTACCACATATCTTCAATTTGTTGAATAGGTGGTACCTCGGTCTATTGTGGCCAGTGCGAAGTCTGAAGACAACGACCTGCTCCCTTCGGTTCAACTGGTTATAGGCATCGTTTTTGGTGTAACCAGTATGTTCGGTTTCCCATTTGGTCATGTATCTGGCTTTGATAAGCCGTTTTGACTCTTCGTACGTCATACTAGTATCTGTTTGTGGTAGTCTTGCACCTTCTTTTGCCAGTCTGTCTGCCTCCTCGTTGCCTTGGATGTTGCAGTGTGATGGGACCCACTGTACCACTACCCTTTTTGGTGCAGACTGCTGGCACAGTTGGCAGAGTGCTGCTCTTAAGTCATTAAGCTCAGTGTTTTGGATTTCAAAATGACAGTTATGAGGAAATACTCAGAACAACCGGTCTACAGTGTCTGGAAATGAGAAGAATTCGAGGTGACTTAATACAGATTCATAAGATAATCAAACAAACGGATAAATTAAACTAAAATACGTTTTTCAAAATGCAATCACCTGCAAGAACAAGAGGCTTTAGCTAAACAGTAACTAAAGAAATTTCCAGATTAGATATTCGAAAATATTTTTTTATTCAGAGCGGGTTAAATGCGTGGAATGCATTGCAACAGGAAATAGTGGAGGCAGAGATAATTAAAGCATTTAAGCATAGATTGGATGCATGTAGCTTTTAGAGCAAGGTAATGTAAATGAAACTAGTTCTATACAGACTCTGCAGAGTCTTCTAAACCAGTATAAAGAAGTTAAGTTAACTGATTCATGGCTGGCTGCTTGCATCAGGGTCAGCGAAAGAGCTTACCAAGACCCTTTTTCGCTTCCAAGTGGCGGCTCCGAAAACGCACTGCACCCACGCAGCCTGTTTGAGAGAATAAGGATCGAAGAAAGAAGCTAAACCATTTCCTAAAAATGCCCTGCTGAAACATCGAATCGGAATTCTTGAGTGTATTGTAAAGTATTTAGAAACGATAAATTTCGTCTGGACCGAAGATGTGACAGTAAATGAGCTGACAGCAGCCAGTGACTCATTGCTGGCTGATTGCTTCAAGGTCAGTTTATCAGAGCTGACCATGACCCTATTCTGTCTCCAATTGTCGACCCTGGAAACATACCACAACCATGCAGCCCCACTAAGAGATTAGAGATCGAATATGGAAGCCAGCAAACATGGTCCAAAAAATAAATTGCTGTAAGTTATTCGTATCGGGCCAAAAAACGTTGATATTGCAGCCTCTCTGTAAACTACGACACAGCATCACAAACGCTTTTATTTAGAAGAAAGCCCAAGAAAATTAAGAAGAAAAAAAAGAGAAGGAAGAAGAGCAAGAGGCAGAAGCAGAAGAATAAAAAGAAGAGAATGAAGAAGAAGAATAACAAGAAGAGGACAAAGAAGAATAACAATCTCATCATGAAATTTGTGAATTGTGATTATTGCAGTGTGCATTGAGATCCTCGTCAATGTATCAGCTGTTGCTTTGCCAGCATTTACATATTCGTTGTCCTGATCGTACGACCCAACCGTTAAGCATTCGTATCCACCGTGATCTGACAAGTCTGTATCACATGGATTTCTTTAAGCTCCTAAAATATGTCTAAAACAATGATTTACAACTTAACCTTTTGGATGTTATACTGGTATTTTAAAGTCGATTGATCGTCTACAACGCTTAGATACACAATGGCGCATTGTCTACATGAAGTCATTCAGGGCAAGTAGATCAATATAATATATGATTGGATTGCTCCATGAAAGGTAGATGCTGAGACATGTAAGAGAAGAGCATTCGCAGTATCTCTATGGGACTAAATCAGATGCCAAACCTTCTTCACTGACGTCACAGATACTGTGTCATGGATGATGAGATGAACGCCACAATCCCCAAAGCCAGCGCCACGTTTGGAAGATTACATTCGAAACGCCTGGCGTCCAAATGGCATTAGACGAAGTTGAAACTACAAACGAAGTTAAAGGTTTACAGAGCAGTGTTGCTCCCAATGTTGCTGTAAGAAAGTGAAACAGGGACTGTATACAGGCGTCACGAAAAGAAGATGGGTCGTTTTCACACGCTTTGTCTCAGGAGGGTGATGAATATCAAATGGCAAGACAGGATCCGGGACACTGCTGTTCTTGAGAGAGCTGGTATCCTTAGGAGGGTGATGAATGGCAAATGGCAAGACAGGATCCGGGACACTACTGTTCTTGAGAGAGCTGGTATCCTTAGGAGGGTGATGAATGGCAAATGGCAAGACAGGATCCGGGGCACTGCTGTTCTTGAGAGAGCTGGTATCCTTAGGAGGGTGATGAATGGCAAATGGCAAGACAGGGTCCGGGACACTGCTGTTCTTGAGAGAGCTGGTATCCCTTGCATTGATACCGTCATGATCCAATCACAAATTCGCTGGGCGGGCCATGTGGTTCGCTGGGCGGGCCATGTGGTTCGCTTGCCAGACTATCGGCTACCAAAAAATTCTTCTTTTGCGAGATGCAGAAGGTCGAACGCTGCCCACGGAAAAGGGGGCAGGGTGCCAAAAAAAGTGCTTTAAGACATGCTTAAAACGTCTCTAAAGGCCTTAAGCATAACCCTCGAAACAGGGAAAGATGTTGAACAAGAACATAGATCCTGCCACACAGCTCTCTACAGTGGATCATCGAGTAAGGCTTCTGAAAAGGATGTAGCAGAACAACGGAGACAGAATTGAACAGCCCGTGAACTATCACCGTATCGTGAAATGAACATTCCCTGCCTTCACTGCGTGTGATTTTGTCGAAAGCGAACATTCCATGCCTTCACTGCGTGTGATTTTGTCGAAAGCAAACATTCCATGCCTTCACTGAATGTGATTTTGTCGAAAGCGAATATTCCATGCCTTCACTGAATGTGATTTTGTCGAAAGCGAACATTCCATGCCTTCACTGAATGTGATTTTGTCGAAAGCGAACACTCCATGCTTTCACTGTATGTGATTTTGTCGAAAGCCAACATTCCCTGCCTTCCCTGCATGTGATTTTGTTGAAAGCGAGCACTCCATGCTTTCACTGCATGTGATTTTGTCGAAAGCGAACATTCCCTGCCTTCACTGCATGTGATTTTGCAGATCCCATATTAGACTTACAACCCCGATTGGCCTAATACTCAACTGGAAGAACTGGATGAACGAAAAGATAAAAGGTCTTCATCAGTTGTGATGGACGAATAATCAGATATACCGTGTTGCTAATCAAATGCATATAAGTCCGCGATGTAGTACACATGATTGCCAACAGACGAATACGAAAAGTGACGTCGTGGTAGCTCTAAACATTTTAATCCCCGCTCAGCAGTCTACCATTGAGAATGTCTTGGTCCAACATTCAATTCGAAGACAAACGACTGAAATGAACTCCAACACGATTTGGCTACATCCACGAGACACTTGATATGGCAGATTTAATGTCAGGACTAGAGGAAGGTAGGTAGGTAATTATGTAGGTATGCAGGCAGTCCGCTTAGGTAGTAGGTTCCTTTTGTGACTTTACTTCCTGTGACTCACTAGACCTGGGGGAAGGCAGGTTGTGTATTCGGTAGGATTTTCACTATTTTTCAGGATGTGTATCAGGACAGCCTGCTTTGTTTCGATTCTCTTCAGCAAAGGGTTCATTTACTTGCACAGCGTGCAGACATGACCTCCGAATTTATAGTCCGTCTCCGACATGACTAGGCTTTCGATTGTATCTTCCTTGTGACCACTTGAAACTTGAAAGTTTCAAAAACCAACTTTTCCCGGCTTCTGTTCCTATTGTGACAGGCTAGTGTCTTACCTCACCGATGTGGAAGTGATGATTTGAAAGAAATACATAAAAAAAACATGGCAGAGGCGAATAGTTTTCAAATAGGGAACATTTAGCAGACACGGCTGTCGGAGATGAAGTGTTTGAGACTCATTGCACCAGGTCTGGTTTTGTGATGTGGCTGGCCAGTTCCCTTCATCAGTGTCCTGCATAATGTAAGGTAGTCCCTATCGAGTTCGGTCAAATCGGGGATCAAGTGTTAGAACTGTACAATGTTTCTATTTTATTATAAGTTTTTTTAAACGAATTCCATAGCCTTCATTTTCAGTAAATGTATTCCTGACAGATGCCTCCTCAGTTGTTGTTGTTTGCGAATGCCCACAATGAGTAGGTTACTCTTTTGTGCGCCCTGAAAAGGGCGTTGTGGCGGGTTGTAGTAGCTCTCCTCACATCTCGAGCATGCTGACAAAGGTGGACTAGGGTCCTCCAGGCGGTTGTGCTATGCTTGGCTTCATCTGCGTGTCGCTCACTACTACAGGGATCCCGTCGATCGCTCACCTCGTTAGCAAGGCTGCCATGAAAACGTCACCGTTTCCAGGGAGAGCTGCGAGGAAGCCGAGCTGAGGTTCTTGGCCAGTTTGTTTTGCCTAGCCCTGATTAACATGTTTGATCAGTATATTTTACGTTACCAGTCGTTTGTCTTCCTCCCTATGCCTCGTCAATATTAGCAGCTCTAAAGCGGCAAAGGTAGAGATCTCGAGCTATGCAGGAAGACCCAGCTTAGACATTTACTTAAACCCCTCTCCCTACCCACCCTTTTATATTATGAAGGCAATGAAGCTGTGGACAGACTAGCAAGGTGTTGAGGAACGTGCCAACAAACAGACCTACTGAGAATCACATATAATGAGACACAGACCATAATTAAAGGCCAACTTCATGGAAAAACATAGGCGAAAGGAAGTGATAGTCAAACTGTATAAAGCATTAGTTAGACCTAGATTGGAGTACTGTGTACAGGTGTGGAGTCCTTATCGTGTAGAGGATATAAACATGCTGGATTGTATTCAAAAAAGAGCGACAAAGCCGAAAGTGGGATTAAAGAATTACAGTTGTGAGGAAAGACTCCGAAAAACCGGCCTACAGTGTCAAGAGAAGAGAAGAATTCGAGGTGACTTAATAGTTTATAAGATGATCAAAGGAACGCATAAATTAAACTATAACAAGTTTTTTTCCAAATACAACCAACCACAAGAACAAGAGGGCATGTCTACAAATTAACTAAAGAAAGGTCCAGATTCGATATTAAGAAATATTTTTTTAGGACAGTGGTGAATTCTTGGAATGCATTGCCACAAGAGGTAGTGGAGGACAATTAATGCATTTAAGAATACATTGAATGCGCATAGCTTTTAGAGCAAAGTAATGTAAATGAAACTGATTGTATACAGACTCTGCAGAGTTTTCTAAACCAGTATAAAGACGTTAAGTTAAGTTAAGTTAAGAAAATGAACTGATCAACATCTCCCTTACCGAAAAGAAGACAACTACCATGACTTAACTAGAGAAGATGAGGTCGTCATCTTTAGACTTAGAACTGGGGTATAATAGACTCAACGATCACCTTTACCACACAATGAGGATTGGGAAGGACAAAACAATACTGGCCTCGCGAGACAAATGACAAACAAATGCTGTACGAAGATATAACAGACTTACGAACAATTGTGGCCTTTTCAATTAAACCGGGACGTTGATCTCAGGATGAATGCCGAAGAAGTATTTTTTTTTTAAATTTTCCCTCGTTCCCTTCTTCAGACCTCGACCAATGACTCTAACGAAGGCAGCAGTCGACGCAAGGCTTCGTACACTTCCGTACAGCTTCTCGTGGAAGAACACTGGCTTCTATCTATCTTCTATCTTCAGTCCACTTATACCGTTAGACGTCATGGGAAGGTGCGACCTCCTTTGTTTCATATTTTTTGGCAGGTGAAAATTCACTGGTGACTTGACAGGTCAATCCTAGCATCTGTTAGCCCCTGGAATATGCGATCGCGTCTTTTTGAGACTGGTGGAGGTGGAAGCGTAAATTAGAGCAAAGGTAGACCTGCAGCTGTCAGGCGCCATCTCAGCCGCTCCGCTAAACACATAACCAAGACAAGGTTGTTATGGCCACGCAGTCCTCTTTTTTGCGACATATTCTCTGTGGAGCGAGAATCCCTAGGATAATTTGAGTAGATTTTTAACTTCAATTTTGCTCGAGCAGCGGCTGTTAAACCTACTCTTTTCGATTTCCAACTGCTAAGGTATTTTTAACGTACGCACCACTGGTCACGGGTGTCTGATCTCACTACTCAGAGATCAGGGGAAATATTAACCGGATGATCCACGTGAAAAAATACCTGTGTCTCCACCGGGATGAGGCAAACACCTTAACTCGAGACCACGCACACTGGCTGTTGCCAGTAAATCACACAATTAGAATTGGGTACACCGGACTGTGAAGGGATGG
Organism: Ariolimax columbianus; assembly: GCA_036924085.1. Classification (NCBI taxonomy): domain Eukaryota; kingdom Metazoa; phylum Mollusca; class Gastropoda; order Stylommatophora; family Arionidae; genus Ariolimax; species Ariolimax columbianus. Next base: position 28,711,710 of record JAVGWX010000012.1, read on the forward strand.
TAGCCCAAACCTAAATCACTACAACTTCCCTTGAATTCAAAGTGTAATAATGAGATGGCTCACATATTAGTTCAGAATGAAGCACACCAAAACAACCGGAACTAGAAACATGCACCTGAGCATTTGAGGTGGCAGTTTCAACAGCAATGGTTTTACATGATGATGTTGCTTACCCTATACACAACACTATTCAGTCAAATGTCATGAGATGCTTGTAAGGTTATCGTAGATTTAGTCACTTAAATCCAGACATCAATCAGGCGAATTTTCTAACCGAGGTATAACTCCGATTAACTTTTCAACCCAGGTAGGACTCAACTCAGGTGAAGTTTTCAACCCAGGTAGGACTCAGCTCAGATTAACTTTTCAACCCAGGTATAACTCAACTCAGGTGAAGTTTTCAACCCAGGTAGGACTCAACTCAGATGAAGTTTTCAACCCAGGTAGGACTCAACTCAGGTGAAGTTTTCAACCCAGGTAGGACTCAACTCAGGTGAAGTTTTCAACCCAGGTTGGACTCAACTCAGGTGAAGTTTTCAACCCAGGTAGGACTCAACTCAGGTGAAGTTTTCAACCCAGGTAGGACTCAACTCAGATGAACTTTTCAACCCAGGTAGGACTCAACTCAGATGAACTTTTCAACCCAGGTAGGACTCAACTCAGGTGAAGTTTTCAACCCAGGTAGGACTCAACTCAGGTGAAATTTTCAATCCAGGTAGGACTCAACTCATATGATTTTTTAAACTCAGGTTTGACAACTCAGGTTGAGGTATCATTTAGGTAAATGAACTTTTCAATGATTCAACTATCAGTCAAGTGAACTGGTAATCAGTCAACTTAACTTAACTTAACTTGTTTATACTGGTTTAGAAGACTGAAGAGTCTGTATACAACCAGTTTCATTTACATGTCCTTGCTTTAAAAACTATGCACACCCAATCTATTATTAAATGTTCTAATCTGTAATTGCCTCAACTACTTCCTGAGACAATGCATTCCAAGCATTCATCACTCTCTGACTAAAAAATATTTCCTTATATCGTATCCAAACATTTTCTTTTATAGTTAATTTGTAGTTATGACCTCTTGTTCTTGTGGATGGTTGTATTTTGAAAAACTTGTTAAAATCTAATTTATCTGTTTCTTTGATTATCTTATAAATCTGTATTGTATTAAGTCACCTCGAATTCTTTATCATTTCTAGACACTGTAGGCCGGTTTTTCTGAGTCTTTCCTCATAACTGTAATTCTGGAATCCCACTATCAGCTTTGTCGGTCTTCTTTGTATCCTTTCCAGCATGTTTATATCTCCTCTATGATAAGAACTCCACACATGCACAAAGTACTCCAATCTAGGTCTAACTAATGTTTTATACAGTTTGACTATCACTTTCTGGCTCATATGTTTAATATTTCTTTTTATCATACCTAACATTGCATTTGCCTTTTTCACGACTACTTGGACTTGATCACTCACTTTACTTGTATGATCTGTTATAACATCTAGGTCCCTTTCCTTATCTATCTTTCTAATATTGTTCTCACCCATTCTGTAATTATGTTCCATATTGGATTTAACCATATGGATGACTGTATATTTATCTACATTAAACTCGATTTGCCAGCTCGCAAACCATTCTCTAATTTGATCTAAATCCACTTCAATATATCCACTTCTGCTTTAGATGAGACACTACTGCATAGTTTTGTGTCTTCCGCGAATTTTGCAATCATGGAACCCATATCAATGTCCAAATCGTTTATATATATCAAAAACAAAATTTTTTCCATTAACAATTTTCAATCCATTTGGCAACTTCTCCACCTATTCAAGTGAACTGGTATCACTCAAGTGAACTGGTATCAGTCAGAAGAACTGGTAATCACTCAAACGAACTAATAATCAATCAAATGAACTAGTATCACTCAGGTGAACTGGTGATCACTCAGGGGAACTTAAAGAAAAGCACACTATGAAAACAACAATAAAAAACACACAAAATAGGCAGAAAGGCTTTAATGATAACCTGCATGATACATCTACAAAACCTGAAACTTTTGAAAGGAAAAATAAAACAATATTTAAATAATAAAGAATATTTGCAATAAATAAACAGTCAGTCAGCTGAAGGTCACTGCTGAAGACATAAAGGAAAACAATATAGAATTGTTAACAAAAAATTACAAACACGTATCAATATATTTGCAGGAGCGAAGCCTAACATAAAGGTCAGGTGAAACATACTGATCCAGACCCTCATCTCAGTCAGGAGGATACTGGTCCACCTTCTCAAGTATGTCTCTAGATGACAGAAGAGCCACTGTATCCACTGCTAAAGAAATGTTTAGAGCTGATTCAACTCAATACAAGTGGTCTCCGCAATATCAATATGTTTGTGCAAGATTGGTGTGCAAGGCACGTTTTCAACAAGACAGCATCATAGATGTACACCAACAAAATGGACAGCTCTGAATGAAGGCCATTCAGTGTGGGAAATATAAGGGAAAGGAAGGGGAGAGGAGGAGTTGGTGGTCCCATAGCAGATAAGGTTGTTGTGGTTAAAATGGTGGAGACTTCATCAAACTGGGTCTCTTGTTTTGTTTTTGGTGAGGTTATCAATTCCCTTTCTCATTTTTTAGCTGTACTTAAGCATGATTTAAGTGTCCATCTGGATAGACTGGAGCATTTCATGATCGAGGATTGAACCTGGTACCTTGGTCAAGAAGAGCAGGAGTTCTAACCACTCTGCCTATACTTAGGGGGGAAAAAAACTGCCAAATATGGACTTGGATACAAACATACTATAGTTTGTGTTGTTCCATTGTGAGTTTGTAATTGTGGGCTGTGTATTATTGTGGGCTACACATATTTGTGGTCTTACATGTTTTTGTGGTTTGTTGTGGACTATACAAGATTGTTGTTGCTGTACTGCTATCCTGTAGCAGCTGAGCAAGCATGATTGTGGCAGCCCAATGCCATTCTTATAAAATTACAAGGCTTCTTCAGTTGTTTCACTGTGCCATACAGTGTGTTGGCGAGACTTGTAAGAATCTTTCCCTCATGTTTACAAGCACTTTGCAATCAATAAGTAGGTGTGTAAGTGGTTTATCGTGATGAGAGCAGTGTTTGCACAAGGGTAGGTGCTGAGGGTTGATGCTGGGTTCAGTGGTTGTTGACTCTAATGTGTCCTGCTCAGAACTGAAAGATGAAACTTGGTCCTCTTCTTGCATTTATATGATCATGACTTTTTGGCTGTGACATTACACTAAATATGTTGCAACCCCATGTCCCACCTGTGCAGCCAGATATCAGTGGTATTGTTCCTAAGGATTCATTTAAATATTTAGTTACTACAGGGTCTATCCTTTTACTACAGGGTCTATCTTTTTCTTATTTGGAGGCTGTTTTTGCAAGTCATTCAGACATCTCTTTTCCTGGAATCTCGCTATGTTCAGGCAAAAAGGGAAAGGCAAAGGCGGCCATCCCTCGCAAATGATGATGGCATAATTTATTTTTAGTAAGGATTAACTGCACTACTTTTTATCCTCACTCTCTCGTCTCGAGCTGCCCGACCCCAGTGGCAAGTCAAGGACAAGATGACTAGGAGGTGGCTATGAGATGCAGGGGACTCTGCATCAAGCACCCGTGAAAAACACGGCGGAGTCCGAAGTTGAACTCTCACCACCTGATCACGAGGTCAACGGATTAACCACTTCGCCATGGAATCTTATATGTCCAAGCAACATGACATTAATCATGCGTACTGATTTTGTTGATAAATGCCATCACCATCAAAAATATTTTTATCTTGTTTTATGGGCTGTGCTTTAGTGCCTCCAGATCCAACATGAGGTCGCTAAAAATCGCTAGCTTGTTTGATCCATAACATTGGAGATTTGTTGGTCTAGTTAGTTCCAGTTGTCTGTCTAGTGTTACTCCCAAATGAACTATGGTATCCTCTTTTACTAGTAATTCCCCATTTATTTTGATATTAATGGATCTCTTTGCTTCTTTACCACTGCAGGAGAGTATGGTGTATGGTTTTCTGTGTATTAACCTTTAGTTTCCACAGCTCGCGATATATTGAAATTATGAATAGTGCTCTTTTCGTCTTTGCCTTTGCCAAATCGGGATATTTTTCTGTGGTCCAGATGGCGAGATCGTCCGCAAACATTGTATTTGACACCTTTATTAGCTTAGTAAAGTCACTTACATAGATGAGGAAACGGGTACAGCTTATAGGAGAGCCCTGTAGTAGTCTTCTAATATGTTTGTACTTGTACTTACAACTGCAAAGTTGGAGTCTACTGTACTTGTACTTACAACTGCAAAGTTGGAGTCTACTGTACTTGTACTTACAACTGCAAAGTTGGAGTCTACGGTTCTATTAGTCAGAAAAGTCTGTATCCATTGGATCAACTATTGCTTCTATTCCTAGACATAACAGATCATGTGGTTGAATGTTTCTGTGGGCTATTTCAGGAGTGTGTTGTGGGCTGCACATTTTTTTGTGGGTCAATGTGGGCTGCACATGTTTTTATGAGTCCATCAGGGTCTTTGTGTATGATAAGGACAAGAATAGCACCACTGCCCCACAGTACGCATGTCATAATAGGCGACTAACTGTGTGACATGGCATAACACCTACCATGGTTAGGTGGTTTGATAAAAGCAGCATAGATAGCGCCTAACAGACTGTGGGTCTACTTTGCTCTAGTGTTTGGATCCATTAAGATGGACTCTCACATTGGTTAGCCACCCTCCGCTGCACTTGTCCAAACTCAGCGGAGTGGGCCTAGCTCACAAAGCAGGAAATCCTCCTCCCAGATTTATCCAGCTCACGCCTGAGCTGCGAACTGTACAGGGGCATCTGCATCTGTTGTAGAAGTACAGATCCACTAAGATGTGGGCATAACATGTTTTTGTGGTTCACTTTGGTGGACCATAGATGTTTATGTAAGTGTTTTTGTAAGCTATAGATGTTTATGTGCATTTGTGGGCTGTATATGTTTATGTGGTCTTATGTGCTGTTGTGAGCTGTAGATGTTTATGTGGTCTTCTGTGTTTTTGTGGGCTATAGATTTTATGTGGTCTTATCTGTTTTTGTGGGGTATATATGTATGTCCTCTAATGTGTTTTTGTGGACTATAGATGTTTATGTGATCTAATATGTCTTTGCAGACTTTATATAATCTTATGTATTTGTATGGGTTATATATATATTGATGTGGTCTTATGTATTTTTGTGGGCTATAGTTGTTTATTTAGTCTTATCTGTTTCTGGGGTATTCAATATGGGCTACACATGTTTATTTGGCTTGTGGGCTCTTTATTTTTTCTGGTATGTTGTTTTCTTGGTATTTTTGTAAAGTGTTTCTACTTTTCTAGGATGTTTAATGGATGTATCATTGTGTTTTAGTGACTTTTATGTAGGTTCTTTTTGTGTGCTGTTTTCATGTGCTATATATGTTTTTGGTGTTATTGTGAACTGTTGCTCTATGTCATTTTTTAGTGTTTCTACATTTGGTACGATATAATGTTAAATTAGCAAATCAAAGTTGTTTTTTATACTGGATGTAAAAAACATTCAAAATATGTTATCTGTTTCAATCATAACTGCATAAAAACAAACTAGATTCAATATATACATTTAACAGTAACTATATTAATTATATGTTTCAAAACATCAGTGCTCAGTGGTCTCGAGATCAGGTGTCTGCCTCGCCGCTGGAGGTCGGGAGTTTGAATCACGGTGGAGGCCAAGATTTTTTCACATGGATCTTTTGGTAAAAATTCCTCTGATCTCTGGGTAGTGAGATAGAAGTCCTGTGTTCGGTGTCGAGCACGTTAAAAATTCCTTGGCAGTTAGAAATAAAAAAAAAGTAGGCTTAACGGTCACTGCCCGGACAAAATTCAAATATTCTAGTTAAAAATATACCCAAATTATTTGTACCTTCCCCCAGACCTAGTAAGCCGCAGGAAGTTTAAAAAACCTACTACGTACAGCCAAAGCCTTTGGGTACCTGGCAAGAGAGATTAATATGCTTGTTTAAATACCAGGATTCCAAATTTCAAGTCTGCACTGCTGCAGCCTGTTATCCAGGATCACCACGTGGAGGTGTAGAAGGGTCTTGGCAGCTCTGGTTCGCTGGCCCTGACGCTAGCAGTCAGCTATGGGTCGCTGACCACTGCAGCTCATGCGCTGCTCAGTGTCTTGATCCAGCCGTTATATATATATATTTATATATATACATTACAAACTGACTCCTTTATTTTTTTATCCCTGAAACAATTATTTTGGAAGTTTTGTTTCTAGAGCTTTCTTTTCATCACAGAGGCTTTTGGCCGGTGTGAACAATGGTGTGTTCAATTATCATTAGTTAGAGAGTCTTCTATTCAAGTCAAGCTAGACCCCACTTTTAGGAGCCTGTTGCGGCGTACTCTCAGTGTGGAAGTGGTTCTTTTCTCATCTCTGTTGTACTCAGAGCCCTCTCAGAAACCATCTTTTTATAAATATATACATGCTCAAACTAATCTACTCTAAATATATACATTCTCAAACTATACCATCATACATATATATAAAAATTTACAAACTAGCCCCATTCTAAATATATACATTCTCAAACTAATTCTCTAATAACATACATAATCAAACTTATCTCATTCTAAATACTAATTTACTATACATTTTCAAACTATACCTTTCTAAATACATACCCTTTCAAAATAACACGAGGCAAGAAAATAAATGCATTTAAAAATAGATTGGATGCACATAGTTTTTAGAGCAAGGAAATATAACTGGTTGTATACAGACTGTGTAGAATCTTCTAAACAAGTATAATGACGTTAAGTTAAGTATATCCATTTAAAATGTTGAACAAGAGTGGGAGAGTTCTAAAACAGTTCTAGAAAAGGTAAAAGAGGATTGTGTTTCACATAGGGAGGTAAACCCCAAATGCAAAAAGTGGATAACTATATTTGTAGTTAAATGTAGACGAGCTAAAAATAAAGCATGGAGAAAATATATAAAGACAGGTAAATAAAAAGAAACATATTTAAAATATTTGGACAAGCAGATCATAGCTCATAAAGTGAATAAAAGAGCAAAAAAAACTTGCTCAGAGGATCAAGACTGATGGTAAAAGTTTTTTTTCTTATGTTAGAAATAAACAAAGAACGAAAGACAAAGTAGGCCCTCTCATAGACAGCACCGGAATAATTATAAGTGAGAATAGGGTTGCAGCTGTTCTGCTCAATCAGTACTTTGGAACAATCTACACAAAGGAGGACTATAGATATTTTCAAAGAGACATGGATACAGCGGGATTAAGGTCAGTCATACAGGTAAGGTGAGTGAGCAGGTCAAGGTAGCAGCGATAAAGGCAAATGCAATGTTAGGTATGATAAAAAGAAATATTAAACATAGGAGCAAGGAAGTGATAGTCAAACTGTATAAAGCATTAGTTAGACTTAAATTGGAGTACTGTGTACAGGTGTGGAGTCCTTTCATAGAGAGGATATAAACATGCTGGAAAGGATACAAAAAAGAGCGACAAAGCTGATAGTGGGATTCCAGAATTACAGTTGTGGAAAGAAGAAAAACCGGCCTACAGTGTCTAGAAAAGAGAAGAATTCGAGGTGACTTAATATAGGTTTATAAGATAATCAAAGGAACAGATAAATTAGACTAAAACAGATTTTCAAAATACAACCACCTACAAGAACAAGAGGGCATAGCTACAAATTAACTAAAGAAGGTCCAGATTAAATATTATTAATATTTTTTAGTCAGAGAGTGGTGAATGCTTGGAATGCATTGCCACAGGAAGTAGTGGAGGCAAGGACAATTAATGCATTTAAGAATACATTGGATATACCTAGCTTTTACAGCAAGTTAATGTAAATGAAACTGGTTGTATATAGACTGTGCAGAGTCTTCTAAACCAGTATAAAAACATTAAGTTAAGTTATAACTTATAATGTTCTACCCACCACCATACCAAAAAGTCAGTTTGTACAATGTGACAAATTATATTGAGAATAGAACCAGACAGTTACAAATATGCAAAAGTCATAACTATAAATAAATGTACAATAAACATATCAACTATATGAAAACCATACACCAAACCAATGAAAACTGTATAAACACATTTTAAAAACAACTGAACATATTATTTCCGTGTCTGTGAAATAATGTATAGTTCAGATAATGAAACATAGAACTTTGATAATCTATCAGGATATGATACAGAGACCATGTGATGATGTGATTTTTCATCTAAAATATTGTACAATAGACAAGTTCACACAAAAACTATATCATCTATATTTCTGTATATGTTGATGTCCATTGTTTTAATATGCAGATGTTTGTAAAAGTACAGTTAATAATTACATTTTACATTGATTACATGTATTACGAGAACTATGGATGCCCAACTTCACCTGGGTAATAACATAATTGTTTAATGTACATAATCCGGTAGTGATTTTGTTACGAAAACAGATAACTCTTTCAGAATAATACTGCACTCAAGTACCCTAAGTGGCCAAGCTAAGATAAAACATGTTCGCACATTGTCCAGGAAGTGATGAGTTCTAAACATGGACTGGTCCTGCCAGCTCACATAAAAAAGGACTTCCCCTTATACTGGATCATTTCCAAAGATTGACTGGCCATGCATGCTAATAAAAATGTGACTCACACCCCTCTCCCATCTTGAATACACGTCTTACTCGGGTTAAATCTTTAGAACTATCGTCCAAACCTACTAAAGTAAAATTGACCATCCCCCATCCCCTGTCTTGATTATCAAACAGAGACAAATTCAGATCGCTTTGTCAAAGAATGCTTGACGTGCATGAACTCTCTATCCCACCTGTGTTAAAATATGATACCATATTTCACCAAACGTTAATATTTCTGTGGTCAAGTTGTAAGTTATAACTCCCCTGCTTCATATACCAAAATACACTACAAAGCAAACATTCCATTCATTAATTTGGGAATGCTACATTCTCATGCCAGTGTAAAACAAGGGCATGCATGTCTTTCCTGTACCAAGCTGTTTTCTATGCATGTAGCCATGCATGTCTTTCCTGTACCAAGCTGTTTTCTATGCATGTAGCCATGCATGTCTTTCCTGTACCAAGCTGTTTTCTATGCATGTAGCCATGCATGTCTTTCCTGTACCAAGCTGTTTTCTATGCATGTAGCCATGCATGTCTTTCCTGTATCAAGTTGTTTTCTATGCATGTAGCCATGCATGTCTTTCCTGTACCAAGCTGTTTTCTATGCATGTAGCCATGCATGTCTTTCCTGTACCAAGCTGTTTTCTATGCATGTAGCCATGCATGTTCCTTAGATGTGTATGGTCGGTTGTGAGACTAAGTGATACCCATCTTGCTCATACCTTTGAATTTCCATAATCGTAGAAAATTGCTGTTAGGCACTTACTGCTGAATGAAAGCTTGTAGGCCAATTGCTGACTTGTGTTGCGATGATCCTAACAAATAATGGTATCTCAGCTCTGCAACCTATCTCTGCTGGTAGTTGTGGAAAGATGTCCAGGCAGAGGCTGATCATGCAGTCTCTATCTCCACTTTATTAAGCTTAAACCTTCTGAAGCCAGCATACAAAGGTGTCTCTATAATCTGCATAACTTCCATACACAGCACACTTTCCTTCTTCACCACAATGAATCCAACTAAAGACTGCTGTTTATAATGCATGTCACACACAGAAGGCATTTTAACGAACTGCTTCTGCAGCGGGAAACATCAGTGTGTTTTGCACCCTGTAAATTTTCACTTTGCTACCTTTACATATATATATATATATATATATATATATGTATGTATGTATGTTGCGTGTGTTAGTAAACTGACAGAACACACACAAAATGCCAGTTCAAGAAACCTCAAAGTAACCCAATGACTGTAACACACACAACATAAACATAAATAATAAATGTTGTATATTACACAAATAAACAGAACAAAAAACAGATAACTACTATATAACTGAATTGTTTATTGACCATGTTGAAAAGACAAATTAAATCAAGGCCAAATGTCAAATGAACATACATATGTGTCAAGAAAATGTGATTTTTTTTAAAAACCAATTAACACAATAACATTTACTTTTCTAGTGTCAAATCTGTGCTTCTATTTTAGTACACAAAAACATATTTCAGGGTCAAGGATACTTCTAAAAAAAGAGCAGCAAAAGATGGTGCCTAACAAGCCGGTGGTCTAACTTTACTCTTGTGTTTTAGTCCAGTATGGGTGTGGCCAGACCCTGGTTTTGACTGGAATTGACACTAGCTGATGACATACACTTTTGTCCACGGAAACGTGTTGTTGTTTTCCATTTGGATTAGTTACTTCGTTATCCGGGCATGGTCATCAGATATATGTAATAATATTTCATTTACCCTGTGTTGTATTTTCATGGTCTAGTGCACATGGTTAAACTTCACGAGATTGACACCCCTTCTCTCTATTTACAGAAAGTGTCGGTTTTGGTGTAGCTGTGTAATGTACAAAGGCAAAGGCTGCCGTCCATCGTAGACAATGATGGCATAATTTATTTTGCTAGTGCTATTTTTAGTAAGGATTAACTGCGCTACTTTTTATCCTCACTCTCTCGTCTCGAGCCGCCCGTCCCCAGTGGCAAGTCAAGGACAAGACGACTCAGGGGCGACTATGACATGCAGGGGACTCTGCATCAAGCACCTGTGAAAAAGACAGCGGAGTCCGGAGTCGAACCCACACCACCTGATCATGAGGCCGACGGCTTAACCACTTATCCATGGGATCACCGTACACACAGAACAATAATGGACTAAAACACATCACCCAGGAGAGATTGGGCCCTGCCCTATTAGTAAGATGCACAAGACACATCACTCACACACTGAGTGATGCCCTTATGACCTTTTGCGATTGTGGGAAAGACAAGACAAAACACTGGCTGTATATAGACTTTTAAACCAGTATAATGACGTTAAGTTAAGTTATCATATATTACATACCAAATTGCCCAGAAGTGAATACAGAATACAAGTGAACAATGATATGTAATATGTCAATTTTTGTCAAGAAAATTAATGAGATGTATGTTTTGTTATACATGCAAATCAACTATTCCGCTATAAACTCAGAGAGAAACATGGACTTGATGAGACTGAATGAATTAAAATATTATTAAACTAAAAAATAAGCAGTAGTGTCTTGTATGCTTTTGTTCATGTTGAAGTAGTGTGCACATTGAACAGCAATTTTGAAAATGATATTTCCTGTCATCAAATAAAATGTTGGACTGGATTGAAAAGTGTTTAGCATATTTCTCATTGGTTTTATTGCTACATACTGTTGAGCACTAGTAAACTTCTCTGGAGCCATTAGCGGCTCAGAGTAGATGTTTTCAGCAAAAGCAACATTTACATAGATTCTGCTTCTTCTTGCACCTTGATGCCTCGTCAGTTATAGCAGCTCTAAAACAATGCAATGATAGATATCTCAACCAATCCAATAATACTCCTTGACACAGCTCTCCGCAGAATACCCAAGGTTGGTAATTCAGTGAATTCCTTTCCACTACAATATCAAGAACAATGAAGATGCAGACACACTAGCAAAGTGTGGAAGAGCTTCAATACCTGAGCATCACACATAATAAATTAAAGTCCAAATTAAAGCCAACTTCAAGAACAAAAATTGGCTGATCAATTACCCCCACTTCAGGTATGACAACTATTATGGTTTTAACTAGAGAAGAGCTAGCCATCATCTTCAGACTGAGACCTGGACATAATAGATTTAATGAATATCTTGACAACAAAATGAGGATTGGGGCAGACGGCAGGTGTCCTACAAAGCTGGACTCTCACACAGGAAGAGAGAGAACAAGGACAAAAAGCTGTACTAGAGATAAAACAGTCTTACAAACAATGGTGGGTTTGGTCAGAGAAACATGGTCCTTGATTGGAGGATGAACAATGAAGAAGTAGAACAACCAATCAATATGCAGCTGACACATACAAAATCTCTACCGTTCTGACAATTAACAAAGGCAGAGATGTAAAGAGTCAATTACCATCAAAATATGCATGTAACTAGTTCTCATGGCAAAGACACTAGACCAACTGGTAACTAGGTTCTCTATATATAAATCATACAAAAACCTCCTCACTTTTGCGACAGTTAACAGAAACTGAAGTGACGGTTCATTTTATTTAGTCGACCTGTACTTCTACAGGGGCAGATGCCCCTGTGCATGTCACCAGCTCCGGTATGAGCTGGATGTAGCGGGGATTTCATTCTTAGCAGGTTAGGCTCGAGCAGCTTATTACTTCGCTGCACTGGGACAAGTGCCGCAGAGGGTGGTTAACCAATGTGCGAGTCCATCTTTAATAGACTCAAAGACAAGAGCAAAGCTCTTAACAAACCATCTAACCATAGCTGGTGTTATGCCATGTCAAACAGTTAGTCGCCTTTTACAACATGTTCTCTGTGGGACAGTGGTGCTATTCTTGTCCTTGCCTTGTCTTACACAAAGACCCCCGCGGAACGCTCAGAACAGTTAATATGGTAACAAATTACACGTTTCTAATGTAACACTAATTCTTATGACTACCAGTGAAGTACCTGTGTTAACAAGAGTAGAGAACAAAACTACTGAAGCCTTTCAAACATGACATAAAGAGCATACAGTTGGCAACCTCATCGTGGAAAATCCTGGGTTACAGGCTTCCTGTAAAAAGGCCAGCTATAACTATAAGACATTCCAACTTCTCTAAATATAGACAATCAGATGATTTCTGGAAACTTGTGACAGAAGTGGGTTAGGTAATATTGAATACTTGAAACAACCACAGCCATTATTGATCATTGTAACAGATGTCTTAAAGAGCATTTTTGAATAATTTGATCATAATGTGTAAGGGTTGGGGACAACTCCCCAAAACAGAATACGTCAGTGCACTGGATGATCTACAGGGTTCTAAATAAAAGTCGTACAAATGACAAATAACCACTGCCCAGTTACCATCTAAGAATAAAAAATACCTCTTAACCATCATTGTTTTCCAGCCACTAACCAAACGGCATAATTGATACATCAGAGCTGAGATATTTCAGATGCAAAAACTGCTAGGACATTAGCAAACAGCAGCAGTAAAGTTTGTTCAGAAATTGTAAACAAATTGAAAACAATGAGATTATGAGATTGTAAATAATAATACAATAAGCAGTGTAGTAAAACTCAACACCAATAATGGATGGCATACAAAACAGGATAACAAGTATTATCAAACAATAGTAACAGATGTGTACCAGCGGCTCTATGTAAATAAGTCCTTATCATGGAATAGACAAACAAAAATCACTCATGAAAACAGTTAACAGAGTTAAATGAATGTCAGTTAGACTTGTCTGAGTGATCCAAAACTTTCAAAAAAAAACTGTGATTGTTTGATTTATTACCTTTCCTGCTTCTGTTTTTATCATTTATTTTTCAGTTTTTGCCCTCTACATCAATGTTTCACAAAGTGACAGTCATACTTAGTCACCAGCCCACAAAGTGGCAATCATACTTAGTCACCAGTCCACAAAGTGGCAATCATACTTAGTCGCCAGCCCACAAAGTGGCAGTCATAGTTAGTCACCAGTCCAAAAAGTGGCAGTCATACTTAGTCACCAGTCCACAAAGTGGCAGTCATAGTTAGTCACCAGTCCACAAAGTGGCAGTCATAGTTAGTCACCAGCCCACACAGTGGCAGTCATAGTTAGTCACCAGTTCACAAAGTGGCAGTCATAGTTAGTCACCAGTCCACAAAGTTGCAGTCATAGTTAGTCACCAGTCCACAAAGTGGCAGTCATAGTTAGTCACCAGTCCACAAAGTGGCAGTGATAGTTAGTCACCAGCCCACAAAGTGGCAGTCATAGTTAGTCACCAGTCCACAAAGTGGCAGTCATACTTAGTCACCAGTCCACAAATTGGCAGTCATAGTTAGTCACCAGTCCACAAAGTGGCAGTCATGGTTAGTCACCAGTCCACAAAGTGGCAATCATACTTAGTCGCCAGTCCACAAAGTGGCAGTCATAGTTAGTCACCAGTCCACAAAGTGGCAGTCATAGTTAGTCACCAGTCCACAAAGTGGCAGTCATAGTTAGTCACCAGTCCACAAAGTGGCAGTCATAGTTAGTCACCAGTCCACAAAGTGGCAGTCATAGTTAGTCACCAGCCCACAAAGTGGCAGTCATAGTTAGTCACCAGTCCACAAAGTGGCAGTCATACTTAGTCACCAGTCCACAAATTGGCAGTCATAGTTAGTCACCAGTCCACAAAGTGGCAGTCATGGTTAGTCACCAGTCCACAAAGTGGCAATCATACTTAGTCGCCAGTCCACAAAGTGGCAGTCATAGTTAGTCACCAGTCCACAAAGTGGCAGTCATAGTTAGTCACCAGTCCACAAAGTGGCAGTCATAGTTAGTCACCAGTCCACAAAGTGGCAGTCATAGTTAGTCACCAGCCCACAAAGTGGCAGTCATAGTTAGTCACCAGTCCACAAAGTGGCAGTCATAGTTAGTCACCAGTCCACAAAGTGGCAGTCATAGTTAGTCACCAGTCCACAAAGTGGCAATCATACTTAGTCACCAGCCCACAAAGTGGCAGTCATCGTTAGTCACCAGTCCACAAAGTGGCAGTCATACTTAGTCACCAGTCCACAAATTGGCAGTCATAGTTAGTCACCAATCCACAAAGTGGCAGTCATGGTTAGTCACCAGTCCACAAAGTGGCAATCATACTTAGTCGCCAGTCCACAAAGTGGCAGTCATAGTTAGTCACCAGTCCACAAAGTGACAGTCATAGTTAGTCACCAGTCCACAAAGTGGCAGTCATAGTTAGTCACCAGTCCACAAAGTGGCAGTCATAGTTAGTCACCAGTCCACAAAGTGGCAGTCATAGTTAGTCACCAGTCCACAAAGTGGCAGTCATAGTTAGTCACCAGTCCACAAAGTGGCAGTCATAGTTAGTCACCAGCCCACACAGTGGCAGTCATAGTTAGTCACCAGTTCACAAAGTGGCAGTCATAGTTAGTCACCAGTCCACAAAGTTGCAGTCATAGTTAGTCACCAGTCCACAAAGTGGCAGTCATAGTTAGTGACCAGTCCACAAAGTGGCAGTGATAGTTAGTCACCAGCCCACAAAGTGGCAGTCATAGTTAGTCACCAGTCCACAAAGTGGCAGTCATAGTTAGTCACCAGTCCACAAAGTGGCAGTCATAGTTGTCACCAGCCCACAAAGGATCATGAAAAATGATTATTAATTTTGTTAAACAGATGCATATAACTGCTATCAGTAAATGGTAATAAAAGTCAGAGTATTGGAACATAAAAAAATATGATCAAGATGGTGAGTGTTCACAAAATGTAACTGTCAGTGACTCAAAGCTGACTGCTAGCATCAGTGCCAGCAATCCAGAGCTGCCAAGATCCTTCTCTACCTCCACGTGGTGATCCTGGATAACAGACTGCAACAGTGCAGACTGGCCAAGGAGAAGGGATTGAAGAGGGAAGGCTAACCCAGTACCCAAAAATGTCATGCTGAAGTCAGATGTGTCAGACTGAAAGGTGCAAATATCGCATTACAGCTGTAAACTATGACACAATACATTCCGTTTTCCGGACTACATCCTGCTACTTTCAAAGCCCTTTCCAGGGTTTGGTAGCGGAAGTTTGAGAACAAACAAAGAGGAACAAAAAGAAAAAAAATGTTTAAACACATTTAAGATTACTGAAATAGAACATAAATTTAGAAATTTGACAATCCCTGGTACAGTCTGAGAGCGTCTCACACTCGAAGATTGGGAAAACCTGGTCTGTGTTATTTCTCAACTAGCATCCTTGCTGCTACGATTTATTGTAGTTTTTTGGGGGGAATGGCTTAATTTTGTAATACTGATATCATCCATTAACCTTAGACTTAGCTGCCTGTGTTCATGTATGTCCAGACCTTGCTAAAGGTTTATTTAGGATGAAATGTTGATTCTTTTTCATTTCGCTATTCGTCCAGAAAAGGATGTTGTGACATGTTGTAGTTTACAGCGAGGCTACGATATTCGCACCTTTCAACCAGACACACCAGATTTTAGTTGGTTTTTGGGGGGGAACCTTGTTTGTCTTCCCACTGCGATCCCTATTCTTTCAGCCAGACTGCACTTGGAGACAGAATGAGGTCTTGGTCAGCTCTGTTTCGCTGACCCTGATGTTTGCAGCCAGCTACGAGTTGCTGACTGCTGTCAGCTCATTCACTGTGCTGCATCTTCAGTCCCAATTGCCCGGTACACGACTGTTAAGGGGGCAAGCGCTTTGGAAATTTGTTTTGGTGAAAAATATTGATTTTTCAAATTGTTCATTTTTATGAAGTTCAATATTAATAGAATCGTTTACACATAAAATGATGTTATTTTGCAAGCTTATTAACATTTTTAAATTAATAATAAACACCCCACCTCCCTGCTTTAAAGTTGACCTACTTTAAAAAGAAACCGAAAACCGATGATAAAACACATTGATTGACACATAGCAACAGCTTTTTCAAAAACGTATAAAGGGTCATATTATATATCATAATCACTGGGGTTCAAAGCATTGTTCAGATTTTTTTCATTTCAAAGCAGATGCTAGCTTTGTCTAAAAGATACCAAGCTTCAAATTTAACGACTGATTTCATTGGTTTTATTATTTCACTCTTTCTCATTGGTCGAAATAGGTCTATTCTCTAGTCTATTTTTATTTTTTTAATTTTATTTTGCGTAGCCTTATTTTCTCTAATCTCCAAGGCGGTGTGCGTTGCACTGTGGTTTGTATTTTGCGCCTGTTGGCCCAGTGCATCCGACTTCAGCCTGCATTTTATGTAAGGGTCTGCTTCCTCCTGCATTTTCTAAGGGTTTGCTTCCCCGGGGTAACGGCCGGTGCTGTGATGGGGATCGAACCCAGCACCTTCTGGTTGTGAGCCGTGCCACTTAACCACTAGGCCACGCCGTTCCCTTCTAGTCTATTCAATATTTTATTTGTTATATTACTTAAGTTACAAGCACACAATTATTATTAGATATTAATAGTTAGAATGCCTGTAAAAATTTATGAACACATCGTGAAAGTTGAGAAAGATAGGGCAGAATGTCCCATGTGAGAATGTCAAACTCATTTATTTTGAAAATAAATTGTGCTGTTTGTGCAATGCTTATGTGTGCTTTGTTAATGTTGAGTTTATATGTCATCATATTTGATATTTATGGGTCATTTTCTGTATTCCAGTTTAACTATGGATGCCTACAGCTGCTGTTGAAACTATAGAACCCCAACGCGGTATAAGAGCGGAGCAGAAGTTTGCAGCGTACAAGAATCAAGACAAAGGGATACTGAACAGTGATCAGTACATTTTAATCCATCAAAGTTTCTTACATTCTCTTGTTTCCACAGTTGGATGTAGAAATTGCAGAAGCAATAATCTATAATTGATTACAAAAAAACGAAATGGTCTTGCTGTTCTTATAAAATTCTCTGTCCAGATTGTGAGTCCAGAGTGGTCAGACTGGACATCTCCACAAGTGAATAAACAGCATGACATCAACAATACGACAGTCATTGGTTGTCATGACAATGGTATTGGCTATGCAAAGTTGCAGTCATTGCTGTCCACCATGAACATAAAGAGTCAGATGCTCCACAAAACTTATTACAAGATATCCAAAACTGTTAGCATCGCAGGAAAGGATGCATCAGAAGAAGCAATGTGTGAGCCAGCTCGTGTAGTTGCAGAAAGAGCAGCAAGTATAAGTCTCTGCCCAGATCGTGCCAAAAGTAACACAGGGTGTCCTATCATCACTGTATCTTTTGATGGTACATGGTAAAAATGTGGCCATTCATCGCACAATTTAGTTGATGTTGCCATTGACATTGACAATGACCTAGTTTTGAATACTCAGGTCATCAGCAATTATTGCAAAATATGTGCAGTTGGTTCAAAGCCAGGTTCACCTGAGTTTGTGAATTGGTTACAAATGCATAAACCTCAATGCCAGGAGATTGCAGATTGTTCTTCAAACGCAATGGAGACTGTGGCAACGAGGATTATTTTTTCAAGGTCAGTTGAAAAAAGATCTTTGATTTATGGCACTTTGCTTTGCTTTTTTTTTTTTTTAAAACCATACTAGAGAGAACGGTTGAAAGCAGTCAAGCACAAGGCAGACAACACTACAAGTGGCAGGATAACATCAAATGATGGACGAATAGCAGTCTATGTTTACCACCAAGGTGAGAGATAGTGAATGTTGGAGAACCACTGCAGCCAACCTGTATTGTCGAGACAGTACCTAAATTAGATTGAAGCAAGTTTGTGGTTAGTTTCCTGCTTGTGGTTTATTTCACATGGGGAAGGTGCGGATCTGAGGTGTTGTGTCTAAGGTTTTCCATTACACATGGGGAAGGTGCGGATCTGAGGTGTCATGTCCAAGGTTTTCCATTACACATGGGGAAGGTGCGGATCTGAGGTGTCATGTCCAAGGTTTTCCATTACACATGGGGAAGGTGCGGATCTGAGGTGTCATGTCCAAGGTTTTCCATTACACATGGGGAAAGTCCAGACTGAGGTGTCGTTGTCCAAGGTTTTCCATTACACATGAGGAAGGTGCGTCTCTGAGGTGTTGTGTCTAAGGTTTTCCATTACACATAGGGAAGGTGCGGCTCTAAGGTGTCGTGTCCAAGGTTTTCCATTTTGACATTTAGCCAAACCAGCAGTATAGAACCTGCACTCTGCCCTTGACAGTGATTGTAACCACTTGGCCTGTCATTATTTGAGGCCTTGTTAGGACGTTTCCCACCATCACTTCTAGGAGTCCAGTCAACATTTATTTTTTAATTCAAATTATAAATACAGTCATCTCTGTAAATTTGCTACATTCTCATTGATTAATTGGTAAAAGCTGCTTGCAAAATTTACATTTGCTTTTACAAATGCGAATTTGCTCTTATGTGATTTAATTTTTACCAATCAAAGAATTTCCTCTACGTGAAATGAAGACAAGTGATCCCCAGCCATAATAAACTCGCTGATGAGCTCTGTAAGATTAATCATGACTAGGTCACGGAGTACTACAGGGAGGAGGAGCATTATAGTGCCCATAAATTATTGATAGAATGAAAGAAGAAATCACAACATGCCCATCCTGTATGCTTTCTTTAAGAAAACCAAAAACTTCATGGGAGAACTATCACTGGTTCATTACATTATTACCAGTTGTAAGTGTACAAGATTTGCTTTTCAAATTCCATTATTTGATTTACATTATTTCAGAGCTTAAAAGCGCAGTTATATTACACGTAAACGCTTGTGTACCTAGAGTTAATGTCATTGACCTCATATTAGGTCCAAATTAGATATTAGGAAAAATTTATTTAGTCAGAGAGTGGTGAATACTTGGAATGTATACCCGCAGGAAGTAGTGAAGGCAGGGGCAATTAATGCATTTAAGAATAGATTGGATGCACATAGCTTTTAGAGTAAGGAAATGTAAATGAAACTGGTTGCTTACAGACTTTGCATTGTCTTCTAACCCAGTATAAAAACATTAAGTTAAGTTATATACTATTTACATGATAACATCATTTCTATTAACATATATTGTGATTAAGCTAGTCCATCTACAAACACATCTCAGTCCATCTACAAACCCATCTCAGTCCATCTACAAACACATCTCAGTCCATCTACAAACACATCTCCAGCATAAATCGAGAGCTACCTGTAAAACAAATTTCAGAGTGATAGTTTGAGAGTGGTCAATAGACATGTACAACATTCAGATCTCATGTGGTAACATTATAGAATAAACAAGGTGATTTTTCAAGCAAGCACAACAATCTTCAACGGAGCATAATACAATGGCAAGAGTAAGGACTGGATATTTATAAATAAGATGCAGAGCATAGCAAAGAACATGTCAACATCCAATACAGCTGAAGATTATGGTGAGAAAGTAGAGGTGGCGTGGACACACTCCAGTAAAGAGTCCTAGCAAATTAATCTGACATGTGCTAGATAGAAACCCACAGAGAAAATTCAGAGTAGGGAAGCTAAAGAGTGTCCGGCAAAGAGTAATGGAACAGGAAGCAAGACTATTAGGAGTACCATGGTTGCTGCTTAAGAAAATGGGACAAAATAAAAATAGATGGAGAACAACTCTGACAGCCCCATGTTCTATAGACTACTTCAAGGAATGCGAAGAGCAACTCTGACAATCCCATGTTCTACAGACTACTTCAAGGAATGCGGAGAACAACTCTGACAACCCCATGTTCTATAGACTACTTCAAGGAATGCGGAGAGCAACTCTGACAGTCCCATGTTCTACGGACTACTTCAAGGAATGCGGAGAGCAACTGACAATCCTATGTTCTACTGACTACTTCCAAGAATGCGGAGAGCCTTTTTTAAATGTATCGAGGTCACTTTACTTTTATTAAATGGGCTCGCAACTCGACAAAGGTTGGGAACCTGTGGTCTAGAACAATGAACAATAAAAATGTCAACACTACATATAATAAAACAATGATGACTAGAAAGTTTAGCGAGATTAATGTTATCGCTTATTCGATATTGAGACTTTAAGTTGCTGTGTTTCTGAAAAATCACTGCTGTCTGTGATGATGTATGTTGGTAGATATATAGACATGTATGTTGGTAGATGTATATACATGTATGTTGGTAGATATACAGACACGTATGTTGTATGTTGATCGATATACATGTCCATTGGTTCTTTTCGTCTTGTCAGACGAAGTAATTGTGCTTTTAGCACAATGCCCGGGCAGAAATATAGAGACCATGTGTTGCCCATGCAGTATGGTCCCTCTCTCGGTCTGTCTTGTTTGCACCAAGGGAAAAGCGATACCAATACATTTGGAACAAGGCAAGCTGCGGGATCAGCAGAGCAATGCTCTATCTGTTTGCTTGTCGGGGCTTCACTCCTACACCAGCCGTCAAACAAGGCTAAGGGTCTGGTCTGTCCTGCCACAACACTCAGCTAAGGTTGCATTTTCTCGCTCTAGGATAAGGACATTGTATCCTCTTGCGTGTGCTCTTTCACACATCGTCGGTTGTCAGGTTTGGTAGACACTGACCAACTTTCAGAGTTATCAGAAAACAGGTTCCACAACCATATCTGACAAAACCTGACAAGATACACCTGACAAGATGTATGTTGATAAATTTATAAACAAAAGTAAGAGATACAAATAGATATCAAATTAACAATACAAAGAGATTTGCTTTCATTGCATTAGGAAATTTATGGAAATAAAAATTATTTTTAGTCCACCACAAAATCATAATGTAAACTTTGTTCTATTGCATGCCTCTATAACGAGGGAAACAATGAAGGATTTAACAAAAAAAGATTCAAATTCTCATCAACAGGTGCATGTGCTAACAAGTGAGATTGAAATGGTTTGATATAGTCCTAAATTTGGAACAGTAAGAAAGAACCAGATGGACATTAGTAGCACTTGGCGTAAGGAGGAGGCGCTGTGTGTTGGAAAGGACTCACGATTACGAAAACAGCTGATAGCATTACAAGACATGCTCTATTCTAGAATCCCCAAAAGCAGTAGAGGCAGACTTTAACACTCGTGGAGCAGGGAGCTTGCAACACACATAAAAGGCACTAGCAAAGACGTAGACAGAGCTGGACAGAATGTCATAAAGCTGGAAGACTTGGCGTATATCCAAGCTGACAGGTTTTGATTGATTGATTGACAGATGCAAATTAAATAAATCACCATTTACATCCAAAAACAAAAATAGAATATACAATTTTTCATAGAACTAACTTCATTTCACCAGGGTGCCCCTTACATGGTCAGTCCCTCTCAGTGCTGAAAGTGTAGACGACGGAGCACAAACTCTAGTTTCCACATTGACTTTGAAATTTTCCCCAGACTTCGCCAGGTACCCATTTACAGCTGGAAGAAGCGATACTACCATTGAAAACCCTAAATATCCCTGGTCTGTTAAACTGAGTTATGGCGAGATTCGAACCTGTTACACTAATTTAGGGGCGACTTGGAATAAAGACAACACCGTTCTTAATTAAAAGTTCCATACAAGTTGGATTTGACTATCAATCATTTTGACTTTTATTCCCATTGCTATAGTACATCAGGTGTTTGGTTTACGGAATAATATGCATAATAAAACAAAAAAGATGTTAGTGTTGCGGGGGTACAAATGTGATATCAACCCATATAAGGACAAAAAGGAGGGATACTAAGAAAATGCCAAAGCTCTTATTGTTCTTGGATGATATCAATCACCAAGATCACATAGCACCTCCCTGCTGCTGTCCATCCTCGAAACAAGCAATCTTTGAGTCTGGAGTTGCCTGGTTAATGTTCAAGGATTAAGTGACTGCACCACTGTGGTTCAGCATTATGGTTGCCTTTGCAGTGAACGTTTTTGAATACCTAGCCACGGCTGCCATGCTCCAGTTGAACCAATTGGGTACCTGGCTTATGACGGGAAGTAAAATGCAACGAGGAAAAGGAACTCATCACCCTACCTTATGCAAGTTGTGGCTTAGTATATTGAAGTCTAACAACTTCAATTCCTGACAGTCAATGAGTACATTTATCTTGGATGTTTTCTCAATATGGAGAATAACCTGGAACCTGTACTGACAAGACGTCGCAGTGCGGGTTGGGCAGCCTTCTCGTCTATTAACACAGTCCTGGATGGTTGTCATGACCAAGACCTATGAGTCTCCCTCTTCAATTCCATTGTATTCCCTGCAATGTGCTACGGTGCTAAGACATGGACATTAGAGGACAAATTGAGAGTTATCCAGACATCTCTTAAGAGACACTTGGTCAAAATCACTTTCCAGAACCAACGTATGCAAGGTCTCCATAATTCTGACATAAGACGATTATCCCTGGTGAAGGATGTGGTAATCCATGTGGATAAGGCAAAACATAGATGGGCAGGTGACATGTTGTGACAAAACGATGGTCGATGGAGCACAGCGACAGCAGTCTGGTACCCCTGAGGTAAGAAGAGACCGCCGGGAAGACCTCCAATGCGTTGGTCAGACACCCTTGCTGTATGCAGCAGCATCCGAGATGCCTCTAGAGGAGCACTTACTACGCACTGGACTTCCATGGCCCAAGACAAGGTCCGCTGGAGACGAAGTTGGGACCCACAGCTACGCTGAAGAGCGGGTCAACAAGATCAAGTGTAACTACTATGTGACAAACTTTTAGTTTACCATTAAGGTTCGTTTTGTGGTGGAACATGTTGAGCACCTACCAGAATTAGTCTGGAGAAACAAGCAAGGACGACTTAGGCTCCCCCCCCCCCCCCCCCCTCAATGATGGAGAACGATGAATATGTCAATCTCTTCCTATCCTGTTAGAGCCAGAAAGTACCTTCCTTCTGAAGGCAAGCTGTGGTGGGATGGAATATGTGTGAGCTTAACAAGGCAAGGGAGGACAGGAACAAATAAAAAGTAAAGATCCCGTCACGCCATGTGATGGAAAGCTGTGGGGAAAACAACGCAAATATATCATAATAAGAAGCATTAGCAATTGGTGGGACAGAGCAAATAGTGTGCCAGCTTTTAATGAGCAGAGACAACTAAAATATTTTCATTTTGGACAAAGAATGCAAATAAGAATATAGAATCTCAACAAAAAATGAAAATGGAAAAACTAAAGTATTATATGAAACTCTGATCACATGATGAAACAAAAGGGCAAAGAGACCAAGCAATGAGAAAGTAAACAGGAACAAGCAGATGTAACATAAAACATGGGATATGAGAGAATAAAGATGGGCTGGGCAGAAGCACCAACAAAACTGAATAGAAAATGTTGCAAACCCTGTCGTCAAATAAAATGCTGAGAAAAGAATTGGCTTAGAGATGTGTATCAGATTTACAACAAAAATTAGGTTTACATTTATTTTCTGTACTTTTTGTTTTGAGAAAACCAATTTGTTCAATTACTTGAGTTTTCAATCAACAAGTAGGTCTTCACCACTTTGATCAGGAGACCAGCTTACTAACCACAGAGCCACCCGTATCATCCCGGATATATGTTGAACAAAACAAATGTGGATAAAGATAATAACAACTACTGTAACAATGATTATATTATAAATGATTACGATGATGATAATGGTAATAATTTATAGCAGGAAACATGAGAAAGGGGTAGATCTTTTTTGAATACCAGTGTACCCTTCAGATTAGGCCCTGTTACTTGACAGCAACCAAAATCACAACTCATCATTCAGCTGTTAGAGAAAAGAAAAGAAAAATAGAAAGATTCATTTTATTATTATGTGCTATATAAAAATAAAGATTTGTTTTATTATTATGTACGATATAAAAATAAAGATTTGTTTTATTATTATGTACTATATAAAATAAAGATTGTTTTAAATTATGAGGGTGCCCGGGAATATTATTGAGATTTTCCAGTCAACCCAGTTGTAAAAGGTTACATGGATTACAGTTAGGAATGTAAAGGCAGCAAAGAAGGGTCACACATAAACAACTGAGGCCTAGTATCTCCAACACTTCCTACCCGACAGCAATGTTTCTGCTTCTAAGAATCGACGCCACTGCACTCCAGGCATACTCAAATGGTGCTGAGGGTCCCTGTGTAGCTCGCTGGTTGTACCCTCTCCTGCTTCGTCCTTTCATGCTCCCCACTTTGCTTGAACCTCGTTTGATATTGAAACTTTGCAGCCTGTGGATGGCTGATTCATCTATTTCAGTATCCTCATTCAATAGACAGTCACTGATTGATTTCAAAATGTCATTCCTATCAATCACTACGTGCCCATGATGGGAGCTTGTGAAGCCAAGATGTCGGCTCTTTCATTGCCCAGCATAACCAGGAAAGTAGATCCTGTATTGCCCAGTACTCTTCCCTGATAAGGTAAAGGTAGTCACAAAACAGACATTGCTGTCGGATGGCTGAGGTATGAGTGGATAGCGGCTGTTGAAACCTCAAACCTTCAGGGGTTGACATTGTCTGATTTGTGACTACGTTTACCGTATCAGGGAAGAGTACGAGGCCCCCATATCTAAAAAAGATAGAAAATTACTGCATTTAGAGACCATAAGGTAGTGAATCTTATATACATACCTTCATTCTTCTGGGTGAATTTTGTTTCACATATTGGATTATATAATCAGCTCTTTGACTGTCTATATTTATTCCATAGGCATTCTGGACATGAGGAAAATTATCACATAAATACAACAATTAGAAGTACAATGAAAAATACATTTTTATTCCAATGATAAAGTCAATCCTATTGTATGGTCTTGAAACATGGAGAACAAAAAAGACGATAACCCAAAAGGTACATGTTTTCATCAATGGGCGTTTGGGCAGAATAAAATAGTTGGAGATTAATAAAGTGGAAATTGTATGAAAACTAGACAAGCAACCATCTCATTGCATTACAAAACAGTCTCTGCTCTGGAATCCCCAGGATATAGCAAAAGACATATGAAAAAGATTCCATTTACACATGTGCATATTGGCAATATGGTGTTGGGGTGACGTGGTCTCCATTACGCCAGCGACCTTTACTTCAGACTTGTTATGGTAAGCAATTTATTTTTAGGTTGGGTCAGCCCCAGAAGTCGTTTTGCGATCCAAAAAAAATCCTGCACCAAATGAGGGCTGAACCGAGACCGTTCAGCTGGGAAGCCAGTGTACTAACCACTACACTACCTCGTTCCCATGGAGAAGATAGCTCTAGACAGAAATAAGTGAAGTAAGCAGGCCATAGAGAGAACTGGAACATATGACTCAGGACAGAAAAACTTGAGATATATTAGTTGAAGACGTGTACTCCACTGGGAGATTTGTGTTTTTGATTGAGCGATGCTCTCGAGTATGGAGGTCAGAGACTCCAACTGCATAGTAGTTGGAGATTTCAACAGCCACTCGGAGAGATGGGGATACTCTGACACAGACAGTAGAGGTGACGAAGTGGAAGATTGGGAGATAGACACAAATCTCTCCCTAATCAATAGGCCGGAGGATAGCCCTAGCTTCTATTCAAGAACATGGCATACCACCTCGACTCCAGATTTGGCCTTCTCCACACAGGACATACACTATAAAATAGACCGCCAGGTGCTAAACCAACTGGCAGGTAGCGACCACAGGCCGATCAGGCTAACCATTGACATGGAAGTAGGCCCACAGGAAACAAAACCGCTCCCACGTTGGAATTACAAACGAGCCGACTGGGACAGATTTGCAATCCTGACAGATGGGCTGTGTGAAACCATCAACACACGAAACACCAAAATGAAGCCCATGGTGGAGAGCCTAAGCAAGGCAATAATGCAAGCCGCCACTGAAACCATCCCAAGAGGAGCTAGGAAAAACTATAAGCCCTACTGGAATGATGAGTTACAGAAAGTGGAAGATGCAGTAACAAATGCTAGGAACATGGCAGAACGAGAAAAATCCATGGAGGCAAACATCGCCCTCAAAGCCGCAGCGGCGAAATACAAACACAAGCTCAAGCAAACAGCAAGAGAAAGCTGGAAAAATAAAACGGAAAGTCTAAAGCTGGACAAAGACGGGAACAAGCTATGGAAGCTAGTCAGAGCAATGAACGACGAAACCTCGTCAAATAAACAAATTACTATCAAGCAGGGCGAGAACTTGATCACAGGTAAGAAAGCCGCAAACGCCTTTGTCGACCACTATGCCAGAGCAAACCACATCGAGGTCCCTGCAGATAAGCATACAGACATTAGCGAAGAGCTAAAGGGACACGAAAACATAAATACGGCTCCCGAAGAGCACATGATGGCCAAACTAACAATGCGCGAAATGGAAAAGGCTATGAGAACGCTAAAGAAAAGGAAATCTCCCGGAA
Source organism: Ariolimax columbianus (assembly GCA_036924085.1). Classification (NCBI taxonomy): domain Eukaryota; kingdom Metazoa; phylum Mollusca; class Gastropoda; order Stylommatophora; family Arionidae; genus Ariolimax; species Ariolimax columbianus. The sequence goes on from JAVGWX010000012.1 coordinate 28,738,706, forward strand.
AAGACGGGATAACAAACGAAATGCTGATGGGGCTGGGCCAAACAGCGAAGAGGAAACTACTATCAGTCCTGAACCAAAGCTGGAAAAGGGGTATTGTACCCCAGGCGTGGAAAGACGCAATACTGGTACCAGTACCAAAAACAGGAAAAGATAAAACAGATCCAAATGGATACAGGCCCATCAGCCTACTGAGCTGTGTCGGCAAGCTGATGGAACGGATGATAAACACCAGACTGATGTGGCATCTGGAAGAAAAACGAATACTAATTCCACAGCAAGCCGGCTTTAGACAGCACAGATCCACTGAGGACCAGGTCATCCTCATAGCCCAGGAGATAGAAGATGCCTACCAGGCACAGAAACACACAGTAGCTGTTTGGGTGGATCTGGAAAAGGCATTTGACAAAGTCTGGAAAGATGGACTTAGAGTCAAGCTAAGAAGAAGTGATGTTTGTGGGAAAATGTACAAGTGGATCAACCACTACCTCAAACAAAGAACGGCCAGAGTCCAAGTACAAGGGCAGATGAGCAAAAAGGTGACACTCGAGCAGGGAGTACCCCAAGGGGGAGTACTGTCACCCACACTCTTCCTGGTATATATAAACGATATTACAGAGAATATACCAAGAAGAGTCCATAGCTCAATGTTTGCAGACGATCTGGCTATGTGGACCTCTGAAAAGAATCTCACCATAGCAAGAAATCGGATGCAGACGGCCCTAACATCGCTGGAAGAGTGGGCGAACTCATGGCTGGTCAAAATAAACGAGGAGAAAACCACGTGCACAATATTCTCGCTCTCATTAAAACTCCAAAGTACCAAATTAAGTCTAAATGGCAAAATCCTGCAGCCAAACGACAACCCAACCTATCTGGGAGTCACATTTGACCGGCGCATGACATGGAAAAGTCAGATTGAGAGAAACCGAATGAAAGCCAGAGAAAGAATGGCAATCATGAGGAAACTTGCTGGCACAAGCTGGGGAGCAGACGAAGGCATACTAAAGAAACTGTACACTGGAAGAGTGAGACCAGTTCTCGAGTATGGCATTGCGGCATGGACAACAGCAGCGAAGGCGAACTTCGATAAAGTTAACAAACTTCAAAACCAAGCCATGAGAATTATAACAGGTGGCATGAAGTCAACGCCAATTGTAGAACTTGAAAAGATTACAAAACTGCAATCCATGACCGATAGAAGAGACTGCAGAGCCCAGCTGCAGTCAGAGAAACTCCGAAGACTGACGGACCACCCAATGTACCAGAGACTAAACAATTTGGGAAATGGGAAACTAAAGCGGAGAAACTTTGCAGAAATAGCCAAAGCAAAGATGCACGAAGATCCCATAAACGCACTAACAACACCAAAACCCATCACTACTGCACGAAAACCTACCTGGAGGCAGGATATATTTCCAGAGGTGGTAGAAAATATACCAGGTATTGCAAACAAAAAACTGCCAGACTGAAAAAGAAAGGAGAGACACTACCCTAAGCTTCATAGCGAAAAGCTACCCAAGCATGGACTGGACCCATGCATACACCGACGGTTCTGTAACAAATACTACACAGAACGGAGGGGCAGGAGCATTCCTGAACCTACCAAATGGCAGAAAAATAACACTGTCATTCGCTACTGGTAAGTACACAAGCAATTTCAGAGCGGAGGCAGAGGCACTGAGGGCGGCAGTGGAAGAAATGGTGACACACAGTGAAAATGAGAGCCATATAGTCCTGCTGACAGATGCTCTCGCCGTAGTCACAGCGCTAAAAAGCCAGAAAAACACTGAGCTTAATGACTTAAGAGCAGCACTCTGCAAACTGTGCCAGCAGTCCGCACCAAAAAGGGTGGTGGTACAGTGGGTCCCGTCACACTGCAACATCCAAGGCAACGAGGAGGCAGATAGACTGGCAAAAGAAGGTGCAAGACTACCACAAACAGATACCAGTATGACGTACGAAGAGTCAAAACGGCTTATCAAAGCCAGATACATGACCAAATGGGAAACCGAACATACTGGTTACACCAAAAACGATGCCTATTACCAGTTGAACCGAAGAGAGCAGGTAGTAGTCTTCAGACTTCGCACTGGCCACAACAGACTGAGGTACCACCTATTCAACAAATTGAATATAGGGTGTACCGACGAATGCCCGTGCGGTACTGGTAAAATGACTACTGAACATCTGCTGCAGAACTGCCCGACATACGAGGATCAGAGAGAGCAGATGTGGCCATTACCAGTGGAACTGCAAGACAAGCTCTATGGCAGTGGCGAGAGTCTCAGGATGACCGCCGCTTTTCTCGAAAAAATAATGGTTACTGTCTGACTGTGTACGCAGAAGAAGAAGAAGAAGATTGAGCGATGGATTGAGAGAAGGATAGAAGAAGAGAGCACAAAACTAAATATATATATAGGCAGCCTAGAAACCCAGGCACATATTAAATAGATTATTGTTCTTCTTCTTCGGTGTTTATGTGAAAAGGACGTCATTACGTCGTGGTTTACAGTGAGGCTGCAATATCTGCGCTTTCAGCCTGAAACATCCAACTTCAGCTGGCTTTTTTTTGTATACCATGTTTGCCTTCCGACTGATCCCTATTCTCTTAGCCAGACTACACTTGTGCAGCCTGTTTGCAGGACCAACCACTGTGGAATAAAGACTTGGTCAGCTCTGGTTCATAATTTGTTTTTCTACCAAGGGTCAAATATAAAAGATAAACTGCACACTGTATAAGTGATTGCAGAGGCAAACAACATTTTTCTTGTCCCATAAATCCACAAGATGAACACCAACAATTGCAATAAAAGTCAGAATGACAGTTTAAAAAGATATATATTCTTCTTCGTTCGTTCTCAATCTCCCACTACCAAGCCCTGAAAAGGGCTTTGCAAGCAGCAGAATGTAGTCCAGAAAACGGAATGTGTTATGTTGAAGTTTACAGCTTGACTGCGATATTTGCTGACTGCGATATTTGCATCTTTCGGTCCAACACATCTGACTTCAGCAGGCATTTTTGAGCACCAGGTTGCCTTCCCTCTTCAATCCCTTCTCCTCAGTCAGTCTGCACTGTTGCAGCTTGTTATCTAGGATCACCACGTGGATATAGAAGGATCTTGGCAGCTCTGGTTCGCTGACCCTGACGCTAGCAGTCAACTATTGGGTCACCGATCGCTGCAGCTCATGCGCTGCTCAGCACCTTGATCCCCAAAAAATATAATTGAGAGCTATTTACCTGTCGTCCTGCAGTTTGTGAACCTTTGTAGAATCTCAATGTAGGATATGCCCTAACACCAGCTTGGTTGCATATATTGGGCTCTGCATCACAGTCCACCTTTCCTGCGTGAGCAATACCTTCTATAGCCTGAGAAGGAAGTGAAGAGGAATATCAAGGTCAGGTGAAACATACTGATTAGGCCCCCCCTCCCATCCTCACAGTGTCTATAGAATCAGGCTGTGTTACAGCAGTCTGACAAACAAGGTGGGGATTGACACTGTAATCCCCATAGTGGTGAGCTTACTAAGGAGTCTCATTTTGCACTACATCTAGGTCCCCAGCTCACTTTCTTAAGTATATCTAAGGATGTAAAAAGAGCCCCTGTAACCAACCACCAGAAAAACTTCCTCAAGAGTTAAATGAACTCAGTGCAAATGGCTTCCAACAACAACAATCTTAGTCTTAGTCGACTTGTACTTCTACAGGTGTGGATGCCCCTGTGCAGGTCCCAGCTCTGGCATGAGCTGGATGTAGCCAGGAAGAGGATTTCCTGCTTAGATGGCTAGACTCAAGCAGCTTATTACTCCGCTGTGTTGGGACAAGTGCCACGGAGGGTAGTTAACCGATGTGCGAGTACTCAAGCACAAGAAAAGTAGACCCAGAACCTGTTAAACGCCATCTATGCTGCTCTAAACAAACCATCTAACCATGGCCGGTGTTTTGCCATGTCACACAGTTAGTCGCCTGTTACGACATGCTATCTGTGGGGCAGTGGTGCTATTCTCATCATACACAAAGACCCCGACAGACCACTCAAGACAATACCCTAAGAAATATGGACAAAACAGCTTGAGAGAGAATCTTGACTTGGCATAGTCACTCTTCTTCTACTCTGCAGCACTGAAGTCTTCCTTTACTTTATCTTGTGGCTTATAGTTATTGTACAATGGGATAGAAGGCAACGAGGAGGCAGACAGACTGGCAAAAGAAGGTGCAAGACTACCACAACCAGATTCTAGTGCGACCTACGAAGAGTCTAAAAGGTTTATTAGGGACAGATACATGGCCAAATGGGAAACAGAACATACTGGCTACACAAAAAACAATGCATACTACCAGCTGAACAGAAGAGAGCAGGTCGTGGTCTTCAGACTCCGCACAGGCCACAACAGACTGAGGTGCCATCTATTCAATAAACTGAAGATAGGTGGCACTGACGAATGCACCTGTGGCACAGGGAAAATGACCGCTGAACATTTGCTGCAAAATTGCTCGACATACGAGGACCAGAGAAAGCACATGTGGCCATCACCAGTGGCAACACTAGACAAGCTCTATGGCAGTGTCGACAGCCTCAGGATGACAGCTGCTTTCTTAGAAAAAATTCAAGTTGACGTCTGATAGCGTACGAAGAAGAAGAAGAAGAAGTACAATGGGATAGTCAGCCCCTTGTCTAGCCCTTTTTTGTTGCCTCTTATTCTGTCTGGCAGGTTATAGTGTAACTATTTTTTGCTCATTTTTCAGGCCCTGGTAATACAAGGGCATTGAGAGAGAACCAAGTTATGGAATGCAGATATCTCAGAGACCTGGTCACATATGTTGAGAGATAGCCAAGTTAGAGAATGCAGATAACTGGAGACATGGTCACATATGTTAGAGAGAGAGCCTAGTTAGAGAATGCAGATATCTGGAAACATGGTCACATATGTTGGGAGAGAATCAAGTCAGAGAATGCAGATATCTGGGAGAAATGGTCACATATGTTGGGAGAGAACCACGTCAGAGAATGCAGATATCTCAGAGGCATGGTCACACATGATGTAACACAGACAAGGAGATAGAAGCAAAGATCGAAGAATGAGGTGTGTGGTAGAGTGTTCACCTGTCACAGCAAAGGTACCGAGTTCAAACACCAATATTAAGATGCACAAGTCAACCCAGTGATATATGGATACCTGGTGTATTATTAAGGAAGGAAAGGCAGCAAGGAAGGAACATAATCACATAATCTTATAAAGAGCTGACCTAGCACAATGAAGTATGTAACACTTCATCCTTGACAGAAGTGTCTGCTATGAGACTACTTTAAGCCCCTTTAGGATCATTATCATGTCGTAAGAAGACACCCTGATACAATCACCAGAACCACTTTGCTATGGATCTCAGAGTGACGGAGAAAAAAGATGCAGGCCCAAGACAACTTGGCAAAGAACCACGAAAGCTCAAATGGACTAAACCCCTAATGATATGAGTCTCAGGGAGAGGGGAAAAAAAACTGGACTAAGATAACTTGGTAACGAACCAGATAGGTCAAAATGGAGATCGTGAACCAATTCTTTCTAGTTTCTTCTTGTATCTGCATCTAGGTCTCTTCTCTGTGTGTTCTCTGGTCTTCCTTTGCATCATTTTGCCTGTGGGTTACATGACAGAAATTGCTTGGTGCTACTTTCTTTCAAAAATGTCCTGTTCCATAAGTTTTCATTGGAGACCTTGTAGGCCCACAATGTTTCTCAGGGGTGTTTGTTGATGAAGCTCTGTAATCTTTTAATATTGAATTTGGTCACCCGTCCTGATTCCACTCCACGTAGAAGAACTGACTTCATGTGGGAGTTGACGATCCTTAGTTTTGGTTTGCATTCTGATCACTTTAGAGTTCCATATTTTCTTCTTTAGTAAATGGATCAAGACATTGAGCAGCGGCAGATAGCTGACTACTAGCGCCAGGGCCTGTGAACCAGAGCTATCAAAATCCTTCTACACCTCCACGCAGTGATCCTGAATAACAGGCTGCAACAGAGCAGACTGGCTAAGGAGAAGGGATTGAAGAGGGAAGGCTAACCCTGTACTCAAAAAATGCTTGCTAAAGTCAGATGTTTTGAACCAAAAGGTGCAAATATCACAGTCAAGCTGTAAACTACGACACAACGCATTCCGTTCTCTAGACTACGGGAGATTGAGAACGAACGAAGCTAGGCCATGTCCTGAAAAGGGCCGTTGTGACGCTGTGTTATAATTTACAGTGAGGCTGCAATATCTGTGTCTTTCTATTTCAGAATGACATTTTTAGAACTGGGTTTGCCTTCCTTCTTCGATCACTAATCTCTTAGCTATGCTGCATGGTTGCAGTCTGTTTTCAGGACCGCTACTTTGAGGTAGAATAGTATCTTGATCAGTTATGGGTCAGTGACCCTTTAGCAAGTAGCCAGCTATAGGTCGCTGGCTGCTGTCAGATTATTCACTGCTGCATTTTCAGCCCCAGAGTTCCATATGATTTTCAACATGACAAAAGTCACTCTTGCCATCTGTATCTTAGCTTTCACATCCAGATCCGCTTGTCTTGTTTATGTTCTATACCTCAGCAATGGTGGTCCTCTCTGGTTGATAAGAACAGTGGCTATAAGCCACATTTATTTTAAAATTATTGCCTTCTCTGCATGGATCATTAGACCTACTTGCTGTGAGATTCTGTTTTGTGTGCCTGTCTTCCTCTACATTTCGAGTTGACTGTGAGACAGGATGGTGATGTCATCTGCAACAACATAACTATTGCTACAAAAACAGAGACCAGCTACACAAGAACATTGCAACTTGCCTCTGCCACTTTCTCAAACTCTGGTTTAAACACCTGGCAATGTCCACACCACGGAGCATAGAAATCCACAACCCACGGATGCTGACTATCCAGGACCATAGTGTTGAAATTGTTAGAGGTCAGAGTTGTGACTTTACTGGGCAGGTAGTTGTAAACCCAGGCTTGCAGAGAGGACACATCTCGATGCCAGCCGTTGTATGCACTGAGACAAAGGGGGAGAACAGCATAATAAATAACATGGACAAGTACAGATTTGATAGGGCCATGGAACAAAAAACATTAACGAAACACCTGTGTTATAACCATATGACCTCCATTGGGGAAGTTGGGGGAGGGGGGACTAAGAACAACACAAATTTAAACAACTAACAAATCATAAGAGTAACGATGGACACTAATAAGTATTAATCTCGGTGGGGGCTGTAGATGAAGCCAAGTTTGGCACAACCAACAATGTTGAAGTTATGTTATAAAAATGGAACATTACACAATCAAATCATCTTCGTCATTGCAGCCAATCATTCTGGGTCAAGCATATGTTATGTTGTGCTGCATTTCAGTTTTACTGTGAAATCTGTGTGACTGAGCAGTAGAATGGTAGAAAGGGTCACTGAAAAGTACCAGGTTTGACAAATGTTATGAACATGTCTCACATTTCCCAGCCATAATTGGGTACCTGACTAATTGTTAGGGAACGAAAGGCAGCAAAGAAGGGAACTGGCCACCACACTTAATAAAAAGCTGAGACCCAGCACAATGAAGTCTCAAACACTTTATCCCCGACCATGTTTGATATGTGATAAGTTTTACTGGGATATCTGCCCTTTTTGGAGTGTGCAAATTTCTTTAGCCTCTCTGGGTCTCATCTTTGATTTACCGCTCTGTGAACTGAGCACCTTGTTTGATGTTAGAGAGCCAGGTGGAATGGTTCTGTGCAATTGTCACCCAGCAAGTGACATCAATGCTGAAACTCTTCAGAGACATTTTTAAAGTCTTTGCAGCAATTTCTGTTGTTCGTGGAGAATAATGTTGAGTTCTAAATTTGGCATAGAGAGTTTAAAGCAAATCTTGGTTTGTGAATCATTGTATCAAAATCTTGGTTTTTTTCCTCTACCTTTGCCAGATTGGGAAATGAGACGCTAGTCCGGTCAGGCACAACATACTCACCAGGATGTTGCATCAGGCTCAGGCACTACATACTGACCAAGACCAATATTTCTCTTCCATGTAGCATTCCCTGGAAAACGGGCTTTTTTGAAAGCAGTCTGGCTGACGAGATGTGGATCGACATGATCCTAGTGAGTGTGACATAGAAGAATCCAAGCATAGCACAACCGACAGGAGGACCAAGTTCCACCTTCATCAGCACGCTCAAGATGTGAGGAAAGCTACTACATCCAGCCACCTAATGCCCTTTTCAGGACGTACAAAAGAGTAAGCACCTTTGCCAAGCACACTCCTGGCAACTGCAGTAACAAGTAGCCTTTATTTCTCAGCCCTTTAATCTCCTTGTTGGACCTCAACAATGAGCATCCTGATGTAACTTAAAGGCTTTGTTTGCACTTGAACAAAGTGTAGCTATGTTATGAAAAAAATTTAAATAAATAATTAAAATGAAACAAAAAAAAGTAAATATTTAACCATTACGACTCGGGAGTCATCGCAAAGCGACGACGTCATTTTTATTGTGAAGCGGCAGTCGCCGGTGGTTGACTTACGTTATCTGTGTATAGCGATGGCTATTTTAATCAAACTGTAAAATGAACGACTATGTAGTAATAGTCTAAACATTACTGATCTGTTGATTGTAGAGAGTTTCTTCTTCCGAAATGTATGGTTAGGTACCAGCAATGGCGATCGTGGAATTAGTTTAAGGTGTTTGAAAATGATTTCTTCTATTTTTTGCTTGGATTTGAAGATTCACCCATTGTTGAATATGAGGGAGTCAAGTTTCTGCAACGGATTTGTCTGAGGTAGATCTGTTTAGATTGTTTATTTAGACACATTAATTACGTTTAGAGTCGAAGTGACAGACACAACCATTACGGCAAACATCGGTAATCCGTTGTCAGATGTTTTTTTCTTCCCAATGAAGTGACGCTGAAAGCGGGAGTCTAAGTGTGCTGTTTTTTTCAACACTATCGCCTTAATTTTTTTTTAAATCTCAGAAACTAACAGACACAAAAACAAAAACAATAACACCAACAAATTCTTTATCTCTCTACTCACAAATAAATCATATGAATAGATCATCAAATAAAAATGTCAGTCTCTCAAAGTAGCAACCATAGTTAAATGATGTGACGTCCTGAACAAAATTTAGATAATGGAGAAATTGCGTCCATTTTGTACGCAGAGTGGTAAAGGTGAACAAACAACAACAACAGGAAAACAGCTCATTGAAAGTTTGTTTGACAATCCCAGCTAAAAATTGTAAGACATACTGGTAAGTTTCTGATCTGGTCGATGCTGACGGGTACAATCTTATGGTAGGATATGATTTCACACCCTGGGACCGACATAATGGTTTGTTGATATCACAGTCCACTTGAGCAACATGAACCGCTGTCTTGTCCCCAAATATCTGTAAAAGTGAAAACAGACATTTTACTAACAGCACAAAGTAGTCAAGAATAGGTATACTTAACCTTTATGACGCTAATGTTGAATCTGTGCAACTGACCTCATGAAAATCGAGATGCACAGGTTGCCGTTGTTGGACTTACGTTGTCGTTGCATAGCGGAACGCCGTTCTAATCAAACTTAAAAATGAACAGCTATGTGGTAATAGTATGAACAATACTGATCTTTTGATTGTAGAAAGTTCCGACTTCCATAATGTATGGTTAGATACCAACAATGGCGATCGTGGAATTAGTGTTAGGCACTTGAAAATGATATTTGTTTTTCGCTTGGATTTGAAGATTCATAGATTGTTGAGAATGGGGGAGTCAAGTTTCTGCAATGGATTCTTCTGAGGAAGATCTGTTTAGATTGTTCATTTAGATACAATAATTACGTTAATAGTCAAAGTGACAGACACGGCCATCATGGTTGTTGTTTCGAATGCCCAGAATAAGAATAACTAGGTTCACTCTTATGTACGCCCTGAAAAGGACATTAAGTGACGGATTGCAGCAGGTTGCAGTAGCTTTCCTCACATCTTGAGTGTGCTGATGAAGGTGAACCAGGGTCCTCCAGGCGGTTGTTCTATGCTTGGCTTCATCTGCATGTCACTCAGTATTACGGGGATTACTTTGATCGCTTACCTCGTTAGCCAGGCTGCCATGAAAACAGTCCATTTCCAGGGAGGGCTACTAGGAAGCAGAGTTGAGGGTCTTAGTCGGTATATTTTGCCTGACCCTAACTGACATGTCTGATCAGTATGTTGTGCCTGACCCTAACTGACATGTCTGATCAGTATGTTGTGCCTGACCCTAACTGACATGTCTGATCAGTATGTTGTGCCTGACCCTAACTGACATGTCTGATCAGTATGTTGTGCCTGACCCTAACTGACATGTCTGATCAGTATGTTGTGCCTGACCCTAACTGACATATCTGATCAGTATGTTGTGCCTGACCCTAACTGACATGTCTGATCAGTATGTTGTGCCTGACCCTAACTGACATGTCTAATCAGTATGTTGTGCCTGACCCTAACTGACATGTCTGATCAGTATGTTGTGCCTGACCCTAACTGACATGTCTGATCAGTATGTTGTGCGTGACCCTAACTGACATGTCTGATCAGTATGTTGTGCTTGACCCTAACTGACATGTCTGATCAGTATGTTGTGCCTGACCCTAACTGACATGTCTGATCAGTATGTTGTGCCTGACCCTAACTGACATGTCTGATCAGTATGTTGTGCCTGACCCTAACTGACATGTCTGATCAGTATGTTGTGCCTGACCCTAACTGACATGTCTGATCAGTATGTTGTGCCTGACCCTAACTGACATGTCTGATCAGTATGTTGTGCCTGACCCTAACTGACATGTCTGATCAGTATGTTGTGCCTGACCCTAACTGACATGTCTGATCAGTATGTTGTGCCTGACCCTAACTGACATGTCTGATCAGTATGTTGTGCCTGACCCTAACTGACATGTCTGATCAGTATGTTGTGCCTGACCCTAACTGACATGTCTGATCAGTATGTTGTGCGTGACCCTAACTGACATGTCTGATCAGTATGTTGTGCTTGACCCTAACTGACATGTCTGATCAGTATGTTGTGCCTGACCCTAACTGACATGTCTGATCAGTATGTTGTGCCTGACCCTAACTGACATGTCTGATCAGTATGTTGTGCCTGACCCTAACTGACATGTCTGATCAGTATGTTGTGCCTGACCCTAACTGACATGTCTGATCAGTATGTTGTGCCTGACCCTAACTGACATGTCTGATCAGTATGTTGTGCCTGACCCTAACTGACATGTCTGATCAGTATGTTGTGCCTGACCCTAACTGACATGTCTGATCAGTATGTTGTGCCTGACCCTAACTGACATGTCTGATCAGTATGTTGTGCCTGACCCTAACTGACATGTCTGATCAGTATGTTGTGCCTGACCCTAACTGACATGTCTGATCAGTATGTTGTGCCTGACCCTAACTGACATGTCTGATCAGTATGTTGTGCCTGACCCTAACTGACATGTCTGATCAGTATGTTGTGCCTGACCCTAACTGACATGTCTGATCAGTATGTTGTGCCTGACCCTAACTGACATGTCTGATCAGTATGTTGTGCCTGAACCTAACCGACATGTCTGATCAGTATGTTGTGCCTAACCAGACATTAGTCTTCCTCCCTAGCCATTATGGTAAACATCAGTAATCCATTGTCAGCGATTTAAAAATAAAATGTGTTCAACACTATCACCTTAATGTTTTGTTCATCTCAAAAACTGTCACACTCAAAACAAAAACAACAACAAATTATTTATTAATTTATTTAACTACTCACAAACAAATCATACCAATAGACCATCAAATAAAAATGTTACAGGCTCTCAAAATAGCAGCCATAGTTAAACGACGTGACGTCCTGAAAAATAATGTAGCGGCAGGGAAATTGCATCAATTTGGTATGTAAGAGTGATAAAGATTAATAAGCCACTGTAGTATGCTCAGCTGTGAATAGGTACCTGACTAACCTTTAGGGAAAACAGACATTCAGGAAGGACAATGGATCCTCCCATCTGAGAAACAGTTGACCTAGTAAGATAAAGTCTCTGCTACTTTATCCCCAACAACAGTTTATGCTTTGGAACCTGTATTTTCTTTATCCTACTATGCATGAAGGATAAGGTGACAAAGGAGGGTTATACATGGAACTTTCAAGTTATTGCATGTCAACTGCATGAAAAACAAAAGTAATGCTCTCTCTCTGTGTCTCTTTCTCACTCTCTCTCTCTCTCTCTCTCTCTATATATATATATATATATATATATATATGAAATGATATCTATAATGATATACCTTGGCAAGTTTCCTCCACTCTGGGGCAAGCTGTTGACAAGGTCCGCACCATGGAGCATAGAAGTCCACCAACCAAATGTCATCTATAAATTTGTTGTATACCCTGTCTTCAAATGAGGCCTGGTCCAGTGAGATGACACGTGGGTTCAGAGTGTCCTAGTAGGAATTCAGAAATTTAAATTAGTCTTATGTGGGTGCACACTCCACACATATAGTTGGGGTACCAGGTGTTCTCAGGTTAAATCATCAGCAAGTATTGAATTTGTAATTCTCTCCCTCATCTGCATCTCTCACAACGACATTGACCTGAATCAAAACTTTACAGGGTTCAAAAAGGAACCCCATACCAAATTTGGTAAAGCTGGGATTAGATATGCAGGAGTACATGACCACTTGGGGGAGGAACCTACCTCCTACCAGTCGCGTCAGCAGGGTTGCGGATTGCTGAAAGGTCTCCTAATTTGAAGGTTAGCTGCGAATAAATAAGCAGCCGTGGACAAAAAACAGGTCGGCAGGCATGGAGGCTGTAAGGATGCAGCCCCTCCACCATGCAAAGACACAACAGGTTAATCACCTGTTTGTCTTAACTAACGATTACAAGTCAAACCGTAGAGAAAACCGGACTGATCATAACGGTGACGAACAGGCGAGAAATGAGGACCACGATTTACGGAACATGAAATGTAAGAAAATGGGACAGGGCAATCTGGACCATGACGGCAATATGTCATACTACAGCAGAGTTCCCATGACTGAAAGAGCCAGGGCAGGGGTGGGCTGTATAGTGGATAGTAATAACAAAGGATGGAAGTTCATTTCAGAACGACTGATGGTTCTAAGTCTACAACAGGATAGTAAAATGGATATCGTCCCAGTGTATGCACCAAACAAAGATGAGAGCACTGACAAAGAAGATGAATTTTATGAGCTCCTTCAAAGGACCATTGACGATTGCCAAAATGAAATACTTCTCCTTGGAGACTTCAACGCAAGAGTTGGAAACGACTATTCTAGATGGGACGGAGTGATCGGTAGGTATGGAGAAGATGTCTTCTTCTTCTTCTTCGTACGCTGTTTACAGCGTTTGTTAAGCCTGTGGCTCAGTGCATTCGATTTCAACAGGCGTTTCTGTAGGGTTGCCCTCCTTAGCCTTTGGCTGTCCCCAGCTTAACTGCAAGGCAGCAGTTGTTTTTGGTCAGAGTTGTCTCTCTTGGGAAGTTGTCTTGCAGGACTATCGAGTCTTCCCTACTCGTGTCTATAGGGTTTGGCAATGATATGATGGACTATGTACTAGTTTGTACTATCCTGGAAGAGAGGCAGTCCAGTGTGACTTTGTCCCAGGATCGTCACGTCCTGCCAGAAACGTAGCTTATGCATGTGAGTGAGGTACCTCTTTGCTCCCTTTATTTTCTCGGCTCATCTGCAGTGATTGTACGCCTAGCATTCCTCGCCACCCGGGAGGTTGTCACAATAGGACAGGAGGTGCAATGTCCGCTGGACTGCATCTCTTCTGCGTCCATTGGGATGACTGATAGCAGACAGAGGCAAAGAGCGAGGCAGGAGTGCATTTTGCCAGGTGCATTTCTGCGGCTCGATCGGACCGGGCTGAGACGCAAGCCCCAGCCATGTCGTAGCCTCCCATCACAGCGATGCTGAGATTTAGGGCGGGATTCTGGCTTAGAGGCGTTCGGCCGTAATCCCTCAGATGGTAGCTTATCAGCCAAGCACGTGGACCAAATGTCAGCGACCTGTGATTCCTCTCGAAATAGTGCATTTGACCAGGGGACAAGCCTGGACTTGCACGGAGATGTTGTTCGCCTGGGGAGCGGACATATCTCATGGTCAAGGGTTGAGTCTCAGCAGTGAGGTAGCTGATCTACTGCTTAGGGCACCCCGACCGAGAACTAAGTCTTCTACAAATGGTTTCATACCTCATCGCCGTATGGGGTGAATATCCAGCAGCTTCCCGCCCGCTTTGATCAGCGGACGGCAGAGACCTCATTCTCCGGCTCGAACGGGCGGGGCTGGAGTCCCAGGTCCCCACCATGTCAAAGCCTCCCTTTGCATTCGTGCTGAGCTGCTGTTGGGCGGGATTTTGGCTTAGAGGCGTTCGGCCGTAATCCCTCACCTTGTAGCCTCGCGCCGTTGGCTTATCAGCCTAGTACGTGAACCAAATGTCTGCGGCTCCTCTCGAGTTAAGCAGGATTACCGTAGCAACGCCCTGTCATTAGTAGGGTAAAACTGACCTGTCTTCCGAGGGTCTATTTCCAGCACCCGTTCAATATTAGCCAGGACGTATCAATAGAGGGCTTTTAGTTTGTCAATGGCCAAGTTTCTGGAACCTGCGATTTCTGCAGGGTTAAGACCAGATTACTGTAGCAGGCGCTCTTTCATTAGGGGGTTAAGAGACTGACCTGTCTTCCGTGGGTCTAATACCAGCACATGTTCACTATTAGACCCCACGAAGGTGCTCTCGATGTGACAGTCATTCTACAGTATTGGCGTGTTAAGTCAATTTAAGCCGCAGGCTCCACTCCTGATAGTGCTCTTCCGTCAATTCCTTTATCAAACACTGAATGCAGACCAACCGAGCCACAGAGGGCATAACCCCAGATTTCTGAGGGTCTAAATCCAGCACCAGTTCCATATTAGACCCAAGGAAAGTGGTCTCGGCAGGACATGATGGTATAACTCAAGGCAGCTTGGCTCCACAAGAAGATACCAACAGATTGGGAGGTTACCATAATAATACCAATATTTAAAAACGGTGACAATTGACAATGTGAAAATCAAAAGTATTTCCCTTCTCAGTGTCCCCGGGAAAGTCTACTCTAGGATTCTAGAACAGCGATTAAGAGATCTAGCAGAGCCAAATATGTACGAGGTTCAATGTGGGTCTAGCAGAGCCAAATATGGACGAAGTTCAATGTGGGTTTAGGGCAAACAGAATTACTTATCTTTCTACTCAGACAGCTGGGTGAAAAGGCTCTTGAATATTTAAAGGATGTGCATCTCTGCTTTTTTTAAATTTGGAGAAAGCATTTGATGAAATTCCTTGGGACAAACTCTGGGAGTCCCTGACAAGAAAGAACATCCCAGGACTCCTGATCTCTGCCCTTCAGAATTTCTAAAAAACATGCAGAAATTATGTGCGGACACCAAATCAAAAGTCAGGAGAGTTCAGGGCCACTATGGAGTAAGACAGGGTGACATTATATCACTTGACCTTTTCATACTCCTCATGTATGAAGTCTTCAAAGCCTGCAAGGAACGAACAAAAATGTATGAAGTAGGGTAATGGAAGATGAGACCAAGTTACATATCGGAGCTAGCATTTGCGGATGACACGGCCCTGATCACAAAATCTGAGGCACATCTAAAGATCAACTTGCAGGTCTGGGAAGAAGAGTTATAGAAGAGAGGAATGCACATCAGCAACTCCAAACAAAAACCATGGTGATCGCCAGAGATGAGAAGAGACATTAGTGAACACTGGGAACATGAGCCCTGGAGCAGGTCAGCAACTCCAAATATCTAGGAGTTGTAATAGACAGCAGGGGAGGAATCAAAGAAGAGTTAACTGCACAAAGGGCAGCAGCAGGTAGACTGTTCCATGCAATAAACATAGGTTTCCTCAGCAAAAGAGAAATAAGCAGGAAAACAAAGATGGATGTATACCACTCGACCTATGTGCATGTCCTGACATATGAATGTGAGTCATGGGCTGTGAGTCATGGGCAATGACCACAGCCCAAGAAAGGCAACTACAAACTTTAGAAAGGAGGTACCTAACAATAACGGTTCAGGAGACGAAAAGGGACAAGATCCGTAACATGACAATACATAGCAATCTCAAAGTCCAACCCCTGCAGACACAAGTGAATCCCAACTGCAGTGGTTTGGCCATGTCTGTAGAATAAAAGAAGATCGGATATCATGGCGGTCATGGGTGATAAAAAGTCAAGGAAGCAGACCCCAAGGACATCGGGAAGACAACATATGACAGTCCCTAAGTGACAGAGGGCTGAATTGGAAAGAGGCCAGGAAAAAAACAGCGGATAGAACAGTATGGCATTCCCTCTGGCAAACCTCTACACCACACGGTAGAAGAGAAACGACTAAGTAAGTAAGAGTACATGATCAACATTTTCACTATGCAGACACAAGCATACATCTTTGCTTTTTATTATATAAATACATTTATTTATATTTATTTCATTGAGTTTTGGAAGTTAACTCTTTCCTCGAATTTGTTCAAAAAACTTAAATTCCACTTTGTTATTTTTCTTATTGCCCTGGTTTCTTCCATCGTAGTTCGCATTTCATAATTATCAAACTATGATCAGTATAAGCATCTGCACCAAAGTAAGCAATCGTGTCTTAAAACTTGGTTTCTATAACTTGTTTTCACCATAGTGTAATCTATGATCTATTAGATATAACTTATCGTCATTATACTGGTTTAGAATCTGTGTACAACAAGGTTTTGTCTTGTCTTTCCTGTAACCGCAAGAGGTTGTATGGGCATCATTCAGAGTGTGAGTGATGTGCCGTGGGCATCTTGCTCCCAACTTCTTCCCGGGCGATGTGTTTTAGTCCACTATTGTGCCATGTGTACATTTCACAGCCACACCAAAACCGACACTGTATGCAAATAGAGCGAAGGGTGTCATATTGTGAAGTTCAACTGTGTGCACTAGACCATGGAAATATGACACAGGGTAACCAAAATATTATTACATATAGTCTATGATAATTCCAGGATAATCGAATTTAAAAAAATAAATAAATAAATTAACTAATCTAAATGGAAAACAGCAACATATTTCCGTGGACACAAGTGTAAGAAGTTGACTAGTGTGAATTCCAGACAAACCCGTGGCCTGGTGGTATCCATAATGGACTAAGACACGAGAGCAAAGTTAGACCTATGGCTTGATAGGCACTATCTTTGCTGCTCTCCCCAGATTCCTTTACTTTTCTATGTGTATTTCCTCCTATTCTGTATATGTATGATTATATAAAAGTAAAAGTAAAGTAAAGTATCCCATAGCATTACAACCGTAGGTGTGTGAGGTGTTAGCGATCTCACATTTCAAAGGCTCGGCTATATGAGGGCGGTAGCCATCACCTCTCCCTCGCCGCTTTTACTTCCCGGACTGAACCGGTATCCATTTAAGGCTGGGTCAACCCGGGAGCCATTGCGGTCTGAAAAAAACACATTACCGCCTCAACTGGGGAATAAATCGAGGACCACTCAGATGCGAAGCCAGCGCGCTAACCACTGCACTACTCGGCTCCACGATTATATATATATATATCCATCCATCCATCCACCCACATCTTATCTTATCTTATCTTATCTAATACCTAGTACCTATGTACCTATGTACGTATGTATGTATGTATGTATGTATGTATGTATGTATGTATGTATGTATTTATTAATGATTCCCTTTCTTGTAATAGTGTGTCTCCCAGAGTAACCCAATTGTCTGTAGTGTCATTTATTCCTGTGAGAACAAAGAGATAAACCTCAAAGAGTAAAGAGAGTGTGGATGACATACTTACAGTTATAAATTCCAATATATCCTGCATTCTGTGTTGTCCGTGGTACTGAAGCGGTATGCTCTGGTTGTAGAAGATGGTAGTAGGATACGAATGGATATTGTACTGAAAACAAAACAAAACACTGATTAGTACATCTGTGATAGAATAGTATATGCACCATCAACTGGAGGTGATCTGACCAATAAGAAGGAGCCCTCCTTCGAGCAAGTGTATTGACCTCTTTCATTTGACACTATCGAGGGTTTCACTTGGTTCAAAACTGCAATGTTGCCGGTTTTTGAGTTTATTTTCCCCTTGATGAACTTGGGGGATTGAATAAGGTTGCTAGGCTGGCAACTTAATCCTTCCACCAGCTTGAGGTGATGTTAAATCTACTATTTTGCTGTACTTAATTTGCTACCTTACATTCCAATGTCCATTATGGTTATTCAACAGTCAGCTTTAGCATTAACATTTAACCTTAACCCTACCAGATTAAAAAATTACGTTCATTTCCTGCAGCTTTATTTTCTGTACGTTACAACTCATATATGTAATGTCAGTTCTACTAAATGACTCTGTGATGTGGGGAACAAATAAAACTGCAACAAAAAAGAGCGAAGCTTTCATCAATGGATGCCTGCAGTAAATAGAGGGATTAAAATGGTATGATAAAATCACTAATATGGAACAGCGGGACAGAATATCAGTGGAGCTTGACGTAAGGAAACGACACTGGTGTAGAATAGGACACACATTATGGAAAATAGCTGATAGCATTACAAGACAGTCTCTGTTCTGAAATTCCAAAGACAAGAGAAATAGAGGCAGACTTGAACACACATGAAGAAAAGAGCTGGCAATAAACATAAAAGCAGCAGGAAGACGTTGGCGGAGCTGGAAAAGTTGGTACAGGGCAGGAAGTCTTGTCGTGTAGTGGTTGAAGACCTGTGCTTCGCAGGGAGCTTGAAAGGTTTTGATGATTGATGGAACTGTGCAATGCAGCACAGCATATATTATGCTGAATAAAGATTGAATGCACAATGAGATAAAAAGAGTTTTGGATAGAAATGTTAGCCTCCCAAATTGCTTTTGGGCTTGATGTATTTTTCATTGAATGAACCAATCAGGTCCCAGTAACAACCATGTTATATGAGGCTCTAAAGAAACAACTTACCATTTGACACAGGCTGCTGTGAACTGTGCAATCCACTGTACCAAAGTTGACCTTTGAATCATAGAACTTTGAAGCCTTCTTGAATTCTGGAAGCAGTCTCATACATGGAGGGCACCACTGGAATAAAAACGCAATCAAATAAAATGGAGGAGGTTCTTTGCTGAAGGTGACATTCCTTGATGTTTGTAATCAATAATCCTGGTATTCAATCAGGCAAAGGGAGTACCTGATGCCAGTTAGCCACAAGTTGTTTAAACTCAGTTCTGTCTTTTGCCCTGGAGTACCATGTTGGACCAAGGGTTTTACTCAGGCCACCTCCCCATCTCATTAGTGGATGTCCTCAGGGACATTTAAAGTTGTATTTATAGGGTTGAAGAATAAAGGCTGCTTGCACCTGGAAGCACTGCACAAGCAAGCTTTTTATTTTACCTCCCAATAGAAACAAAACTTATGCCTTACTGAGGTTTCAAACACATATCTTTGGGATTAGAAGACCAACATTCACAGTACTTGCCCTGCCACTCAACATTCATAGGAGAAATTAACTTTTCAACAAAACATAACTTCATTCACAAAACATGCTACACAAATGAATGACAGTTTTTAAAATAATGGTAACCATATAAAACACATTCTGTTATCTTATTATGCATAGAGACATTTAGAGCACCTGGTAACATCAAGCTAAGTCTCCAGTTAAAACAGTGGCATCTCATATAATCTACAGAGTAGGTCAAACAACCAACTTCCCAAACGACTGTGATACTGTGATGAAGAAGAAGAGAATGTCCAAACACAGATGTGCAAGTACGTTGGGAGTGCAGACTTATCATGAGCATTTGAAATCTGCAGAGAACAGTGGCATGACATGATCAGATGAATTCAACATCAGTCTCCAGACTGACTAACCTAAAAGCTGATGATGAATGTGGAAGAAGGCTGATCAGCCATTTAATAAATTAATCAAGCATTGAGCTTGAGTTTAGTCTGAAAACTGTCATTTCTCTTCACAATTGATTTTCATATTTAATCTGCAGTCACATACCATAATGAAGTCGCTAACACGTCCTTCACTTCAACAGTATCTGGGACTGCAGTTACGTACCACAATGAAGTCACTAACACTTCCTCCACCACAACAGTACCTGGGACAGCAATCACAGACCATAATGATGTCTCTAACACTTCCTCCACTACAACAGTATCTGGAACATAACATACAAGGTTAGAAGTTAAGCTTTACAAGCACCTTTGCTCCAACCCCTAGGGCCAACAGCGCATGAATAAAAAGACACAAAAGGATAAGAACTTTACTTACAGGAGCAAAGAAGTCCACGAACCAGGGATCTTTACTGTGAACTACTCGATGTGGAAAGTCTGCAGGGCTGAGGTTCTCCAGAGGGTTCTCAGCACTGTCTTCTACAAAAGCTGCGATATCATGGGCTGTGACACGACCTGAGATGGAACATAAAATGGAACATAGTACAGGCATAACTTCATATTTCAATAGGTTAGGGATCAAAGTGGTCCACCAGGGTCTTTGTGTATGATAAGGACAAGAATAGCATGACTGCCCCACAGAGAGCATGTCGTAAGAGGCGACTAACTGGTTAAGTGGTTTGTCTAGAGCAGCATAAATGCCGCCAAACAGACTGCAGATCTACTTTGCTCTAGTATTTGAGTCTATTAAGATGGACTTGCACATTGGTTAACCCTCCGCAGCACTTGTCCCAATGCAGCAGAGTAATGAGCTACTCGACCCCAGTCCGCTAGGCAGCAAATCCTCCTCAGAGCTTGTACCTAAACAGGGACATCCGTCCCTGTAGAGGAACAGGTCGACTTAGATTTAAGGACTAAGAAGAGATCAAAGGGTCAACGAAAGCCGAAAATGGATGCATTTCAAAGCATAACCTTCATTTAGCTTACAAATGCATTATCCTCTGTTGCCAGTTCCAGATGCAGAACCATATCCACATTTAAATTAACGTCTTTATTACTGGTTTAGAAGACTGCAGAACCTGTATACAACCAGTTTCATTAACATTCCTTGCTCTAAAAGCTATTTGTATATAATCTAATCTTAAATGCACTAATTGTTCCTGCCTCCACTACTTCCTGTGGCAATGCATTCCAAGCATTTACTACTCTCTGACTAAAAAAATATTTTCTAATAACTAACCTGGACCTTACTTTAGTTAATTTGCAGATATACCCTTTTGTTCTTGTAGGTGGTTGTATTTTTAATACCCTCTTGTTCTTGTAGGTGGCTGTATTTTTAATAAAACTTGTTATAGTCTAATTTATCCTTTCCTTTGGTTATCTTATAAATCTGTATTGTCACCTCTAATTTTCTTTCTTCTAGACACTGTATGCCAGTTTTGTTTTTAGTCTTTTCTCATAACTGTAATTCTGGAATCCCAATATCAGTTTTGTCACTCTTCTTTGTATTATTTCCAGCATGTTTATATCTCCTCTACGATAAGGACTCCAGACCTGTAATAAGTACTACAATCTAGGTCTAACTTTATACAGTTTGATAATCACTTCCTTGAAGTTGGAATTTGAAGTGATGGCCTCCGCTGTTTCTTCGAAGTCGTCTGTTACGGAGGGAGTAAACTTTTTCCATACACCTATCAGATTAGATTCTTTAACTTTTCTATATCTAATAACTTTGGTGCTTTCCAGAATACTGAATCCTTGCCAAAAGATTTGTAATTTATTTTTGTTTAGATCCCTCATCCACACCATCATCTAGTGCAGCTTATAACCTTGGTTAGAGTGTCTTTTTGTTGTCCCTTTCTGGCGTTCACCCTAAAAAGGACGTGACCTTTCGGCCAAACACATCTGGTTTCAGCAAGATATTTTTGGGACCAGGTTTACTTTTCCCCTTTGATCTCTATTCTCTTAACTAGACCCCACGAGTGCAGTCAATTTCCAGTGCTGCCACTTGGAGATGGGATAGGCTCTCTTGGTCAGCTCTGGTTCACTAACAATGACTCAAGCAGTCAGCTATGAGTTGCTTGTTGGCTGCTGTCAGTCCATTCACTGTTGCATCTTTGGCCCCAAATGCCCATCTGATACAGTAGGAAACAAATGATGACATTACTCCTTCATCCATAGAATGCAGCAGCAAAGCTATAAATTTCTTTGTGAGCATGAATCATCAGGCTTGTAGAATTATCCAAAAGCAGTAGGATTGCAAAGGCAATATTCTGTTGAAGACAATAATTTTCAACAGCAGACTTGAAATAATAAGCGAACCAAGTTGTCAATGATTCACCATCCAGATCTGGTGTTTTGGAATGAACAGGGAGAGGAAGACTTCCAATCACTTTTTTTCAGGGTCCGAACTGCAGCACCGCAAATGAGCTGACAGCAGCCAGTGACTCATAACTGGCTGCTTGCACCAGGGTCAGCGAACCAGAGCTGACCAAGACTCTATTCCGCCTCCAAGCGATGACCCTGGAAACAAGCTGCACTAGTGTAGCCTAGCAAAGAGAGGAGGGATCGCTGTGAGAAGGCGAACCCTGTACCCAAAAAAGTCAGCTGAAAATGGATGTGTTGGGTCAAAAGACACAGCTTTTGCAGCTTCGCTTTAAACTACAACAAACATCCTTTTCAGGTTGGATGTCAATAAAGGAATATTTTTTCAGCGCCCTGAGATTTTCTGAATGATAAATAAATATAGGCTTTAGCTTGCACCCTGACTGTATTAGCCCGTAGCACAAGAGTAAGTGTATTTTTATCAGCAGTAAATCCAGGCCTTGACTTTTCCTCTTTGGCAACAAAAAATGTGGATGGCATCTTCTTCTAAAAGAGGATGTCTTCATCTACTTTGAAGATTTTCATCTTGTAAAAAAGACAACTAAAGACAGTTGTACAAACGCTGGTAACCTCATCATGTGAAATAAATTGCCACTAAAAAAAATCACGACCGGGTGCTTTGGATGTATAGGTCTACCAAATTCATTCAAATGTAGCAGTGGTCTTATGCTCCAGCTGGAATGAAAAAGAACCAGGATGGTGATAGCTGTCCACCAGGGTTCTCAATAGGACAGTGGCAGCCACCATGCAATGAAATCTCTAACACTTCCTCCACTACAATAGAATCTGGGACTGCAGTCACATACCATAATGATGTCTCTAACACTTCCTCCACTACAATAGAATCTGGGACTGAAGTTACATTCCATAAGTAAGTCTCTAACACTTCCTCCACAACAACAGTATCTGGGACTGAAGTTACATACCATAAGTAAGTCTCTAACACTTCCTCCACAACAACAGTATATGGGACTAAAGTTACCTACCATAAGTAAGTCTCTAACACTTCATCCACAACAACAGTATCTGGGACTAAAGTTACATACCATAAGTAAGTCTTTAACACTTCCTCCACAACAACAGTATCTGGAACTGAAGTTACATACCATAAGTAAGTCTCTAACATTTCCTCCACAACAACAGTATCTGGGACTGAAGTTACATACCATAAGTAAGTCTCTAACACTTCCTCCACAACTACAGTATCTGGGACTGAAGTTACATACCATAAGTAAGTCTCTAACATTTCCTCCACAACAACATTATCTGGGACTGAAGTTACATATCATAATGATGTCTCTAACACTTCATCCACTACAACAGTATCTGGGACTGAAGTTACATACCATAAGTAAGTCTCTAACACTTCCTCCACTACAACAGTATCTGGGACTAAAGTTACATACCATAAGTAAGTCTCTAACACTTCCTCCACTACAACAGTATCTGGGACTAAAGTTACATACCATAAGTAAGTCTCTAACACTTCCTCCACTACAACAGTATATGGGATTACATCATCATTTCAACTGTTAGGGAAGATGAAAGAGCTGGCCACCCCACTCCACACAAAAAGCCGAGACCTAGTACAATAAATTCCCAAACACTTCATCACTGACAGCAGTTTCCTGCTATGCAGCTACCTTTCTTCTTCTTGTCCTTTGTCACTCCAGTTGGAACATGTAGTCATCACTACAGTCTGCCTCCTTCGGGAAGCCAAATCACGTTCTATGCTTTTCAAGTGGTGGTTTCTATAGTAATTTGTCTTAAGAGATGAGATTGCTAGCCTCATGAACAGCTCTCTTTAGTCACCATTTATGATATGAATGGAGGCACTGTGGTCTTATTCTCTCCATTGCAGTGAGGGACCCCTAAGCGAACAGGACACCTTTAACTTTAACTTTAAGCTGGGGCTCGACTTCATTGCCTCAGGTTTTTTCCCCATTTTAGCTTGGTCTCTCTCGGCAGATGGGTACCCCATCTGTCGAGAGCATCGCACAAAGCACGAACTCCGTAGCTCCAGCGATGAACCCAGGGATCTCCGGAAAAAATTGACATCATGGACCGACCGTCACGGCTCAAAATCGAACCCTGACCGTCTGAACCCGAGGCAAACGGCTTTACCACAGATACCCCCAGGACACCTTTACCTTTTTTTAACTATCCACCATAACAGTATCACCTGTTCCAGAATGTGCTATATAGAAGTTGTATTGCCTGGGGATCTTCTGAAAGGTGGTTTCCCTGTACATGATAACAAGACATACTCACCTCCATAATACACTTCTGATCCGCCTCTAGCTTTGAAGAGCATGAAAGATGGAAACTTGTTCACATGGAGCGTGCGACACAGTTGATGCATGTCAGAGCAATCTGCTCGTGCTACCTATAATATAACCATTTGATAATGTTACACTCTCCATATTTGAATTAAGCCCAATCTACTGTTTGTGGAGTGTGTATCCTAGTCGATAGTGAGCTGATTTGCTAAGACTGGGATTACACTGTGTCATGGCTCGAAATCATGGACGGACAGAAACAAAATCAAGGCATGGTTCTTTCCTGGTACGATCGCCCCCTCCAGTCGAACCTGCTGTAAATGGGTACCTGACATATGAGTTGGGTTAAGTATAAACTGCAAGAAAGGGAACTTGCCACCCCACCTCACATAGGCTTCGGCTTAGTCCATGAAAAGTTATCTTCATCCTCCACGTCAATTGTTGTCATGGAACCCACATTTACCTTTACTGAATGCAAGCTCCCTACAGTTGATTTAGGCTTTGCTCAACTGATTTAAGTTCTCCTTACTTGATTTTGACTTGATATCAAATTCAAGCTTTTCCCATGCTAACTTATGTTAGTTCCAACTATCTTAATTTACACTTTCCTTAATTAATTTAAGCTTTCCCCAACTGATTCAAGCTCTCCAAAACTGATTTAAGCTCTTCATTCCTGTAAAACAACTATTATTTAATTGTAAGTTCTCTTGAGACTGGAAAGAATTATAGAAAATATCAAAGAACCTGACAAACTGGAAAGGATTAGTTTGTTATGGCATATGCACTATAAGGTGACAAATTTAAGAAAACAAAGAAGAAGCTCACTCCACATAATAAAATTACAATTTTTTTATTTAAGCTCTCCTCTATTGATTAAAATATACTCACCCAGTATTAACAAGTTTCAAACTCTTTCCACTTGATAAAATAATTACCTCCCCTCCCTCCCTCCCTCCCTCCCTCCCTCCCTCCCTCCCTCCCTCCCTCCCTCCCTCCCTCCCTCTCTCTCTCTCTCTCTCTCTCTCTCTCTCTCTCTCTCTCTCTCTCTCTCTCTCTCTCTCTCTACCTGACAAAATTACAATTTCAAGCTTTCAACACCTGCTTTTAGTAGGTAGTCAGTTCCCTTTCTTGCTACCATTCCTTCCCTAACAGTAGCTCTGTAACTCATTTACAGCTGGGTCGACAGGAGCAGGTCAATAAAGGGAATTAAAACTGACACCATCATTCATTGACATGAGAAAGCATCACTCCACCAATCTGACGCATGCCGCCACAAGCGAAGACAAAACTTTACCAAACTAGTTCTAAATAATAAACAAAGTATGTTGGTAGCGACAATGATACTGAAAAGAGAAGTATTTTACTGCATTTGAGAAAATACATGTGACCAGAAACAAAAACAGAAAATAAAGTAATAGGCAGATGGAATCCGAACCACAAACCTTCAGGTGATGGTGGAAGCTCCTTGCCACAAGAGAAAGACGAGTTCAGGTATTCAGCCAGCTGAACACCCCAAACATGTGTCCCAACTGGTCAATTATATTGTATTCATCACTTGCCTTAGTCGACTTATACGTCTACAGGGACAGATGCCCTTGTGCAAGTCTCAATTCTGGCATAAGCTGGATGTAGTCAGAAGAATTATTTCCTGCTTAGCTGGTGAGCAGCTTATTACTCTGCTGCGTTGGAAAAAGTGCTGTAGAGGGTGGTTAACCAATGTTTGAGTCTATCTTAATAAAGCGGACCCGCAACCTGTTAGGCACCATCTTTGCTGCTCTTAACAAACCACCTAACCATGGCAGGTGTTATGCCATGTCACATAGTAAGTTGCCTCTTACGACATGCTCTCTGTGTGGCAGTGGTGCTATTCTTGTCCTTTTCATACACAAAGACCCTGGTGGATCACTCAAATTTAGACAGAGTTCGATCCAGACATACTTATAATAGACTCCATTACATTATAACTTCCCTATCATCAAGTATGTTTATGTCACATTTAGACAAACAATAAACAGTGGCAGTTGCAACTTGGTAGGAAGGTAAAATTTGTGGCAGTGAGTGGGAAACAAAGAATGTTTGATAAATTTGGGGGCCCATCTAAAATATAATGATGGGGTGACATAGCCTAGTGGTAAGTGACACAGTTCACAAATCAAACTTGTCCGTGTCCGGATTTCTGAACCAGGAAGGTTGTACTCCTATGGGAAATTAAGCCATTAAAAAGAAAGTGCGAGCTGAAGTTAGATGCACTAGGTTGTAAGATGCAAAACACAGCACAATGTACACAACCTCAGGGAATAAGGAAACTGAATAGGTTGAAGGAAAAACAAAAACAAATCCTAAACATGTAAAGGACAGCTGACGTAGATTAACCTTGTGTTGTTTGAGTAAGGCTGGTAGCTTTCTCAGCTCCAAGTTCTGGTTTTCAATCTTGTCAACAAAATGGATCAGCCATGACTTATCTCGATCCCTTTCGTGAATGCTCTGTGAAGGATTATGGTATCAGGATGTTAACTTGTAAACAAAATAATGAAATAATGACAACAATGATAATATCAGGTGTATTGTAAGCAAGCACTCTGAACTCATGTACACCAGACAACAGAACAAACAATTGAGTAATAGGAAATCAGGATCCGAACCACTGGCCCCGAAGTGACAGATATTCCTTGCTGCAAAAAAAAACATATGAACCTCTAGACATCGCAAAAATGTGTCATTAACCTAGTCAATCTTATACTAATCTATAGCACTAGTCAATCTTATACTAATCTATAGCACTAGTCAATCTTATACTAATCTATAGCACTAGTCAATCTTATACTAATCTATAGCACTAGTCAATCTTATACTAATCTATAGCACTAGTCAATCTTATACTAATCTATAGCTCTAGTCAATCTTATACTAATCTATAGCACTAGTCAATCTTATACTAATCTATAGCACTAGTCAATCTTATACTAATCTATAGCACTAGTCAATCTTATACTAATCTATAGCACTAGTCAATCTTATACTAATCTACAGCACTAGTCAATCTTATACTAATCTATAGCACTTGTCAATCTTATACTAATCTACAGCACTAGTCAATCTTATACTAATCCATAGCACTAGTCAATCTTATACTAATCTACAGCACTAGTCAATCTTATACTAATCTACAGCACTAGTCAATCTTATACTAATCTATAGCACTAGTCAATCTTATACTAATCTATAGCACTAGTCAATCTTATACTAATCTATAGCACTAGTCAATCTTATACTAATCTACAGCACTAGTCAATCTTATACTAATCTACAGCACTAGTCAATCTTATACTAATCTACAGCACTAGTCAATCTTATACTAATCTTTAGCACTAGTCAATCTTATACTAATCTATAGCACTAGTCAATCTTATACTAATCTACAGCACTAGTCAATCTTATACTAATCTACAGCACTAGTCAATCTTATACTAATCTATAGCACTAGTCAATCTTATACTAATCTATAGCACTAGTCAATCTTATACTAATCTACAGCACTAGTCAATCTTATACTAATCTACAGCACTAGTCAATCTTATACTAATCTTTAGCACTAGTCAATCTTATACTAATCTATAGCACTAGTCAATCTTATACTAATCTATAGCACTAGTCAATCTTATACTAATCTACAGCACTAGTCAATCTTATACTAATCTACAGCACTAGTCAATCTTATACTAATCTATAGCACTAGTCAATCTTATACTAATCTACAGCACTAGTCAATCGTATACTAATCTATAGCACTAGTCAATCTTATACTAATCTATAGCACTAGTCAATCTTATACTAATCTATAGCACTAGTCAATCTTATACTAATCTACAGCACTAGTCAATCTTATACTAATCTATAGCACTAGTCAATCTTATACTAATCTATAGCACTAGTCAATCTTATACTAATCTACAACACTAGTCAATCTTATACTAATCTACAGCACTAGTCAATCTTATACTAATCTATAGCACTAGTCAATCTTATACTAATCTATAGCACTAGTCAATCTTATACTAATCTACAGCACTAGTCAATCTTATACTAATCTACAGCACTAGTCAATCTTATACTAATCTACAGCACTAGTCAATCTTACACTAATCTATAGCACTAGTCAATCTTATACTAATCTATAGCACTAGTCAATCTTATACTAATCTACAGCACTAGTCAATCTTATACTAATCTATAGCACTAGCCAATCTTATACTAATCTATAGCACTAGTCAATCTTATACTAATCTATAGCACTAGTCAATCTTATACTAATCTATAGCACTAGTCAATCTTATACTAATCTATAGCACTAGTCATTCTTATACTAATCTATAGCACTAGTCAATCTTATACTAATCTATAGCACTAGTCAATCTTATACTAATCTATAGCACTAGCCAATCTTATACTAATCTATAGCACTAGCCAATCTTATACTAATCTACAGCAACTATAGAATATAGTCCAGATATATGACTCAGAGACATCTCGATTGTGACTAAAAGCATTACACCGGACCTTCATCAGCATGTGTTTTCATGGCATACTTCATGTTAGATGGTCAGAGGTTATGGCAAACACAGATCTGTGAGAAAGAACACAGCAACAATCAATAAAGCAGAAGATTGAGGAGAAGAAGTGGAGATAGATAAGACACTTTCAAAATGAAGCTGGACAATATAACCACACATGCACTAGATTGGAATCCACAGTGAAAGAAGACCAATAATCCTGTGATGATGAATGGCCAAGGAGGAAGTCAGTTCAACCGGGTCTCGTTGGCAGAACTCAAAAAGATGGCACAGAATAGAAACTGATGGAGAGCATACGTCAGTGGCTATATGTTCCAAGAGGAACCAGAAGGATAAATGATGATATGATGGAATATAGGCTTAGGTCTATCCAGACAAACTGATACAATTGATTACTTTATTTTATTCCTAAATGTCCTTCACAAGAAAAGTTGGTAACTGCATTGGTGGGTCTGACACTAAATTGCCTTTAAATATATTTAAGTGAGGACAGTTTACACCATCCTCAACATCACTCTATAAATGTAGCCCCCACCTCTTTATAATTTATAACTATGACTGTGATACCACCTCTTTATAATTTATAACTAAGCGTAAGACCATCTCTTTATAATTTATAATTGCAACCGTGTGACACCATCTCTTTATAATTTATAACTACGACTGTGTGACACTATCTCTTTATAATTTATAACTAAGTGTAATCCAATTCCAGCACCAAGACTACAGCAGTGATAAAATTAATGAACAATTTAATTAAATTTATTCTGATCCAGTCCAAGATTTCAATTTACTAGTTAAATTTGTACATTCACCTCAGAGCAAAAACTGTCTTTCCTTCTATAATTGTATGTCAGGTGCCCATTTCCATCTCAGTTAACTGGATTATACCGAAAGCAAGAGGATCATATGCATTTTTTTCATAAAAAGCAAGTGCTGTAACACTATCCTGAATTATACCCTCTAAGTGTGAGATAGATTTGACAAAATGTATGTTTTATCAATAGAGTAATCATGCCGAAGATGGATGTGTCAGACCGAAAGAAGCAAATATCGCAGTCAAGCTGTAAACTAGCAACACAACGCATTCCGTTCTCTGGACTACATCCTGCTACATGCAAAACCCTGTTCAGGGCTTGGTAGCGGGAGATTAAGAACGAACACAGAAGAAGAATAGAGTAATCATTGTGTTCATTCTATTTGACCTCTCCAAGACCTCAATATTCATTTTATTTTCATGTTTACATACGATGGAACCTCAAATTTGTGATAGAAATTTAAAACATTTTGCTATTGTCAAGAGTGTCCTGCATGATGTATCATAATGCAGATGAGATACATGATGTCATAGGAGCCATTTCAAGATGGCCAGCCCAATAGCAATATGCACCAAAGATGAGCAGCATTCTGTTGTATGTTATTTTCAAGTGTATGAGTAGGAAGTTCCATGCTTGATTAGTTTTTTGCTATGTACCTCAGGGTTATGTCTCTTCTTTCTTTTTCAGTCTGGCTGTTCTTGTTTCCAATACCTGGTATATTTTCTACCACCTCTGGAACGATATGCTGCTTTCAGGTGGGTTTGCGTACAGTAGGGATGGGCTTTGGTGTTGATATGGTGTTCATAGGGTCTTCGCTCATCTTTGCTTTGGCTATTTCTGCAAAGGTTCTCCGCTTTAGTCTCCCTTTTCCAAATCTATTTAGTCTCTACTCAAAGAAATGACAATAGGAAAGTCATTCAGGTCTGACAAAGAGGTGTGCATGAGCAACTACTCCTATGACCAAAAACTGCTTTCTCTAAAGGAACCCATTAACTTTGTAGGCACTATAGGACTTGTATCAAATGCTATTGAGACTATGTTGGAAAATGATAGTTGTGTGTCACTTTTTCTAAATAAATTTTCGAAAAAAACTATAAGGTTTTCATTTGACGCACCCTCATATGTACGATCCAGTGCGGCGTGCAGCAGAGGTGTGTGTACATACCTGAAGTAATTCCTCATTCACAACTTCAACATCAGGAAGCAGCTTCAGAACAGTGTTAGCAATGTCTCGAGCATACAGGCTGGTGATTTCCTGAAACAGACATGTTGCAAGTGGATTCAGATTATCATTACAATCATTAGCATATGCTTATAGTACCTATTCTGTACTACTCTTACATTATCTATACCATTCTTATTTCATCTATACCATTTTTTAATTATCTGTACTGTTCTTATAATAACTATTCTACACAATCCTTATACTTTTTGTACTATACTACTATTATTCTATCTATTATTATATCTGTATACTATCTATACCATTCTTATACTATCTATATAATTCTTACACTATACTATGCTAATTATACTTCATTTTTATAATATTTTTTTTAAACAGATAATGATCAAGTGTCCTATAATTGTGACCCCACCTATAATGGTCACCCTATCTATAATGGCGACCCCCCCCCCCCTATAATGACAACCACACCCATAAAGGTCACCACAGCTATAATGATGACCCCCATCTATAATAGACTCCCCATCTATGATGACAACCACGCCTATAATGGTGACCCCTACCTATAATGGTCACCACACCCATTATAGCCACCTACGCTTATAATGGTGGGGCCAACAGGGGAAATGTCCTTCTTCAATGGCTGTACAAACACCTCTTGCAGTGTTGGGATGAGTGGGGCCGTATCACAGGACATGAGAGACGCCAACATAATCACACAAAAAACAGCGGAGAGTGAAACAATTACAGGGGAATATTGTTCCTCTACACTGTCGTGCAGAACGGTCCATCTTTGATATGGTCTTCTCACTGAGACAACCGCAAAAGGAATGCAGAGAACACTAACCATTTATTTCTTGCCTTCATTCAACCAGGTAAACAGAGAGGGTCTCTTTAAAGTATTGTCTAAAGTTGGCTGCCAACCTAAACAGCTGAAGATGATTAAAACACGTCTCCAGGACTGGTACAGCATACTAGGTCAGATGGGAGATTATTAATCTAACCAGACTGTGTGCAAAATGTTAAGAGAAGGGAGACTGTCATTCAGGATATGCTCTGGCCGCCCACATGAAAGCCGAGTTATAGATCCCCATTAATAGGTTAGAAAAATCATGGGATCTATTTGGACTTACCATCAGCGTACAAAAGACGAAAGTGATGGCTCAGGATGCAGATCCTCCAGGCATTGCCTTAAGCGATAAAAATCTGGAGGTAGAAAATCACTTTAACTTCCTCAAATCTATCATCGACAACCTCTCACTGGATGCAAAACAGCAAAAGTTATTAGGAATTGCCTAAACAGCACTTGCCAGGCTCTCACAGAGAGTGTGGAACCATCTCCACAAAGGTTGCTGCGTACAGATCATGTGTGCTTAGGATCCTGCTCTACGCCAGGGAAATGTATGTTTCACAGGAAAAAAAGACTAAATGTTTTTCATATGCGCTGCTTGAGGCACATGGAATTTCTTGGAGTGACAGAGCGACAAACAATGACGTGTTGGACCGTGCAAAGCTTGCCAGTTTAGTTACTATCCACCACCAACGCCGCTTGCAGTGGCTTAGTCACGTCTGCAAAATGTAGGACGGGCAATACCAAAAGATATCCTATACGGAGAGTTTTTCACTGGAAACCGTAACATAGGTAGACCCTTACTGCATTAAAAGGATGTTTGCAAGCATGACCTAAAAGCGCTGGATATAGACACCTGCAACTGGGAGAAACTTGCCTAAAGACAGACGTGGCTGGAGGCGGGATTTGTATGCTGACCTGCAGGCCGAGGAAACCAAGATGCACCGAGATTCGGACTCCAAACATGTGCGACGAAAGCAAGGGCAACAGACTAAGGCCCCTCTTCAGCATGGGTCCATTGTTTCTCGATACTGACAGCATACCAATCATCACCATCTTAAATGGTCACCCCCACCTATAATGGAGACCCAACTTATAACGATCACCTAATTATAATGGTCATCCCACCCATGATGGTGACCCCACCTATATTCGTCACTTTCACCTCTCTATAATGGTCATCCATATCAATAATGGTGACCCCCACCTATAATGGTCACCACACCATTATGGTGACCCCCAGCCTATAATTGAGACCCCAGCCTATAATGGTCAATCACACCAATAATGATGACCCTAACCTATAATGGCCACACCCCCCCATAGTGTATGTCTTATTACGGCAACATTGACAGAAGAGAAACTGGCAGATCAATAAGAAATTTTGACAGAAGTAAAACTGGTGGATCAATAAGAAATGTTGACAGAAGAGAAACTGGTGGATCCGCTGTTTCTTTTCCGTCAACATTTAACAATGCCAGCATTTTATCCTCATGC
The DNA here is from genome assembly GCA_036924085.1 of Ariolimax columbianus. Lineage (NCBI taxonomy): Eukaryota > Metazoa > Mollusca > Gastropoda > Stylommatophora > Arionidae > Ariolimax > Ariolimax columbianus. The sequence goes on from JAVGWX010000012.1 coordinate 28,772,264, forward strand.
ACAACCTTCATTAAGTCCCCTTTTGTGACATATTTGTAAAGTTACAGTGGTCCTAATCTTTACGAGCTCTAGTTAACCAATCTGTAAATTGTAATGAAACATACCAATTGACTGTCCTCTGTGACCTTGCCCAGAGGATAGTAAAAAGTACCATGTTCATGACCTAGTTCTGAACACAGCTGCTTGTCCTTGTAGCACTTGATTCTCCCAACATTAACTAGGTCTGCCTGAAATTAGAGACAGAGAACATGCTATAGGACAAGTGCTCTTAAAAGATGTGGTCTATGAAGCTGTCATAGGGATGAAAGACAGTCACACTTCTAATGATAGAGTACCTCAGCTACTACGATTTAAGAGCATGTAAGGCATTCCACATAATAAGTGTCAATCAGCGATGAGTAAAAAAAATCTGGTCAATTAAATATTGTACTAGTACTTTCATCATATCAAATAATCAGAGTGAGTCTAGTTCAGTTCAGTTCAGTTCATCCCGTAACCCTCAGGTCGTTAAGGCACACATTAAGACATGAAAATCCCACGCCAGCTCTCTCTGTCTGTCGCCGCCTGACGTATCTCACCGTGACGCAGGCCTGACCACTCAGCGATGTTGTCCACCCATCTCTTCCTTGGACGTCCTCGCCCTCTCTGTCCCGGTACGGATCCAAAGAGTATCGAGTTGGGAATTCCGTTGGACCTCGAGACGTGCCCGCACCAGGCCATCTTTCGTCTTTTGATAGTTGTGAACAGATCTTCAAAAGGACCAATAGCGTCTTCAACTCTCTGACGGATGTCTACATTCGTGACACGATCCTTATATGTAACATTTAGGAGTTTTCTATAGCACCGCATTTCCATTGCACGTATTCTGCCCTGGATATCTGCTGTAATGGTCCAGGTCTCACAGGCATTCAGAAATATTGACAGCACCAAAGAGCGCAGTAGTCTGACTTTTATGCAGAGGGCGAGGCGCTTGTCTCCTAAATAGGTTGCAGCCTAGTCAGCGCCGCTGTTGTTTGTGCTATTCTGGCAATTACCTCTGGCTTCGAACCCTCTTCGCTGATCAACGATCCAAGATATTTGAAACGTTTCACCACCTCAAGTACCTGCCCATTTGCCTCTATGACAGATTGAAACCCTGCAACGTTATTGGTCATGAGTTTTGTTTTATCAGCATTTATTTCCATACCAAAACTCAGGGCCGTTCTATCCAATCTACCAATCAACTCCTGGAGTTCCCTCTCTGTGCCTGCCAATACATCAATATCATCAGCAAAGCGGAAGTTTGTGATAAGCCTGTCACCTATTGTAACCGTACCAACATGTCCTTTTAAGGTCATCTCCATTACTCTCTCCAAGAAGATATTGAAGAGTGTGGGGGAGAGTATACAACCCTGTCTCACACCCACCGTCGTACGGAACCAATCGCCTAGCGTTCCCTTTACTGAGACAGCGCTGGTCGCCTGCTGATAAAGGTTTGCAATTACCCTCACAATATCACTGTTGAACTTATAATGCCTCATTGTTGACAATAGCGCCGTATGCCACACTCTGTCAAACGCCTTTCGAAAGTCAATGAAGGCATGGAAGAGTAGTTGATGATACTCTGAGTACTTCTCAATCAGTAGACGAAGATTAAATATCTGCTCGATGGTACTCCTTCCCGCTCAAAAGCCCGCTTGTTCTTCAGCAATGATACTCTCCGCCTGAGGATTCAGTCTGTTAAGTAATATCCTCAAGAGAACTTTACGTGGATGACTTATCAGACTGATTGTTTGATAGTTCTGACACACATTTAGGTTTCCCGATTTAGGCAGTGGTATAATGACTGATTTTTGTCCAGCAGGTGGGCCACACTCCTGTCTGCCAAATTCTATTGCAGATGTAAGTCAGGGTAGTGATTGTCGCCTCACCTCCCACTTGCAGGAGCTCTGCTGGAATATTATCCACACCGACAGCCTTCCCCCTCTTCAGCATTTTTACGGCTTCATATACTTCTTCCCTTGTTATCGTTTGATTTTCCTCTATCAGACTCACTTCAGGAGATATTGCCATTCTTGGGTCACCTCGATCTCCATGCTTATATAGCTCCGAACAGTACTCTGTCCAGCGCTCACGAATGTCTTGAGCTTCTGTGAGACATTTCCCACTCTTGTCCTGAATCGTCGTATTTCGACTTTGGACAGGTCTTACTAAGTCCTTGACTAATTTATTTGCTCCCTTGGCATCATTTCGTCCCAGATTTCGTTCGATAACTGCGCACTGAGCCATTATCCATTCCACCTTGGCCTGTTTCATCTTGGTCTTTATGGATCTATTTATCTCTCTCTCTGAGTCTAGTAGTTGGACCTTAACTTAACTTAACGTCTTTATACTGGTTTAGAAGATCCTGCAGAGTCTGTATACAACCAGTTACATTTACATCACCTTGCTCTAAAAGCTATGCGCATCCAGTTTATTCTTAAATGCATTAACTGTCCCTGCCTCCACTACCTCCCCTGGCAATGCATTCCAAGCAGACACCACTCTCTGACTAAAAAAATATTTCCTAATATCTAATCTGGACCTCTCTTTAGTCAGCTTGTAGCTATGCCCTTGTGTTATTGTGGGTGGCTATATTTTAAAACACTTGTTATAGTCTAATTTATCCATTCCTCTGATCATCTTATAAACCTGTATTAAGTCACCACGAATTCTTCTCTCTTTGAGACACTGTAGGCCGGTTTTTCTGAGTCGTTCCTCATAACTGTAATTCTGGAATCCCACTATCATCTTTGTCTCTCTTCTTTTGTATTCTTTCCAGCATGTTTATATCCCCTCTATGATAAGGACTCCACACCTGTACACAGTACTCCAATCTACGTCTAACTAAAGCTTTATACAGTTTGACGATCACTTCCTTGCTCCTATGTTTAATATTTCTTTTTATCATACCTAATATTGCATTTGCCTTTTTCACTGCTACCTTAACTTGCTCACTCACCTTTCCTGTATGATCTATTATAACCCCTAGGTCCCTTTCCTTATTTATCTTTCTAATATTGTTTTCTCCCATTCTGTAATTATGTTCCATATTGGATCTACCCATGTGGATGACTGTACATTTATCTACATTAAACTCCATTTGCCAGCTTACAGACCATTCTCGAATTTTATCTAAATCCGACATCAATATATCCACTTCTGCTTTAGATGAGACACTACTGCATAGTTTTGTGTCATTGGCGAATTTTGCAACCATGGATCCCACATCAATGTCCAAATCATTTATATATATCAAGAACAAAATTGGTCCCAAAACCGAGCACTGTGGCACACCACTTTTCACTTCACACCACTCAGAGTACTCCTTATTTATGCCCACCCTCTGCCTTCTTCCCGTTAACCAATTTTCAATCCATTTGGCAACTTCCCCACCTATTCCATGTGATTTTAACTTTCGAAATAATCTTTGATGAGGTACTTTATCAAAGGCCTTTGCAAAGTCTAGATAATTAACGTCCACTGGCTCCCCTTTATCTATGATTTTAGTAACCTCCTCCATGAATTATAATAGATTTGTTAAGCATGATCTCCCTCTAGTAAACCCATGCTGACTATTTCTAATTAGATTAAATTTGTCTAAATGCATTACAATATTTTCTTTGATTATTGACTCTAACAATTTACAAACTATGCTCGTTAAACTCACCGGCCTATAATTTGCTGGATCTGATTTTTTGCCGTTTTTGAATAAGGGGATCACTCCTGCATCTTTCCAATCCCGTGGAACAATCCCTTTTGTAAGTGATTGAGAACATAATATAGCCAATGGTTTTGCTAGTTGGTCTCTAATTTCTCTTTCATCATAGTAAATTATCAAAGTGAGTCTAGTAGTTGGACCTCTCTTTCATCATAGTAACTTATCAGAGTGAGTCTAGTAGTTGGACCTCTCTTTCATCATAGTAACTTATCAGAGTGAGTCTAGTAGTTGGACCTCTCATCATAGTAACTTATCAGAGTGAGTCTAGTAGTTGGACCTCTCTTTCATCATAGTAACTTATCAGAGTGAGTCTAGTAGTTGGACCTCTCATCATAGTAACTTATCAGAGTGAATCTAGTAGTTGGACCTCTCATCATAGTAAATTATCACAGTAAATCTGGCTTGTGAGGGGCAATGCATTATGGTCAGGTGAAAAATTCAGATTAAGACACACTCATCCGTTCATACTTCTGGAATCAATGAGGAGGGGATTGACACTGTAATCCCCATAGTGGTGAGTTTAATAAAGAACCTAACATTGCACTGGTCAGGAAAACTAGTCCACCTTCTTGTGTACTCCTCAGGACGAAAGGAGAGACGCTGCAACTCACTACCAAAGAACTGCGGTCAAGAGTTAACTCAACACAAGCATCTTCAAACAACACCAACAAGATGGAAAGGCGAATGTGAAGAATTTGTTGAAAATGTAATGTATCTTGCAACTTACACCAAGCCGCACGAAACCTGGCGTGATCTAGTCTTGTTCACGTGTTTTGGTCCATTATGGATGCGACCAGGTCACAGATTTGACTGGAATTCACACTATTTGATGATGTAAACGTGTCCATGGAAACATGTTTTGGTTTTCCATTTGGATTGGTTAGTTTGTTCATTTTGTGGTGTTTTCCCCTTTGATTATTCTGGCATGGTCTTCGACCATTTACAATAGTATTTCAGTTACCCTGAGTTGTATATTTCCACAGTCAAGTGCACTAGGCTGAACTTCACGGAATTGGCATTCTGATTGTTGACAATGCCCGGGAAATGTACACAGGCTAATAATGGACAAACACATCGCATTGGAGAGATTGGGCGCTGCCTGGTTAGCAACAAGTCCATGACACACCTCTCACACAGTGAGAGATGTTAAGAGGCAAGACACTTGTCTCTCAAAGTGGAAACAGTAGACGATCAAATCCTGCAAGTTTCAAGCGACCTGGTCTCAAGGGGGGGTGGGACCAGAGTGCCTGTATCCTGAGTTACCTCCAGTCATCTTGACTTATGTCTTGCCACTGATCCAAGGTGGCTCAGGACCAGAGAGTGAGGTTGATGACAGCACACTATAATCCAAGTACAGTGCAAGCTGTATCATCAAGACAAAACCACCGATGATGGCGTCATCATCGCTTGTGATGGACAAGTTAACTAACACCAAGCGACTAATCAGCTCCGAGGCATTTTAGGAAACATCCCATACCAATAAATGTGCACGTCAGGGTAAATCAGCTAAAATACAGTCGAACAATGTGTTCATATCTGGTAAATGACTGTGGTTCTCATGTACAACAGTAATCTATCCTTGCTCCTGTTCTGCTCTATCAGTACTCACCAACATTGCTGCTAGCTTAATGCTCGTTTTCTTCTCCAGGCAGTCTAACAGAAGAAACAAACAAAACATTCAAGGACATGTAACTGCAGAAATGGGCAAGTAGTACATATAGAGGATCTGATTTGCATATTCATTGGCTCTTTCCGTCATATCAGATGGTTTATGCTGTGCTTTGAAATAAAAAGGATGTGACTACAATCCTTGATGATAACGAATGTGACTCACAAGACCAATCCGAGCAGGGAAGCTTCTTGTACCGAAGTAGTAGCAGGCCCCAAGACCTTTTTCCCAGCTGTAATTCCCAATAAAGAAGATCCTTTGGTATTCTGCCAACCTCCACGTATGTCCCAGTCATCTGAGTCTTCAAAGACTAAGCATGGAATGACCTTGACAATGCCTGTTCTCTCCAATACCTCTGCGTTGGTAATCTTGTCCTGCCACCCAACTCCCAGGATTCTGTGCAGGCAACTCATGTGTAACTGAACTACCTCTCCTAGTGCATATAAGTAGACCATGTTTCACCACCATAATGAAGGGTGCTAGGACACAGGCCTGGTAAACAAGGGTTTTGTTTTAAGAGTGAGCTTTTTATTCTCCCAGACCCTTTTTGTTAGTCTGTTCATTGTTGCTGCCACCATGCCTATTCTGATATTGATATCTAGGTCCGGGGATACTTTATTATTAACCGAGGATACTAGGTAAGTAAAGTGATCTACTACCATGAGTTTCTCATCAACACTGGAGATTACTGATGCCTTGGTAGTATCCTGCATCATAACTTATGCCTTCTTCTTGCTGATTGCTAATCCAAACTCACAATATGTATCAGAAAATGCGGTAAGCTTTGCGGTTCCACCTCTGAGTCATAAGTGCGGCACCATCCGCAAAATGTAGTTCCATGATCAGCACCCTGTTGATTCTGGTCTTGGCGTTCAGCCTTTGGCAATTGATTAGGTCACTATCTGTGCAAGAATGAAAGAATATACCACAGTCCTGGTTACAGGAGAAATGCTTTAGAAGGCGTGAGAAATATATTTCAAAGAGGGTTGGGGCAAGTATACAGCCTTGTTTTACTCCACACTTGATTACAAACTCCTGTGAGGATACATTGCCAAAGTTGATGGTGCCTTTCATGTGTAATGACTTGATAATGCTCAGGAGAATAGGTGGGCAACCGATCTTCTGCACTTACGTAGGTTTTGACTTGTGAAGCATTTTTTGTAATGATCCACTTATGCAAGTCAATGACTGTTTGAACAGGGTCTGATAAAATATGTATCCAACCTTTATTTTTATTTTAAACAAATAAATAGCTGTCCTGAGGCAGGCTAGCATGGCAATATTTGAACATGCATGATTTTTTGCCAGCTGCCCACTACTCTTATCATCACAAGTGGACAGAACAAGTCTTCAACAAAACCAAACTAGCCCAAACAGCCAGTGGTTTGGATAAAAAGAGAACTCTCTTAGTGGTCCCTCTTCTACCCATTGAGGGATGCGGGGATCTTTTTGTATATACTTGCAATCAAGTGTGGAAACAAACAAGTGATTGGCCTGTTGTACCTTACCATGATGGAGAGGCTGCCTCCTTTTGTTCTTCATGCAGGCCACTATTGGGTAGGAATTTCATTACCTTTATAATTTTTGTCCGGACAGAGCTTAACAGCTTGTTATTTTAGATTTTGAACTACCAAAGTTTTTTTTTACGTGCAGAACATGTACACACTACTTAAAAATGTATTGTCTGTTTCCAATAGGACTAGGTATACGATCTCACATCCCCTAAGAACAGGAGACAATTGAAACTTGTGGGATTCAAACACCCATAATTTAATGTGTTCACTTCTTGAGAGGCAAGCACCTGACTTCTCAGCTACAGTTACTCTAGATACCAGAGAACACAGAATATAACCACTGCAATGATCTAAGAATTTCATAAAAGGTGACTAAGGAGAGTTGTGCATTTGGTTAGCAGCCTCATCCATTAAAACAAGTTGCTACAGAAACAAACACTGCAAGAGAGCACATAAGTGCTTCCATTAAGTGGTGGACATGTACTCTATAGGGAGTGAAGTTATACAAATGAAATCAAGTAGGGGCTTCTCTCCTACAGTGAGTGGTCAGGTTTCTGGTGTACGGACCAGACCAGATTGAGATTGGAGACAGTGACCTCAGCTCTGAGATGGCTATCTGAGACCTCTTAAACAAGGGCAATCATTGTGTCCAACCCTACTTCGGAAGGTAGAGAAGAGTTGGCTAAGGCATGAGTGAATAGAGTTCTGAAATATCCAGGGGCTGGTGTGGATCTACTGGGGTTTTGATCAATAAAAGAGCTGACATCTTGACTATGCAAGCGCCCATTATAGGCATATTGGATACGAATAAAGTTGACCTTTTGAAGTAATCAATGACCACTTGTTGGATAACAACACTACAGTAGAGGAAGCCGCAATACACAGACTGCAGAATTTGTTACTCATACGAGGGCTGAGGAACATGAGAGTATGGAACAAGAGTGTGTTCAACCAACAAGACAGGAACCACCAGTATCCATAACCTTCATCATTTCCTGAGAGACCTGTGGTAATGCTCAGAGTGTAGTGAAGCCGATTTTTAATAAGAGGACAGAACAGAAGGAGCGAAGCTGGAATACGAAGTGTACACAGCATGACACTCAAACAACATCATCCTCTACAACTTGACTGGTTTAGAAAGACTCTCTATAGTCTGTATATAACCAGTTTTTTTTACATTTCCTTGATCTAAAAACTATGCATTAATTGACCCTGCCTCAACTATTTCTTGCGGCAATGCATTCTAAGCATTTACCACTTTATGACTACAAAAATATTTCTTAACATTTAGTAGAAGCAGCCAAAAACCACGATTTTACACGCCTATTTTTCTACAAAAATGTTCACACCTGACAGCTGTGACAAAATTATTCATATATCTGTTATCTTTTATTGTGTGATCATGTTTTATAAATCAAAATGTTCAGGAATGATTGCTCTTTTTAGAAACAGTGCAATAAGATGTCTGTACAGTGAAGTTATATGCAAAAAATTATATAATGAGTAAACAAAAATAAAAACAATAAATAATTTGTAAACATTTTTTCACTTACCATTTCATTCAAATGAATCCTTCACAATGTTGAAACACAAAAATTCTTTATTTTGATAATATATCCATATTTACACAATATTGGGAAGTTTCATCACTCTTGGATTAGAAATAACATTATGATGACCATTGAGCAGTGTTTTGTAAATTGAAAAAAAAAATGGCACAATTTCTCTTAGAAAAAAAAAATTATCTATGTACAGCCGATTTTAATTTACATTTATTTTAAATGATGCTGTTCGCACAGATCCACTGAGGACCAGGTCATCCTCATAGCCCAGGAGATAGAAGATGCCTACCAGGCACAGAAACACACAGTAGCTGTTTGGGTGGATCTAGAAAAGGCATTTGACAAAGTCTGGAAGGACGGACTTAGAGTCAAGCTAAGAAGAAGTGATGTCTGTGGGAAGATGTACAAGTGGATCAACCACTACCTCAAACAAAGAACGGCCAGAGTCCAAGTACAAGGGCAGATGAGCAAAAAGGTGACACTCGAGCAGGGAGTACCCCAAGGGGGAGTATTGTCACCCACACTCTTCCTGGTATATATAAACGATATTACAGAGAATATACCAAGAAGAGTCCATAGCTCAATGTTTGCAGACGATCTGGCTATGTGGACCTCTGAAAAGAATCTCACCATAGCAAGAAATCGGATGCAGACGGCCCTAACATCGCTGGAAGAGTGGGCGAACTCATGGCTGGTCAAAATAAACGAGGAGAAAACCACATGCACAATATTCTCGCTTTCATTAAAACCCCAAAGTACCAAATTAAGTCTAAATGGCAAAATCCTGCAGCCAAACGACAACCCAACCTATCTGGGAGTCACATTTGATCGGCGCATGACATGGAAAAGTCAGATTGAGAGAAACCGAATGAAAGCCAGAGAAAGAATGGCAATCATGAGGAAACTTGCTGGCACAAGCTGGGGAGCAGACGAAGGCATACTAAAGAAACTGTACACTGGAAGAGTGAGACCAGTTCTCGAGTATGGCATTGCGGCATGGACAACAGCAGCGAAGGCGAACTTCGATAAAGTTAACAAACTTCAAAACCAAGCCATGAGAATTATAACAGGTGGCATGAATTCAACGCCAATTGTAGAACTTGAAAAGATTACAAAACTGCAATCCATGACCGATAGAAGAGACTGCAGAGCCCAGCTGCAGTCAGAGAAACTCCGAAGACTGACGGACCATCCAATGTACCAGAGACTAAACAATTTGGGAAATGGGACACTAAAGCGAAGAAACTTTGCAGAAATAGCCAAAGCAAAGATGCACGAAGATCCCATAAACACACTAACAACACCAAAACCCATCACTACTGTACGAAAACCTACCTGGAGGCAGGATATATTTCCAGAGGTGGTAGAAAATATACCAGGTATTGCAAACAAAAACTGCCAGACTGAAAAAGAAAGGAGAGACACTACCCTAAGCTTCATAACGAAAAACTACCCAAGCATGGACTGGACCCATGCATACACCGACGGCTCTGTAACAAACACTACACAGAATGGAGGGGCAGGAGCATTCCTGAAGCTACCAAATGGCAGAAAAATAACACTGTCATTCGCTACTGGTAAGTACACAAGCAATTTCAGAGCGGAGGCAGAGGCACTGAGGGCGGCAGTGGAAGAAATGGTGACACACAGTGAAAATGAGAGCCATATAGTCCTGCTGACAGATGCTCTCGCCGTAGTCACAGCGCTAAAATCCCAGAAAAACACTGAGCTTAATGACTTAAGAGCAGCACTCTGCAAACTGTGCCAGCAGTCCGCACCAAAAAGGGTAGTGGTACAGTGGGTTCCGTCACACTGCAACATCCAAGGCAACGAGGAGGCAGACAGACTGGTAAAAGAAGGTGCAAGACTACCACAAACAGATACCAGTATGACGTACGAAGAGTCAAAACGGCTTATCAAAGCCAGATACATGACCAAATGGGAAACCGAACATACTGGTTACACCAAAAACGATGCCTATTACCAGTTGAACCGAAGAGAGCAGGTCGTTGTCTTCAGACTTCGCACTGGCCACAACAGACTGAGGTACCACCTATTCAACAAATTGAAGATAGGGTGTACCGACGAATGCCCGTGCGGTACTGGTAAAATGACCACTGAACATCTGCTGCAGAACTGCCCGACATACGAGGATCAGAGAGAGCAGATGTGGCCATTACCAGTGGAACTGCAAGACAAGCTCTATGGCAGTGGCGAGAGCCTCAGGATGACCGCCGCTTTTTTCGAAAAAATAATGGTTACTGTCTGACTGTGTACGCAGAAGAAGAAGAAGAAATGATGCTGTTCAAAACGGTGATTTGGATGAAGAAATGGCTGGTCTGGGCATTCTTGACAAAAAAATGTTGTCCTAACTCTCGTATTAGGGCTACTGCATACTATACAGTGATGACACAGTGTAGACTATTTGATGTGTATTTTTCCACTGTGTCTGTTTGCTTGGCTGCTGATGTAAGGTTCCACCTGCATGCTAGGCGTCTCTGTAGCTGCAAAAAGGTGAAGCTCGGTAACTAATTGCCTTTTAAATTCTAGATAAGGCTGCTTTTTTGTGTTTGCAGACCTGGTCAGGGCATGTAAAATAAATGAATTCAGCTGAGCTACTTCAAAAATCCAAAAGAAAATTTTCTTCCATTTCCTTGTTCTTCTAGTGAAGGTACCATTTGTTGGGATACACTGATCAACCTTATCACACCCATTCATGCGGTTGTTGTAGTCATCAATCATTGATGGTTTATCCTTCACTACACCAGAACAACTTGTTAAACGTTTGGTGGTCACCGAGGCTTCACTAGAGACAAGCAAGCAGGGTTTTTTAGCCTTCTTGTCTCTGAACATCACGCAGAGGAATGTTCTTTCTATATGGAGAAACCATTTCATTTGTAAAAAGGACAATTTTGTTGTCTTGAAAGCTTGTGTAAAATCTATGCGGTTTATGTTGACCGTACCAGTGTAGTAATGGCCATTACTGGTAAGGTAATGAAGCAGCGGATAGCTGGTGTAGTAACGGTCAGCATAAATGTGATGGCCTTTCCCACAAGGTTCTAAAAGCTTGTCAAATACTTTGATGGCTTGTTGACTGCTTGGATCTAGATCTGGATTGTAAGATGTATTGCTGCCAAAATATATCAATATGTTGACAACATAAGCAGTGCTGCTGTCGCAGAGGCCAAAGGTTTTGACGTGGTATTTTTTTTGGCTATGATGCATTGAACATCTTATGGGCCCACCTTCCCTTCCATCCAATGACCATTTCATCCACAGAAAGTTCCTTGAATGGGTAATAGGATTTTTGAAATTGAAGTAGCAAGCTCTGCACAAATGGCTCAATTTTGGCTTTTCCCTGCGAATCAGGATCGCTTATGTGAAACATTGTATGGTACAAAGATTTGAACCTTTCCCTTGTGAATACCGTCCTGAACCAAGGTGTTTCTATAGTCTTCTCATGTGCCCAGTAGTCACTAATTTTAGACTTGTTTAAATAGCCGATAACAATAATGACAGCAAAGAATTTATGTAGCTCAGGCACAGTCACTGGTGACCATGTTAGAAAAACTGACCATACCGCAGTTGTTTCTTTCATTGCCAGGCACCGTTGGGGCCGCATAATCATTTACTGACCTGACAAGGTCTTCCATAATGGCATCAGTAAATAAAGCTTTAAAGCAAAATAAGGGTGATGCATTCTCTGGAATGTCAGGATTGACACAGGGATTCTTGGCTGAGGTGGAGTAAACCGAAAGGTATTGTCTGTGCTGCCCTCAAATACCTCCCTCCATTGCCCCTCATCACTAACCTGAGGGTCTGCCCTAGTAGTTGCCATTGGGACAGGAGACACTGTAGATGGATCTACTGTACTGCTGGTACTAGTACTAGGCCTAGGACCAGGATTCCTATCAAGTACAGATCTTGACCTTGCTCCTCGTCCTCTCTTATTCAGCATGTTTATATCTGCTCTACGATAAGGACTCCACACCTGTACACTTACCATCATCATCTTCACAAAATGTGATCAGCCAGGGAAGAGAACCGTTATTGTTTTGAACCAATGACTTGAAGTTGTGAGACGATATCCTGTGGTAATCAGCCTTGGCATTCTGAAGTGCCCTTTCTACCAAGGCCTTGGTGTTGCGTTGTCCTTGGTACTTGTCTCTCTAGAGCAAAAGAAAAAAACAACTTGAGGATAATAGGTAACTATGCAGAGCAGTGCAACAGAAGGTGTCCCTGCACTGATTAAGTGTTTTGGCCATGACAGCTTCCTGATACTCTAAGGTAAAGAGTCCCATAGCAGACACTACCATCAGGAATGAAGTGTTAGAGACTTCATTGTATAAGGCCACAGCTTGTTTATGAGGTGTGGTGGCCAGTTCCCTTCCTCGCTGCCTTTCCTTCCCTAACAGTAAGACTGGTTCTCCATTTACAGAGGGAACGACTGGAGCATGCTAGTATCAGGAGTTGAACTCTGTGCCGTTGCTATTAAAGGCAAGTAATCTATATTGTGATAAGTAGTGTTTCATCATCCCCTACCATCTTCTCTGTTTTGGTGGTGGTGTGGTGAAGGTGTTAATGGTATCGCTCACAACCTAAATTTACACTTGGTCAGATTAATGATTCAGCAAGGACATACCTCTATAAGAAGCAAGTCCTTTTTAAAATGTGTGCTGAAGTCGGATGTACTATGAAGTTTGGCACAAAACAGAGTGCAACATACTCCATTGTAGAAAACAGAGCAAATGAGAGACACATAAAACATTACTACACTCTTGTCCTGAGTTCTCCAGAGGAATCGTCACGTCCTGCCCACAATCACTTCCCAACTCTCCCTCCCCAGTCAACTATCAGTCCTGCTCAGAAAGCAATCCCTGCAATTTTTCTTTCCTAAACTATTTCTCCACAATGTATGAAATTCACGCCGTACATTTTAATGTTTTCTTTACACGTACTATTTTTCCCACACAATCTATATCCCTTTTTACAGTCTTTCGCCAGCGTGAAACAAGGACATGCATGCCTTTCCTATATCAGCCATTCACTAGGCCCTGCTTTTTTTACACCTGTGATAAGTCGTGAGACTTACAGGAACCCATCCTGTGCATAATTTCCAATATTCAAGATCGTAGAAAATTGCCATCGCACTTCTATTGGTGACCGAAAGCCGTATAGGTCAATTGTCGACAGCAATGACGCTTGTGAATTATGGCATCAGCTCGCTGCAACATGACTAGGCTGGTGGCTGTAGAAGGCCCAGGCCATGAGCAATCATGCAGCTCCATCTCTCCACCTCATGAAGCTTTAACTTTCTGAAACAAATGTCCACCGGTGCTCCTATCAGCTGCACAACTTCCATACACAGTGCACAAATGTTTGTGAATGTTCCCTACACTTTCTTTCCCAGCCACCAAGAATTCAACTACAGTTCATTGTTTTTAACGCATGTAGCACACAGACATCATTTTACAGACTACTACAGCAGCACTATCAACAGGAAGACAGTTCAATTACATCAATGTAAATTTTCACTTTACTATCTTTATGCTAGGTTGAGAAAAAAAGCATTTGGAGAATTACTTTCTAAGCAACCGAGATAGCCATTATTAGGTCCTCCCTAATACTCCAGCCAGCAAACCATTTGAATTAAGGCTGAGGCTTTTGTTGTTTGCCAAGACTGAATGTGCAATCAACATGTTATACCACAAAGGGTTGCTCTGACATGACTAATAAGCGTTAGCCAATCTATAAAAATATATATAAGTAATGGCTCATTGATCGCAACAGAACCAACAAAAAAACCAAACAAACAACAAAATCTAGGCAATTCTAACAATAGAAGATTGCTTGTTTCCAGGAAATACCACATCAAGGTAATTCAGGGTCTTCCCTGGAAAGCTCCATGACACCCATCTATTTGAGTTGTGCAACATGAAATGTTAGGAGCAGCCTGTTCCTGGAGAGAAGGGGTTGTGATACAGAGAAAAAGAAAATAAAGAAGGGAATTTCCATAAAGGTATTCCACAGAACAGGGGGGGAATGTAAAAAGTGGGAGACACAGGCAGTAAGGTAAGGGGGTATTTAAGTTCAATGTGGACATCCACAGCCATTCACACAGTAACTTTCATTCACATACACATCTATCAACTCCTTTCCTTTTTATGAGGGCTTCTTACCATCTAGCAAAACCAAAAAAAAACCTTTGTATTTTGTCCCTCTCAACATATATTCATGTGTATCATGTGTTTGTTGATTTTAAGAAGGTGTTTGATAGGATATGACATAAAGCGCTATGGGCAACCATGAGGATGTATAAAATCAAAGGAAATATTATAATGGTCCTTTGGTCCTTGAACACCTGTATGAGACAGGGTTGTACACTCTCTCCAACTCTTTTCAATATATTTCTTGAGAGAATTATGAGTGAGGCACTTGGAGGTCACGTTGGTACTGTCAAGATAGGGGGCAAAACGATTACTAACCTTCGTTTTGCAGATGACATTGACGAGTTCAGAAGCAGAACTCTAGGAATGGGTCACAAGGCTCAATGAAACAGCTCTTGACTATGGTATGGAGATAAACGATGGAAAAACAAAATTAATGACCAATGACGCAGAGGGCTTCAACAGTAGGATAAAAGCAAATGGCCAGGAACTCAAAGTGGTTGGCGCTTTTAAATATCTGTGTTCGATTGTCAGTGATGAAGGATCAAAATGTGAGGTGTTGCCAGAATAGCATAGACAATAGCTGCGCTTGTACGGCTTAACAAAATCTGGCAAGATAAACAGGTTAGCACTATGCACGAAAATCAGATTAATGCGTACATTGGTCCTGTCAATATTCCTCTACGCTTGTGAGACATGGACGATACAGGCCTTGGAGATGAGATGTTTCCTAAGGCTTTTAAAAAAAGATCGAGTTACAAATGAGGAAATACGAGATAGAATTACAAAGCAATAGGGCCTTTTGAAGACCTCTTGGCAACTGTCAAAAGAAGGAAACTTGCTTGGTACGGTCACATATCAAGATCAAATGGTCTTGCAAATACGATCCTGCATGGAAAGGTGCAAGGCAGATGACAAAGAGGCCGTCCCAATAAGAGGTAGGAGGACAACATAAAAGAATGGACCAATCTCTGACCAGAAGAGGCACAGGCAGCAGCCGTTGACAGAGAAGGGTGGCATGGGGTTGTGAGGATGTCTTCATGTGTGCCCCAACGACCTCACTGGTTACAAATTGACCTGAACAGCTATTCTAATCTAGACTCAGAATCGCTAGCACGAAGAACACATTTAGTAACTCATGCTTCACATAATTAAATTGAGCTATCTGTACTCAAATGATGCTGTACATAAAACTAACTTATTTTAAAGTACAGGTAAGTGATAACAAAATGTAAGCCGATTTGTTTAAATTAAGAACTTTTGGAGTGGATGTCCACAATGTGGTATGGGTTAGTTAAAAGGGGATAGAGGCAGACATGGCAAAGAGCTATCAAAATAACAGATTGTTATGGACATCTTTTATTAATGGCAATGAAAAGGAGAGACAAGGAAGAGAGAGAGACTCTTACCTGTGGGTAAAACAGCAGAGATGGGTAGGAATGGATATTCTGCATTCGGCACAGTTGCCAGTCATCCGCACAGTTGACAGCCCCAATCCTGATGACACCCTCAAGTTCCCTTGCAACTTCCCTCCACTGAATTGAATAGAAAACTATATGGTCAATATGGAGCACAACAAGTTGCTGTTATCTACATCGAAGGTCAGCAAACATCTCTACATCGAAGGTCAGCCAACATCTCTACATCGAAGGTCAGCCAACATCTCTCTCTACATCGAAGGTCAGCCAACATCTCTACATCGAAGGTTAGCCAACATCTCTACATCGAAGGTCAGCCAACATCTCTCTCTACATCGAAGGTCAGCCAACATCTCTCTCTACATCGAAGGTCAGCCAACATCTCTACATCGAAGGTCAGCCAACATCTCTACATCGAAGGTCAGCCAACATCTGCTGTCGCTTGCCATAATAGCGCAATCTGCCAAACTTTTGCCTTCCCGTTTTTGTATGTTATGCTTCTATTAAAAGTGTTGTTTACCTCTGGAAAATGAGCCTTCTACCTTTCCTTCTAGCATAGTGTTCAACAATATGTGTTTTATTATGTCTTTGTGTGTGACCAAAATGTCTTAACTATAATTTTGCTCATCAATTCTCTAATCTCTCTGAGACCTTATTTGATTTCGTTCTTTCCACAAAATACGTTCAGGTCCTCTTCATTTATTCTCAAACTCCCGCTAACAAGCTCTCAAAAGGTTGGCATCCATTAGAAAGCCTGCACTAAAGCACTTTACATGCTCTTGCTGTGCTTGCTAGCCCCAAGCACAACTCTAATTTGTCACCTTTTACTACATGCTTATAAATGCAGAGGAACATTTTTTTCCATCTCCATTAGAGAGTTCCGAGATCCAGTATCCTGTGATGATCCGCAAAATTATTAATGTGGCTTAGATACTCATCTTGGGGTCAAAGGTGCAGCAGTGATTGAGCTAACAGCAGCCAGTGACTCATAGCTTGCATCAGGGTCAGCAAACCATAGCTGACCAAGACCCTACTCCGCCTTCACGGCACGTGAAACCGACTGCACCTATCCGAAAATCAAAGAGAGAAAGCAAACTTGGCACCAAAAATGCTGAGCTGAAACCGGAAGTGTTGAATTGAAAGAGGCAGGTACCACAGCCTCTCTGTAACCTATGACACAACACCTTTTACAGAATGAAATATTTTCTGGCATAGTTTACATGGTTTCTGTTGATCTTCTGACATGAGGGAAATACCATGATTCTTCATAATCCAGCAATAAGGCCTAATTGCTCATCATGCAAAAGAAACAGCTGTGTTGCTCATTTAGAAGACACCTGAATTCATTAAACTAAATTGTCCAGATCTTAACCAGTAGACTATATGATTTGGGGTATTTGCAAGAGGATATCTACCGAAAGAAAATTGACAGAATGGATGAGCTAAGGGTATGGATAAGCATGGGATAAGCTAAAACAGCGCACAATCAGCTCATCGCTGAAAACGTGGCACACATTACTTGGCACACATGCTACAGCTGACAGCAAACATTTAGAACATGAACTAAAATTGATTGAATGTAGGTAAACTTTGTTCTACCAGTGTCACCAAATTTCATAATAATCAGGTCATTTTCAATAAAGTTATCAAAAATTATTTCTAGGTCATGGATTTCTCAGTCTCACCTTGTTAATACTGGTTTAAAGAACAAAATTGATAAAGTAAGATTTGGAAAATAAGATGTGTAAAGAAATAAAAGAGAAAGCATGCTACCTACCGTTGGAGCCAGATCATGGCAGTGTGAGCAGTGAGTTGAATAGAAATTTATGAACCAAGGCTCACTAGTTCCCTCTACAGATTGCTCTGTGGAGATAAGAATAGTCAATATAAATATAACAGGCATATTAGAAATTAGGGAACGGCATAGGCTAGTAGTTAAATGACACGGCTCACCTCACAACCCAAAGGTGCTGGGTTTGCGCCCCAATCACAACACCGGCCGTTACCCCGGGAAGTAAACCCTTAGAAAATGCAAGAGGAAGAAGACACTTACATAAAATGCATGCCAAGTCGGATGCACTGGGCAAACAGGCCCAAAATAAAAACATAGGCAACGCACAGGCCTTGGGAATAGAGAAATAAGATTAACGCCAAAAAAAAACATGTGAAATTGTTTAACATTAGAACAGTGCAAGAACATGTGACATTGCTTAACATGAGAACAAGGGACCATGAGGCTAACATCTGGCCAGGCAAGATACACTGATCAGACAATATTAGCCAGGGCAAGGAGAAATGAGCTGACCAAGACCCTCACATGACCTCCTCATTGGTGGTCCTAGTAACTGGCTGCTGCTAAGGACAACAGTCTGGCTAACAAGGTGAGGTTCGACATGATCCCCATAGTAGTGAGCGACACGCAGATGAAGCCAAGCATAGCACAACCGCCTGGAGGACCTCAGTCCACCTTCATCAGCATGCTCAGGATGTGAGGAAAGCTACGACAACCCGCCACTTAACCCCTTTTTTAAGGTGCACAAAAGAGTAACCTACGCAAGAACATGTGGCATTACATAATTAGAGTTGTAGAGCTGGTTGACCTTTCACAGCTCAGCTGTTTTTTCTTTTGCAGAGAAGATTTTAGCTCTATGTCAGTCAAGCTGTTTGCTCTTTTGTAGCCAGGATGATTGCTCTTTTGTAAGGATGATTGCTCTTTTGTAGCCAGGATGATTGTTCTTTTGTAAGGATGATTGCTCTTTTGTAGCCAGGATGATTGTTATTTTACAGCTAGGATGATTGTTCTTTTGTAAGGATGATTGCTCTTTTGTAGCCAGGATGATTGTTATTTTACAGCTAGGATGATTGTTCTTTTGTAAGAATGATTGCTCTTTTGTAGCCAGGATGATTGTTATTTTACAGCTAGGATGATTGTTCTTTTGTAAGAATGATTGCTCTTTTGTAGCCAGGATGATTGTTATTTTACAGCTAGGATGATTGCTCTTTTGTAAAGATGATTGCTCTTTTGTAGCCAGGATGATTGTTATTTTACAGCTAGGATGATTGTTATTTTACAGCTAGGATGATTGTTCTTTTGCAACCAAACTGCTAGCTGTATCTCGGTCAAGCTATTTGTTCTTTTGCAGGCAAGTATTTGTTTTTCCACAGGCAAGCTGCTTATTCTTTCACAGACAGGCTGTTTCCTCTTTCAATGACCAACTGTTTCCTCTTTCTCTGACAAGCTGTTTACTCTTTCCTAGCCAAAACCAAATATCCTCAACACTACAGAACTAGATTTTTCTTAAGGCTGTCTGCCCATTCAACACCTTGTTGAGTTGAGAATCATGACCCTATACATATTTTCATACATTTCAGGCAATAAGTAGTAAGTGTGTGGGTAGCAGCTTTCTTCCTTTGAAAGCCCAAGGAAGGCTCACCTCTTGAGTTTCCAGCTTTAAGGGTTTTCCCTGCTGACATTTAGCCTACCCATCTGTATTGGACCTGTACTCTGCTTCTGCCAGTGCTGGTAACAGTTAAGCTGTCATTGTGTGATGTCTTGTACTGGGCGTTTCCCACATCACCTCTGGAAGATATGTCAGCATGTCATTTCTCTAGACTTAACGTTCAATGCTGAGTTCCTAACATGTTACATCAAAGTGGGAATCGTAATGCTGGGCATGTCTGGTGCCGTTACTTGATATCATATTGTTGGTCAGGCTGCAAGCAGATCTATCTCCAGGTTTCACCACATGGAAGTTTCAGTATCTCACAAATGTCATTAGGCCCTTTTTGCTAAATTGATCATCAAATATAATTTTTTTCCCCAAATACATTTACTTTGTTAACTTTAGGAATAAGTGCCTGTGCTGTTTTTTCATTGATTGAAATTCCATTAAACAAAAAAAAAACAACAAAATAATTCGCTGTGGATTCATTAAAAAGAATAAAATGATATGTTAACCATTCACTGTGAATTCCAACAATAGATCACTGCTTTAAAAAAAAAAAGGAATATGTTTTTAATTACATGATTATACAAAATAAAATCTGACCCTGCTGAAAATCAATAGTCTGTCATATAATCAATACTGATTAAACATGTGCAGTGGCTTTTTTAAACTTAGTCTCTCCTCTTCTGCCATGACATTTAGAGGTTTTCCCTTCTTTTTCTCATGTCTTAGTTTCTATAGGATGGGGTTGATGGCCCCATGCACAAACCTCCTTAGCCATCTCTTTGACATTCACGAGAAGAATACTTACCAAAATCAGCTCTGCTGAGTGTAATAATTTCAGGGTCATCATCATATATACCTGAGGACAAAACAAAAATAATCAGTGGCAATTAAGATATACAAGGTCTGTTCATAAAGTTCCAGAACTCTCTTCTTGAGCTCTTTCCCCCCATGTGTGTTTTGGTCTGTCTCTACTTTACTTGTCTTGTAATGCTATCATCTGCTTTCCATAATGTGTGCCCATCCAAGGAAGGAGCTTACATCATGTTTCACTGACATCTGTCTGGTTATTTCCAACAGTTCCACATTAGTGATCTTATCATGCCATTTCAATCTCTCTATTCTGTTCCTGTTTATGAAAGTATGGAACTTTCTCATAGTTTTTTCATGTTTCAGCGACATACAACAGAATAAACTTTATATTGGATTGGAGATTTTAATTTTTGTATTGGACTTCATTTTTTTTTACTTTGATAAGTTCCTCAATGTAAAGAAACTCTTTTTATATTCTTATTTTGATATCTTCATCTCTATCTCCTACTTCGTTAATATGGCTACTAAGATATGTGAATGATTCCCCATCTTGTACAATCTGATTGTCGTGTCATTAGTTGCATTTATTCTGTTAATAGTTGTTTTTCTTCTTCATATTCCAATTCCTGATTTATGTGACCTTTGATCAAGTATGCTTATTTTATTTTGCATCTAATTGCAGTTATGAGACAGAAGAGCCGAGTCATCGACAAAGTCTACATCACCAAGTTGTTTTGTCAAATGTCTTTGAATTGGTTGGTGTGTTGCTGTCTTCATAATCCAGTCAATTGAGAGTATAGAAAGGAAAGGGGGGGGCAGGCAGGCATGTGTGTTAGTGTTAACTGTCTAAATTGGCCTTGGTTGTATTTGTGACAGCACTGGGTTCTTTGAGTGTCAAGTTAATTTTCTTAAGTAACCCTGGCTGTTTATTCGTTGATGCATTTGGTTATTAAGGAGTCTCTTGTATTTCCCTTTCATGTCCCGTCTATCCTCGATTGACTGGGGTCCGTTTTTGGATCTAGTGCCTCTATGAACGTGGACTTCATGGCCTCGGTGATCAGTATGGCCTGGTTCTGAACTCTACTTATCTTACCGAAATGTATTATACATGTGATACCATACTCCAGTACTGGCTTGACACCTCCTCTTTCCAAAATGTTGTTATCTGTGCACCATTTAGTATCTGTTAGCTTTTTCATTATACCCATTTAGCACCTGGCTATTTTTATCTGCATTTTTTATGTACTTAGTCTGTGAGATTCTACAATCCAGGAAAATTTTCAGGTATGCTGTATTTTGTTCTAGTGAAAGCACTTGATCATGTATTTTTAGTGCCACTGTCTGTCTATTGTGAAATAAACTAAAGGCTGTGTTTGTGGTATTCTTCTCGTTAATGGTCAGCAACTATAACTTTGTCCAGTTCTCTAGTTCTTCCCAGTGCTTCTTACAGTCTATTATTTTCAACTGTTGTTGACCATTCTCGTGCCCCCAAACATTGCAATATGGTCGCTGTGGTTAAGAAGTAAGGTACTCATCTCTCAAAGCGATGAATGGAAACGGTAAGCAATTAAATCCCGCAAGTTTCAAGCGTCCTCTGGTCTCAACAGAGGTGGGACCAGAAATACCTGTATCCCGAGTTAATTCCAGTCCTCTTGACTTATGTCTTGCCACTGGTCCAAGATAGCCCTGGATCAGAGAGTGAGGTTGATGACCAACACAGTTTCTTCATCGCTATAATCTCAATACAACTACATCTTCAAGACAAAAGTGATGAGCAACTAACATTACAATAAATACTCTAGTGTAGATATCTTCCACTATGTTATTTATGGTAGGAAGAACGTAGCAGACAATACTTCTCCTAGTTCTAATGTTATCTTTCCTCTAGGTAATGGCATATCCAGTTATATAGATGCCCTCTTATTATATTTCAGAGGAACTTGATTTTGAGTCCATCTTTCCAGACCCTGCTAAAGGCCTATTCCATGTCGATCCACGCTGATTCTTTTCCTGAAAGGCATCCTTGATCTTCTGTTATAGGAAACCGGTTCCGGTTATTAATTGTTTTCCTTCCAAATGCCACAAAAGACTTCTATTAGCCAGTTTTTCCTTTAAAGCATTTTCTTTGCTTTTTTCCCCCCTCTTTATTTACATCTCGTTTGTGACACCATCCTTGTCAGCTGACTTCTTTAGCTTGAGTCCCTGGAGTGCGTCTTCTAGTTCTGCCAGTGTGAAACTAGACATCAGATACTCTCCTGTCACCATGAGCATATTCATTAGTTCTTTATCTTTTTTCTGACCTCCAGCTATTTGGCTTTTGGTATTTTCACCTGGCTAATACCTGAATATTTCTCCCCAAAGATGTTTGCTGCTCTTTTGCCATTGTGTGAATTTCCCCATTGTGCGCTACTATTATTGGTGGCTGGCTGTTGTTTTCATCATTCATGGTCTTAGCCAGTTTCCAGAGCAAGGACTGCTCACTGACAACCATTGTGGGAACATGTTAGGCCAAGGAATGATAAGACTTTCCCCATGAGACTTGATGAAGAGGACATGGCAGGACTAGATGACAACCGCTCTACTGTCTATCATGATGGCATTAATCCTATTGCTGAAGTCCACAGGGGGATTTATAGGGTTGAGGAATAAAGGTCACTTGCATTTACAGGCAGCATGTAGTGGTGCACAAGATAGCTTTTAAAATAGACCTTCCCATAAACAATTTAAAAACTACGCCTCGCCAAGGTTTTGAACCCATCTCACCTTGGTTAGAAGACCAATATCTATCTACAGTTGTCTGTTGCTCTACATACAAGGAAAATTTGCTAAAAGACAAAAACTGTTACTGGATCAAGACAAGAATAACAATAAAATTCAGAAGTTACATTTTTCTTCTTGTTCATTTTTCTCTCCAGCCCAAGTATAGTGCCACTAACACAGCTGGCATCCTTCAGAAAGCCTGTATCAAAGCATTTACACTGGTAGCTATGTTGTAATTTGTTTACATGATGAAGTTGCAAGCTATATGCAGAGTTCTGTTTGACTGAACATTATGAAATGCATAGAGTTGTAGTGGGACTATTCTTTCCTCCCTGGCAAGGGGCTCCTTTAGACTTTAGAATACAAATAAAATGAGATATTTACAAAAAGCAAGGTCATTAGAGAAAGAGGGGGGGGGGGGGGGGGGGAAGAGAAAGAAAGAGGGAGGGAGAGAAATCTGAAAGAAGAAAATCTGCAAGACAGAGAATTTAATGGTTTGGGCATATAACAAGAAGGCCTCCAAACATGTTGCTCATCTTTACTTAAATTAGTCACTCCTCTTCCCTAGTCACATTTATTAGTTCTCTTTTAGTCATTTTGTCTTGGCTTAGTCGCTCATTTTCTAATTTTCTACCTGACAGTCACCTATTTTATTCCTGACTTAGTCACTCATCTTCTACCTGACTTAGTCGCTCATCTTCTACCTGACTTAGTCGCTCAACCTATTCTTCCTGACAGTCGCTCATCTTCTACTTGACTTAGTCATCCATCCTCTACCTGACTTAGTCGTCCATCCTCTACCTGACATAGTTGCTCATCTTCTACCTTAATTGCTCATCTTATTCTTCCTGACTTAGTCGTCTATAATCTGGCTTAGTCGCTCATCTTTTATCAAAACGTGAAGACATCATTGTTTTGGTTTTTTTACAGCTTCTACAGAAAGGGTTAGCCAGCCCCATACAAGAACCCTGCTTAGTTGCTCTAGGTTACTTTAATATCCTATTCATTGATCCTCTTTCAAACTATGGTAGCACACAAGCAACATAGTCCCACAAGTTGATAATACCAGCCAGCCGAGCTTCATTGCAAGATGACGACCAAGAAAAAAATGAAATTACTGCACTAAAAGAGACACTACACAGGCATTAAATTGAAATAGCAATGCCCCACAGATGGTACAAGAAGCTGCCTTACCAAAGTTCTGCTGGTACCACTGCCAGCTCTCGTATCGTTTGCCTCCCTGGAAGTCATCTTTCAGGCCTTCTTCCCCGTGCTGGTCATACTTCTTACGCAGATCTTCATCTTTCAGAACCTCATATGCTCTATTTATTTTCACAAACACATCATGTGCTTTTGGATCCTCCTGCAAAATGCAAGATTTACTCATACATTCAATAAATCTATCAGTAGTTTATATTCCCATTTCTGAGTCCATTAGGACTATTATAAAACTATGGAATAAAGTTCTCTAGTTTTTATCACCCTCTCCTACATTTTGAATCAGCCTTTGGGCATCTTTGTTGAAAGAAAGATCTACAGATCAGTTTTCTTTCAGGTTTAACTAGTCTGCATCAGAGGCCTTATTGAGGAGACCATTCAAGGACAGCTCGTTTAGTCTTCTTCTTTTCCTTGTGATCAGATGTGACATTTACACTGTCAGACTTGATATTTACACTGTCAAACAAGTTCCAGTAATGAACTCAAGCATTGTTGGAAGCTCCTCTTTAGCTCTACACAATTTCGAGCCTAGTATGTTGAATTGTTAGGCCTGTGATCATATTGGCAAAAGTCCTCTCTAACTCAGCCCACAGTGGTGAAGCAGACAGTTCATTTTGTCTACATGCATCTGTTCAATATGATGTGCCCTATTCTGTGGTGAAGAATGGTGATATGTCTTGCCTGCCCTGCCAAGGGTGTGATAGTCATCATATAGTTTGTTCTATAATCTTCTTTTTCTCAATATATGTGATTCCAATGTCTTCTTGTTCAGTCTCTACTCCTTTTTGCAAGTCTACCTGCCTTCTCATTACCCAGAATGTCAAAATGGGATGGTAGCCACTGAAGTATTGTTCACTTTCTGGCAGTCACCTTGCTTAGATCAGTACACATGTGTGGGAGTTTGTCACCATTGAGAGCTTGCAGTACAGTAGATTCTCATCAACACCTGATGGACTGAGGCATCCACCAATGCCTTAACTACTCCTCCTGTACCTTTCGAAGTGAGGAAGAATTGGGGAGTCTGACACTGACACGATGACTGCCCTTGTTAAAGAGGTCTCAGATAGATTGGATGCGCACAGTTTATAGAGCAAGGAAAGCTAAATTAAATTGGTTGTATACAGACTCTTCTAAGCCAGTATAAAGAGATAAGTTATGTTATAACCTCTCAGAGCTGAGGTTGCTACTTTCATCTCCATTCTGATACCGGATGTTGTTTTCCCTAGACATTACCAGAGCCAATCTGGCACACAGTCTTCCATACAGTAAGTTTGAGACAGTCATTTTACTGATGAATGTATCTGTTGAATGACTGCTGAACATCTGCTACAAAAGTGTCCCACATTCGAGGAACATAGAAAGCCCATATTGCCATAACTAATATTATTCCTAGACAAGCTCTATGGAAATACCAGTAGCCTCTGACTTTCTTTAGATATATTCAAGTTGACATCTGAGAGTGTGCAAAGGAGAACAAACAGCCAG
Source organism: Ariolimax columbianus (assembly GCA_036924085.1). Classification (NCBI taxonomy): domain Eukaryota; kingdom Metazoa; phylum Mollusca; class Gastropoda; order Stylommatophora; family Arionidae; genus Ariolimax; species Ariolimax columbianus. Next base: position 28,798,058 of record JAVGWX010000012.1, read on the forward strand.
ATAATTTATTAGTTTTTTAGTTCCAATTAAATTTTATGATTGCAGAAAGCCTGTATCCAAGCATTTGTAGTGGGGGCTTTACAGCAATGATTTTATGTAATGAATTTGCTAGCCCAATGCACAGCCCTTATTGATTGTTTTTTTATGACATCATTTTTATTGCTATTTTCACTATTGCCACCACTAACCAGAAAAATTATATGGCCATTTATTTATTTAAAGTTTGATACGAAGTAATGTGCCAACGGAAAAGGACAGACTGACTTGGTGGTTGTTGGTTTAAGACCTATGTTCTGCAGGGTTTTGATTGATTGATGAAATGCTATATTACTTATTACATTCTTACACAAATACATCAACTGATCATGATCTTGAATACATCAATTATTGTACCAGTAACACTTACCACAGTTGATAGAAGCATTATATTGCAGACACTGATCATGATCTTGACAATTATTGTATCAGTAACACTTACCACAGTTGATATAAGCATTATATTGCAGACACTGTTCTGGAATCCCCAGGTTAAGATAAAAGAGGCAAACCAAAACATAATTTGGGAAGAAAGCTGGAGACAAACATGAAAAAGATCTGCATCGTTCACCACTACACAGCGGCATCAATGGCCCCCAACAAAGTCAAAATATGAAAGCGACAAGGAAGACACGCAGCAAGCTGGAACTGACGACTCAGGATAGGTGGAATTTGCTTCACAGGGGGCCAGAGCATTTTGATCGATTGACTTACCACATTCTTATCAGGATGTTTGGAGATTGCCAGCTTCTTGAATGCTTTCCGTATTTCTTTCACTGATGCCCCTTTGTCTACACCGAGGAGCGAATAGAAATCCTCTCCAGCATTGATGGTGTTCAAAGGTAGAAACAGAACCAAACACACAAAGATAATTCGGAATTCCATCCTAAAAAAAAGAAAATTTATTTCATTTATTTGTGTAGTATTTCATTACAAACTTATATGAGCGCTGTAGGACAAATGAATGCCAAATATTAATTACAGAAATAAGACCAAATCCGCCAGCTACAAAGGCACCAGCAAACTGCTATTTTTCGGCTGTAGATTACTAGGCCACCTATATTGGACCAAAATCTCCCAAACAAATGAATATCCACATAGAACAGGAGTCCAGATTCTTGAACATGTATTTCAAGAATGCCCAGCACATGAAGAATCAAGATGTCAGAGGGCGCAGAAATAAGGCATAAGTTATGGGGCCACAGCTCAGACCTAGAAAGGACTGTGGGCTTCATTCTGGCGATAGGACAAGATTTAGCATGATCAGAAAACCCAAACGCAAAAGAATAAAACAGAAACAAATGTGGGTAAGTTCTTTGTGGGCACAAATACCACCAGAAAATGTGAACCTATTTTACAACTAACAGTAATCAAATACGTTTTGGGATCAAGACGCTGAGTAGCAGTGGTCAGCAACCCATAGCTGACTGCTAGCGTCAGGGCCAGTGAACCAGAGCTGCCAAGACCCTTCTACACCTCCTAGCAGTGATCCTGGATAACAGGCTGCAACAGAGCAGACTGGTTAAGGAGAAGGGATCAAAGAGGGAATGCTAACCCCGTACTCAAAAAATGCTTGCTGAAGTCAGATGTGTTGGACCAAAAGGTGCAAATATCGCAGTCAAGCTGTAAACTATACGACACAACGCTTTCCGTTCTCTGGACTACATTCTGCTACTTAGGCCATGTCAGGGTTTGGTAGCAGAGATTGAGAGCAAACGAAGCCAAGCCAAAGATCATCATCATCATTTATCTGGTTCTTCTTGGAACATATAGCAGCAATGGATGCTCTCTATCTGACCTTTTTCTGAACTGTCATCTTGATTTCCATCAAGGGGACTGCAGTTGCCCGGTCTTCTCTACTATTGTTCCTCATCAAGCATATTAACAGAAGCAGTTGATATCATTACAAGACAGTCTCTAGAATCTTCAATGCAAGATAAGTAATAGCTGTCCATTGTTGTCAATGAGGACCGCCGACATCATCCTTGTCACAGATTTCCCTGTTGGGTGCGGGTGCGCATGTGGCTGAACAGGCCAAAGCGGGCACAAATACATCTGCTACATATCGGGCACACGAGGTTTGTAGAAGGTGATGGTCTTCCCACTGTTCGGGATTTCCGGGTCTCGCGCCTGCTCTGGGCTGTCACAATACGGTCGTCTTCGACGGTAGCTACACCCGATTTCACTGCGCTTCTCGTCAGATCTGTTTTGCGCAAGACATTCCCAGGTGTCGATGTCTATCTGGCAACTTTTCAGTGAGTCCTTCAGACTGTCTTTAAAACGTTTCTTTGGGTACCCTCTCTCACGCCTTCCCTCTCTCAGTTCGCCGTAGAGAAGCTTCTTTGGGAGCCGCTCGTCTGACATACGGACGAGGCGTCCGGCCCATCCTAGTCGTGCTTTTTCTAGCAGTGCATGGATGCTGGGCATGTTAGCCCTCGAGAGAACCTCGATGTCAGTGACACGATCTTGCCATCGAATGTGGAATATTCGCCTCAGGCAACCTGTGTGGAAGTGGTTTAACCTCCTTGCATGTCCAGAGTATACAGTCCAGCTTTCGCAAGCGTATAGTAGGGTTGGAATGATGGTTGCACGGTAGACTTTGAGTTTGGTCTTGACGCTGATGCCACAACGTGCCCAGACCATCGAGCGCATTCTATCAAAGGTTGTGCTGGCCTTTGCTATTCTGCTTGCCACTTCACCATCTAGGCTGACAGATCTCGACAGCGTGCTGCCCAGATATGTGAATTTCTATATGACATTCAGCGTCTGCCTGCTGACTGTAGTCTCTGGTTTTGTGTACGGCATGCCTGGTGCTGGTTGGTACATGACCTCTGTTTTTTTTTCCATTTATGGTCAGGCCAAAATTTTCGCATGCGGCAGAGAACCGGTCCATTCCAACCTGCATGTTCAGTTCTGAGTTGCTCATTAGAGCGCAGTCGACAGCAAATACAAGTTCCCTGATGATGTCGCCAGCCACTTTGGTTTTGGCCTTCATTCTTCTGGGATTGAGTAGCTTGCCATATGTGCAGTACTTTATGGGTATTCTAAGCTCCAGCGATCTGAAAGCGTCTGTCATAGTTGCCACGAACTTCATGCTGAACAAAGTCGAGGCGAGTACACATCTTTGTTTTACTCCGTTTGATACTAGAAACGTTTTAGAGATTGCACCGCTGTCCAGAGCACATATGCCTTCATGTAGGTGTTTCACCATGGTTATGAACTTGTTGGGGCAGCCAAACTTGGACATTATCATCCACAGCCCTCCTCTATTCACTGTATCAAATGCCTTTGTCAAATCAATAAATGTGGTGTACAAGGTCTGATTTTGTTCCCGACACTTCTCTTGTACTTGGCGAGCGGCAAAAATCATGTCCACTGTTCCTCTTCCGGCTCTGAATCCACATTGGCTTTCTGGGTGGTGGTGACTTTGTTCAAGGTGTTTGTTGAGCCTGTTTAGCAGTAAGCGTGCAAGGATCTTGCCTGCTACGGAGAGTAGCGATATTCCACGATGATTGCCGCATTCCTGACGGTTGCCTTTTCTTTTGTATAGGTGAACGATTGAGGCGTCCTTTAGTTCCTGCAGAATTTTTCTATCAGCCCACATGTGGCAGAAGAGTTAAGTGATCCTTCTGGTGAGGGATGGGCCAGCTGTCTTATATACCTCTGCTGGTATTGCATCAGCTCCTGGAGCTTTTCCTATAGATAGTGAACTGATTGCCCTGTCGACTTCCTCCTCAGTGATGACTTCATCCAACGCCAGGTTCAGTTCCACCTGCGGCATTCGCCGGATGGCCTCTTCATTTATGGATAAGTAGAGGCAGACCAAAGCACACATGGAGAGAAGAGCTGAAGATAAACAAAGGAACCAGAGAAGACGTGGATAGAGATGGAACAGATGGCACAAGACATGAAGGCTTGTCATGTATTTGTTGAAGACCAGTGCTCCACAGTGAGTTGAAAGGTTTTCACTGAGTGATTAATATCTACACGATAGGAAATCTAGCCCCATGTCCATCCTTCCTTGGTTAACTCTTACAACCTACTTAGCAGGTTATAGTGTTACTATTCTTTGCTCTCCATTCAGGCCTTGATAACACATGCGTAAAAATTAAACATGCAGTATTTAAATCCCATCACAAGCATAGACATTTCATTGTATGCAAGCAAAAAATACATTTACGAAAGGCAAGTTAGAACACTAATTGTCATGGTGTCCAACAGAATCATGACAAAATCAGCATGCAACATCTCAAAAAAAAGCAGAGCCTGTAACAACAGCTGGCCTAAGTATTGTCCTCCCAGTATTAACAACCCCGTGACAAGAATGATAATTGCGTAATCAGAAACACAACTGTAACAGGTAGCAGCAGATCTTCCTTTTAGTTTGACACAATGTGGATCTCTGCTTACGTTTCATTAGTTGGTAGCAGTTCTTCTTATTGGTTTATTTCCTACAGTTCTTAAAACATCAGTTAGCTCTTCTCTCCTTTTGTGACTCCACACTGTTATGCTCTTTAGTGAGAATAAATTTGCAATTGGTGTTTCTTCTTCGTTTTTCTTGTTCACAATCAGAAATTCAAACCAATTACTATAAGAAAAATCTGGGGGAGGCACCTACCTCCTACCAGCAGGGTTGCGGATTGCTGAAAGGCCTCCTAATTTGGTTAGATGCGAATAAATAAGCAGCCGTGGACAAAAATGGGTCGGCAGGCATGGAGGCAGCCCTCCACCATGCAAAGACACAACAGGCTAATCACCTGTTTGTCTTAAAACAACGATTACAAGTCAAAACACAGAGAAAACTGGACTGACCTCAACGGCGACGAACAGGCGAGAAATAAGGAACATGGAATGTTCGAAGTATAAACGGAAAAGAACACGAACTAATTGAGGAGATGAAGAGAGCAAAATTGACAGTCCTGGCACTTACAGAAACAAAGAAAAAGGGACAGGGCGTTCTGGACCATGATGGCAGCATGCTATACTACAGCGAAGTTCCCATGAGTGAACGAGCCAGGCAGGGGTTGGTTGTATAGTGAATGGTAACAGCAAAGCAAACATTAAAGGATGGAAGTTCATTTCAGAACGACTGATGGTTCTAAGTCTACAAGAGGAGGATAGTCAAATGGATATCATCACTGTGTATGCAACAAACGAAGATGAGAGCACTGACATAAAAGATTAATTTTATGAGCTCCTTCAAAGGACCATTGACGGTTGCCATAATGAAATACTTCTCCTTGGAGACTTTAACGCAAGAGTTGGAAACAACTATTCTAGATGGGATGGACTGATCGGTAGGTATGGAGAAGATGTCTTAAATGACAATGGAAAACGACTGCTCAGATTCTGCAGAGAACAAAACCTTGTTATTACAAATACAAGGTTTCCACACAAGCGTATCCATGCCTACACAAGATGTGAGCCGGCAAGAAATGAAAGATCCATAATTGACTATGCAATAGTGAGGAAAACTGATTTCAAGTATGTAAAGGATGCTAGAGTGTTCAGAGGACCAGAGATAGGAAGCGACCACTACCTAGTTAAAATAAAGAGAGAAATTGAAAAACACTATCCAGCTAGGCAACACCCATCAGCAAGCATGAAACATAATACACAAGGAGAAAATTAAAATTAAGGCTTACAAACTAAAAAGAACCAGATGTTAAAAGGAGATACCAAAAGCTCATAACAACAGCAATAGAAAGGATAGAGGAATCTGAAGAAGATATGGAAATGCTTTGGGTAAAATTCAAAAACATCCTCAAAGAGGCTGCAGCAGAGGTATGCGGTCAAACCAAAGAAGGGTGGAAGAGAAAAAGTACACCATGATGGACAGAAGAAGTGAAAAGAATAATACGAGAAAAGAAAAAGGCATGGAAGCAATACCTATGGGCTAGGAATACAGAAGAACAAACAAAGAAATATAAAGAATGTGTAAATTTTAGAACAGAAGCAAAGAAGACTGTGCTCAAGGCCAAACAGAAATCCTGGGAAGAATTTGGAGAGAAACTGGAAAATAATGCTGGAGAAAACCAGAAACTGTTCTAAAAGACCTTAAAGAACATGAGGAAGGAAAAGGAATGCCCCCTGAAATTTGTAAAAGATAAACAAGGTGCGGGCTGTTGACTGCCCCAGAAGAGGTAATGAACAGATGGAAAGAATATTTCTCAGATCTCCTTGGAGTGGAGGAAAACCAAGCTCTGGAAGTAACAGTACCAATTCAAGAAGAGGGAGCCATGGAGGGAAACGATAATATCACAATGGAAGAACTAAAGGCAGCATTGGAGAAAATTAAGATTGGTAAAGCAGCAGGACATGATGGTATAACACCAGAAATGGTTAAATACATGGGAGCGGCAGGAGAGATGCTATTCATGAAGATTCTCAAGGCAGCCTGGCGCCACAAGAAGATACCAAGAGACTGGGAGGTTGCAATAATAATACCAATATTTAAAAAGGGCGACAATCGACAATGTGAAAATCACAGAGGTATTTCATTTCTTAGTGTCCCCGGGAAAGTCTACTCTAGGATTCTAGAACGGCGATTAAGAGGTCTAGCAGAGCCAAATATGGATGAAACTCAATGTGGGTTTAGGGCAAACAGAAGTACTCAAGACCTTATCTTTACACTCAGACAGCTAAGTGAAAAGGCTCTTGAATATGATAAAGAGATGCATCTCTGCTTTTTGGATTTGGAGAAAGCATTTGATAAAGTTCTTTGGGACAAACTCTGGGAGTGCCTGACAAGGAAGAACATCCCAGGACCCCTGATCTCTGCCATTCAGAGTTTCTATAAAACATGCAGAAATTATGTGCGGACATCAAATCAAAAGTCAGGAGAGTTCAAGACCACTAGCGGAGTAAGACAGGGGGACATTCTATCACCGTACCTTTTCATACTCCTCATGGATGAAGTCATCAAAGCCTGCAAGGAATGGACAAAAAAGTATGAAGTAGGGTACTGGAAGATGAGACCAAGTTACATATCGGAACTAGCATTTGCAGACGATGTGGCCCTGATCACGAAAACCGAAGCACATCTCCAGATCAACTTGCAGGTCTGGGAAGAAGAGTTGAAGAAGAGAGGAATGCACATCAGCAACTCCAATTCAAAAACCATGGTGATCGCCAGAGATAAAAAGAGACATCAGATAACCCTGGGAACACGAGCACTAGAGCAGATCAGCAACTTTAAATATCTAGGAGTGGTAATAGACAGCAGGGGAGGAATCAAAGAGGAGTTAACTGCACGAAGGGCAACAGCAGGTAGACTGTTCCATGCAATAAACAGAGGTTTTCTCAGTAGAAAAGAAATAAGCAGGAAAACAAAGATGGATGTATACTGCTCGACCTATGTGCCTGTCCTGACATATGGATGTGAGTCATGGGCAATGACTACAGCCCAAGAAAGGCAATTACAAACTTCAGAAATGAGGTACCTAAGAAAGGCGGTTCAGGTGACGAAAAGGGACAAGATCCGTAACCAGACAATACGTAGCAATCTTAAAGTTCAACCCCTGCAGACACGAGTGGAGCAGTCCCAACTACAGTGGTTTGGCCATGTCTGTAGAATGGAAGAAGATCGGATACCAAAGCGGTCATAGGAGATCAAAAGTCAAGGACGCAGACCCAGAGGACGTCCCAAAGTACGTTGGGAAGACAACATACGACAGTCCCTAAGTGATAGAGGGCTGGATTTGAAAGAGGCCAGGAAAAAGACGACGGATAGAGCAGTGTGGCGTTCTCTTTGGCAAACCTCTACACATCACGGTAGAAGAGGAGCGACTAAGTAAATAAGTAAGTACTATAAGAAAGGCAAAAGTCAGCTTAATTTGTGTTTGATGTCATGGTTGGGACGATAGAGCTAACGTCTAGTCAGGCAAAACACATTGATCAGACAATGTTAGTCAGGGTAAGGAGAAATATACTGGCCAAGACCCTCACCTGAGCTCCTCGTTGGTCGTTCCTGGAAACGGGCTGTTGTCGAGGACAACAGTCCGGCTAACAAGGTGAGGTTCGACATGATCCCCATAGTAGTGAGCGAAACGCAGATGAAGCCAAGCATAGCTCAACCGCCTGGAGGACCCCGGTCCACCTTCATCAGCATGCTCGGGATGTGAGGAAACCTATAACAACCGCCACTTAACGTCCTTTTTAGGGTGCACAAAAGAGTAACCTACTCATTGTGGGAATTCACAAACAACAACATGTCATGGTTAGTGATGCCATTGTTAGTTTTGTTGTTTTCGGTTTTTCGTTGGGGTCCGCCTTATTTCTCTAATCTATTTTTGCATCCGACTTCGGCATGCATTTTATGTAAAAGACTGCTTCCTCCTGCATTTTCTAAGGGTTTGCTTCCCCAGGTTAACGGCCAGTGCTGTGATTGGGAAGCGAACTAAGTACATTTGAGTTGTTGACCGTGTCACTTAAACACTTGCCCATGCGTTCCCCCATGGTTAGTGATGTGATGGTTAATGATGCCACAGTTAGTGATGTCATGGTTAGAGTTGTTATGGTTAGTGATGATAGGTTAGTGATGTCATGGTTAGTGATGACAGGTTAGTGATGTTATGGTTAATGATGTCAAGGTTAGTGTTGTTATGGTTAGTAATGACAGCTTAGTGATGTCATGGTTAGTGTTGTTGTGGTTAGTGATGACAGGTTAGGGATGTCATGGTTAGTAATGACAGCTTAGTGATGTCATAGTTAGTGTTGTTATGGTTAGTGATACCCTGTAAATCTCAGCATTCTGTGACATTACTAGTTTGTGGCAATTGTTCTTACTTTTCTTAGCTGTCACCTAGCCCTACATCCTCTTTGCTTGACTTACTTATTCTGTCCATGTCCTTCTAAGTCACGTGGTGAGCTCAAGTTTCTTATCTTTGGTCAAATATGTTGAATTAATTGTTGTTAGTCCATGTTGTTGTAGAACTTATGTTACATTCTCTGTACATCAGACACATGGTTGTTGTTGAATGCCCATAGTAAGTAGATTTACTCTTTTGCGCGCCCTGAAAAGGTTGTTAAGTGGTGGTTTGTTGAATCTTTTCTCACATCCCGCTGCTGATGAAGGTGGACCGGGGTCCTTCAGGAAGATTGTGCTATGCTTGGCCTCATTTGTGTGTCGCTCAATACTATGGGGATCACATCGATCCTTCACTTCATTGGCAGGACTGCCGTGAAAACAGCCCATTTCCAGGGAGGACTACAGGGACGTTGAGGTGAGGGTCTTGGCCAGTTTGTTTCGCCTGACCCTGACTAACATGTCTGATCAGTATGTATTGCCTGACCAAACATTCTTTATCTATGTAACCATATATTGTCCTGTTATGAATTTACATCACTGCATTCTGGACAGACCCATTTGTGGTCAGTGCCTTTCAGCAAATAGCTGATGGTTGCCACAACTGACTGGCTGTACACACTCCAGTTCCGTCCTTTCCTGTGTCCTTCTCTGCAGCACCCACACAATAGTTCAAAAACTTTGCAATCTGTGCATTATCAGTTCATTGTATGCAGTGTCTTTATCCACGGGGTAATCATTAGTCAACTTCTAAATGTCACCCATATCCATTGCCAACATCCTCACTACAGGTGTCAAGATATGATTGTGTTTTAGGTGCAAAGTAGAAGTTTATCAAGTTCTATTGATAAATCTCATATGTCTAAATATTTTATTTTCTGCCTTGCTATGAGTATAGGCCTATGTTTATGTATTTAGCATAGGCATATTGCACATAAAATGTATGATGTCATTGTATATCATTCTATCAGTGGGTCAGCATTAGCTTTTAAAGGCAATGTTGTTTTTTTCAATGGTCGGGATTTCACTCCCTTTTAATGGTATGCTTTAGGCTGTCCAGCAATTAAACTAAAAAAAGGGTACCTGGCTTACTACTGCTAACCTGTTACTTTTAAGTGTTAGGGAAGGCTAAGTAGTAGCTAATTGGCCACCCTACCTCATAAACAAGTTGTGGAGTGTGGCTCACAATCAATGAAGTTTAACACTTCATCCTCGACAGTAGAGTTCAGTTATGCCTAGGATAATAGTAATAATTAAATACATGTGTATTGTATAATTCATAATAATTGTGTTACACCTACGGCCACGCCCTGATATAACCAACAAAGATTCAAGAATCTCTTGGCAAGATCATCAATGATGATTCGATGTATGTGGACGGTTGAAATTGCGTGCCTCGTCATCATAGCAAAGACAAAACCTCATAGATAGCAACTTATAAATGTATTAAAATGTAAACGTGTAAATGCACCAGTTAACCGAGCCGACCTGTGCCTGCCCGCCCGCTGCACTGTAGTAGAGATACTTCACTGAATGAAGGCATCACTCTTTGACAAGTCTTTGAAGTGTTTGAACCGTTTGTTGCTACAATTTTTTTTCGGTTTAGTGTTTTGTCCTACCAATGTATACCTAATCAACTCTCAATGTGATATTAAAAACATCAAATTGTTCATAACAAATAAATAACTACACTTATCAAAACAAAAACAAAAACTATCCCAAAGTGTGTTACAAAACTGAAAACACGTACGCGAAAACAGCTTTCTGATCAACCAACGATCAACTTTCGCTTTCTTGAAATCAGTACCCGGATACAGTAACGTGTTATACGCATGCGCACTACGATTTAACGACAAGCGCAGAGAATGTGTCCCTTTTCTTCGAAGCCAGGGGCTCTCAAATTAGCGGCCTATGATCCATTTCATCTTAGCCCGCAACTCTTTTGATTTCCAAATGCAAATTCGCTATTACAACCTGCTGTCCAAATGCTCGGACATCAGATACAAGCTTTCTGTGGGAAGGTCAGCCGTAGAGGTCGCCTTATTTTTTACACCGAGGGAAAAGGCTAAAGGATAAAGTCACTTACTCAAACTAGTTCTTTATAGTCTAGATGACGCCTCTTCTGAAACACCTCACACCTCTGAAACATGACGCTCCATCTGAATCATGAAAGCCAAAACTGTAGAAATAATGGACAAAAGCACGTTGTCTGTTTTTACAATGGTTATTGCTATAGCAATTTATTTTTATGGTGAGGTTGCTAACCCCAGACACAATGTTATTTTTGAAAAGTTGGATCCTTTTGACATAGGTATGCTTCTATCATCTATACAATGGGGTCACTTGTGAGAAAATGGAAGGTGTGTGCAGAGAATGCGTACCGTACCATGTGATACGGTCAGGGGGGGGGGGGGGGGGGTGACATCAAAATGGCTACTATGTGCATCTCCTATCCATCATAAATGATGCGTGGAAGAAGGTAATACTACCACAGCAGTGGAAAGATGGTATTATTGTAAAAATACCAAAGAAAGGAGACATTTGATTGTAACAACAAGCGTGGCATAGCACTCCTGTCAGTGCCTGTGAATGTACTCTGCAGCATGATATTAGAAAGACTCAGGGAACACGTAGATGGCATCATAAGAGAAGAACAGGCTGGCTTCAGACCAAAGTGTTCTTGCAATGATAAAAGTTGCACACGCAGAACTATCGTAGAAGAATCAGTAGGAATGCAATCCTCACTAATCACCTTCCAGAAGGCCTTTGACAGTCTACACCGTCCAACATTATGGAAAATTATAAAGAACTATGGCTTACCCTCAAAATGCATAAATGTTATCAAGTTTTTAAATCTAAATTTGCGATGCTGTGTTCGAACAACCGAAGGCTACACTGAATGGTTTAACATTAAAAACAGAAGTAAAACAGGGAAGTATTTTACCACCTCAACTATTTGGCATAGCTATGGGTTATGAAATACTATGCCCATGATAAGCATTTAGGTATAAAATGGACAGATCACAAGACCTTAGAAGATTTTGATTTTGTAGACGATCTAACGCTACTAAGTAACACTAATGAAAAAACACAAGAAAATATAAATGGACTATGCCAATGGTCAGAACAGATAGGACTTCAAGTAAACGCATCAAAGAAGAAAAGCATGGCTTCCACAACCACATCGGTTGATATCAAGCTGCAGATGAAATCTCTACCAAATATTCAACACTTCACATACCTGGGAAGCAAAATGACACAAGATGGAGATGACACGGAAGAAATTTCCACTTGAATTGCTTTGGCCTCATGCGCCTTTAATCAGCTCACCAACATCTGGAAATCAACGACACTAAGCAAACATACCAAGCTCAGACTATTAAACTCAAACACAATATCAGTCCTGACATTTAGACGTGAAAGCTGGAAGACAACAAAAGCGCTGGAAAACAAACTAAACATCTTTGAAAATAAATGTTAAAGAAAATTATTGAATATACGCTGGGACCAGTTCAAAACTAATGACTCAATAAGAACAGAGATAAACCAACTATACGTGTCGACCATCATCCGGAAAAAGCGGTGGACATACATCGGACATGTCCTTAGAGTGAACAACAACCGTCTTCCATTGCAAGCACTCGAATGGACACCACGGGGCGTTCGGAAAAGAGGGAGACCCAAGGAAACAGAAGAACAAGCATGGAACAATCAACTATGGGCATCAGCACCATTCAAGATCTAAAAACAGTGGAATCACACCGTTCTAACTAGAAAATAGGTAGGTAGGTAAGTAAGTAGGTAGGTAGGTAGGTAGGTAGGTAGGCAGGCAGGTAGGTAAGTAAGTAGGTAGGTAGGTAGGTAGGCAGGTAGGTAGGTAGGTAGGCAGGCAGGTAGGTAAGTAAGTAGGTAGAGTGGTAGGTAGGTAGGTAGGTAGATAGATAGATAGATAGATAGATAGATAGATAGATAGATAGATAGATAGATAGATAGATAGATAGATAGATAGATAGATACACAAGAAAGGAATGCGAGAGAATATAGGAACAACGCATGCGCGGCTTATAGATACAGACATAAATACATTTTTTCTTAAAACGTATCAACTGCACGAGACGGTAGCACAAGACCGCAGGGCTTCAAAACAAGAAAAAGAGGTGGGGGGGGGGGGGGGGATTGTGGTACTGACAATAATACAGAAAACAAGTTGAACATAACAACGTTAACGGGAATAAACCGAGAGGAATAATGTGCTTTCTGTTGTTGATGTTCTGTTTCTGTGCTTCACTGCACACCAGGACTACCCGCAGGTTTGCATTGTCTCTCAGCAAATGGCGAAAGGTATGGCTATTGATGGCTCCTAAAGATAGAACAGCGGGTTGTATTATGTACAAACACCTGATTTCGGCGGTACTGCAAGGACTTTTCCTATTTTCACTGAAACTGCCCGTTCAGACAACTATTATCTGTAATCAAATAGAACAATGAAACTAAGAGAGCCTACTAATAAAATTCAGGAATTGTATTTATAAAGAAATAAACAGTAATGAGTTCATTCGAATTGTTTCATGAGTAGATCATGTAGAATCGATGTTGACGTCACTTTGACTTGTGTTGTGTGTAATTATTGGTCGTAACGTAGGTTTTGTTTGTGTTCTCGTCTCGGTGCGGTATCTGACCATACCCATTTAAAAATTTTGATTAAACCCAACCTTAATCACCTTTTATAATTTTGTTCATGTTTTTTTCTTCCGTGTAATTATAGTGTAATCCTGTGATTGAGTTGAAGCTGGCGCGGCAAGAAACGACCAATCAAAGTCGTTTAATGAACATTGCTAAATGCACATATGAAGTACCGTCGAAGATGGAGTGGTACAAACTTAATTTAACTTGGTTATATCTTTGTTTAGGTAGGGTGACATGGGGATGAACTGTTATAAAGCTTTTGTGAGGTTAGGTGATGGGAGGATCTCCTACTACCAAACCCTGAAAGGGCTTAAGTAGCAGAATGTAGTCCAGAGAATGGAATGCGTTGTGTCGTAGTTTACAGCTTGGCTGCGATATTTGCACCTTTCGGTCTAACACATCCGACTTCAGCAAGCATTTTGTGAGTACCGGATTAGCATTCCCTCTTCGATCCCGTCTCCTTAGCCAGTCTGCCCTTCTGCAGCCTGTTATCCAGGATCACCGCGTGGAGGTGTAGAAGGGTCTTGGCAGCTCTGGTTCGTTGGCCCTGACGCTAGCAGTCAGCTATGGGTCGCTGACCACTGCAGCTCATGCGCTGCTCAGGATCTTGATCCCAGAAGGTGGATTTAATGGTGTCTATGGATGTTGGCTCTGAATTTGAAGGGTTTGGGGTGACATATAGAGAGTGCTTAGACTACTAGAACAAGGAATGGGATATAATTTGTCGCGTTGAGGTCTATTTTCTTTCTCAACGCATTTAATTGTAGAACACCATCAAGTTCTGCAACAGTGAATTGACTTTTGCACTTCTTTCGAAATTGCCGTAATTCCTTCCGTTATATCTTTAGTACTTCTTCTTTCTTCGTTCTCAAACTTCCGCTGCAAAGTCCTGGAAAGCTTTTTGCAAAGTAGCAGGATGTAGCCCGGAGAACGGAAAGCGCTGTGTTGTAGTTTACAGCTTGGCTGCCAGATTTACACCTTCCAGTTTTACACATCTGACTTTAACTGACACATTTTTAGATACCGGGATAGTCTTCCCTCTTCGATCTATTATTGACCAGTCTGCCCCTTTGCAGCCTGGTATCAAGAATCACCACGTGAATGTGGAGATGAGCTTTGGTGGCTTATGGAAGCTGGCCCTGACGCTAGCAGTCAGCTTTTAGTCGCTGACCGTTACAGCTCATGCACTGCACAGCATCTTGATCTCATTTCTTTAGTACTAAGCTTGTGGAGAGCCATATCTTGAAAATGAGCCTCCTCTTCAATACGCAACCGTCTTTGTTCATCAATCATAAAGAGATAGGCGTCTGAACACGGCTCATAGTGGCAGCCGAAGTTCTCTAGCATTGTGCCTTAAACTTTAAGAATTGTACCAAATATTGATTTTGATTGATAGGCCTAGTTTGTGAACTGTTTCACTCACACTCATGTGATCATCACTACGCATGACTTGTATTTGGTACTGACTGTAAAAGTAAAAAGAAGAAGAAGAAAACAAAACCAAAGAACGTCATATCAGAAGAACAAAAATAACGAATGACGTGAGCTCCCATTACGTCCATCATGTGACTGTTATCATCACGTGTCAAACAAAGGGAGTGTTTTGACATCTCCAACGTTCAAAATAAAACAACCAAAGACACGAACAGCAACATGTACGTTAAATTAAAGATAAAACGGGGACACTGACTTCACTCGAGAATGATGGAGTTGATGGCCCTCGCACTTAAAGGAGACAAGTGGAAAATCATGCAGTGACATTAAGTACCTTATCACTTGGACTGGGAGCCAGTTGAAACATATTGACCAAGTCTACACCTCACTTCTTCGTCCTGTTCATGTAAGCAGGATGTGTTACATCAGTCTGGCTATCGAGGTGGGAATCGACACCGCAACTCATATCTGTTGTCCACTGTTGTCGTGGTAGAGGAGCGTGTATGCCGTCATGGTTTCAAGAGCGGTGCAGACCGTTGTTTATCCTCAGTATTTCACCAGCCTGTTTGTTATCGTGCGTTGCTTTATTATTAATTATTGTGATCCACATTTCTCACTGAGTTTGTCTGTCATGACTGTTTTAAAGATGGTCAATTCCCTACTTGTGTCTTTAGTTTCTTCATTTGATGGCTAGGAAATATATTCCATTTCATGGTATGTTTCCCTCTAAAAGAATAATAATGTATCTTCTAATTTCTTTAAATTTGTGATGATCATTGGATTTATTGTATTTTTTATATTCCTCTGCGAAGTTGTTTCCATCATTACTATTGGCCGATGATGAGTATCCATACATATGTTTATGATCGCTCTGTTGCCTGTCATATCTATCCGTCTTCTTTATCTATTTATTGTGCAAGCAGTTTGTAATGTTTCATCTGGGATGTTCCACCTTAACAACTTAACGTCTTTATACTGGTTTAGAAGACTCTGTGGAGTCTGTATACAACCAGTTTTATTTACATTACTTTGCTCTAAAAACTATGCGCATCCAATGTATTCTTAAATGCATTAACTCTCCCTGCCTCCACTACCTCTCGTGACAATGCATTCCAAGCATTCATCACTCTCTGACTAAAAAAATATTTCCTAATATCTAATATGGATCTCTCTTTAGTTTATTTATAGCTATGCCCTCTTGTTATTGTGGGTGGCTGTATTTTGAAGAAAAAAACTTGTTATAGTCTAGTTTATCCGTTCCACTGATCATCTTATAAACATGTATTGAGTCTCCTCGAATTCTTCTCTTTTCTAGACACTGTAGGCCGGTTTTTCTGAGTCTTTCCTCATAACTGTAATTCTGGAATCCCACTATCAGCTTTGTCGCTCTTGTTTTGTATTCTTTCCAGCATGTTTATATTCTCTCTATGATAAGGACTCCACACCTGTACACAGTATTCCAATCTAGGTCTAACTAATGCTTAATACGGTTTGACTATCACTTCCTTGCATCTATGGTTAATATTTATTTTTATCACACCTAACATTGCATTTACCTTTTTCACTGCTACCTGAACTTGCTCACTCATTTTTCCTGTATGATCTATAATAACCCCTAGGTCTCTTTCCTTATCATTATTTCTAATAATGTTCTCTCCCATTCTGTAGTTATGTTCCAAATTTGATCTACCCATGTGGATGACTATATATTTATCTACATCAAACTCCATTTGCCAGCTTACAGACCATTCTTGAATTGTATATAAATCCGACCTCAATATATCCACTTCTGCTTTAGATGAGACACTACTACATAGTTTTGTGTCATCGGCAAATTTTTCCTTCATGGATCTCATATCAATGTCCAAATCGTTTATATAATATCAAGAACAAAATTGGTCTCAAAACCCATCCCCGTGGCACTCCACTTTTCAGTTCACACCAATCAGAGTACTCCTCATGTATGCCCACCCTCTATAGACTGCGCAGTTTGAGATCAATCTTGAGTGAAGCTGAGAGAGGCGCATGCGATGACTTAGAATGAGTGTGTACTACCAGCAGTCTACTGGAGCAGTAATATTCCACCATTACATTTTCTTCGTTTATCTTCAGATCAAGGGCCAGTTTCTCTTACAAAAGACAGCGTTGTTTGTAATGCTGTCTTATCTCCGTACCGCCTTTGTCTCATATCTGTCTCACGAGACCAGTATTGTTCTCTCTCTTCCTTCGTGAACATGCTTTGTAGGATGTGCTCCCCGGTCATGGTATACTCCCCATCTGAACACATGTCATCTGTTCCAATCCTCATGTTGTTGTAAAGATGACCCTTGAGTCTGTTATGCCCAAATAGTCTGAAGATGGCGACGTGTTCTTCTTCAGTTAAAAAAGAAAAAAAATTGTATTTTGTTCGGAATTGGAGGTGTTGATCATCCAATTTTTCTCTGAAGTTGGCTGTAATTATTGTCTTGGCCTCTTGTACGTAATGCTTAGGTCTGTTTGTGGGGATGCTCCTCCGCACTTTGCTGGTTTGTCTGCAGCTCCATGACTTCAATATTGCAGTGGTATTGGATCCACTATAGGACCAACCTAGAGTGTTCTGTTGAGGGCTGTGTCACTAAATACACGCATTGCTTGAGATCTTAATCTTTGTACTATTTTAGCTTTGCTGATACTAACGAGACATCAGTCAGGAATACTGTTGAAGTCGGATGTGTTGGACTGAAAGGATAAAATATTGCAGTCAAGTTGTAAACTCCAACAAAACGCATTCCGCTCTCTAGATAACATCCTGCTATTTATACAACCCTTTTCATGACTTGGTAGCGAGAAATGGAAAACGAACATAGAAGAAGAAGAAGAAGAAGAAGAAGTTAGGAATAATGTTTTTTTCTTGATGGACATCTTCACCTTGAATTATAAGCACGTCAGCGGCCTTCAGCGCCTTTGCTTCCACTAAGAAGTTATTGGAGTATATTGCCGTTGTTAGACGATGATGATATGCTCTTCTCTAGACTTACTTTTCGTGTCCAGTGGAATTCCTTATCATTTGCCTCCAGCATGTCGTATCTATTGCATGTTTCCTGGAGGTTAGGGCAGGTCATAAAATGGTCTGGGTTCTGTATTCCGCCACAGTCTCATAGTCACCATCTATGCATCTCCATCTGTTCATTTTCCTCTTACACCGTGATACACCATCTCGGAGACTGTTCAGCGACTTCCATGTTATGTATGGTAGATGATATTCGTGGAGTGGTTCCTCCCGAAGTTCGATATCTGGGGCCTGCATCAGTTCGTGCCATCTCTCAATACAGCGACTTTCAGGAATGGTATGTATAGGCTTTGTTGATTTTAGGAAGTTATGTCTGGATTTGAGTCCTGTGATGTGTACCTGATATCCGAACATTAGGTGTCTTGGATCGTGTTACTGTTTTTCTCGTTCAATTCTGCTGCGACACTTTTTCGGATCTTGGGTGGGGCTATGTCAATTATGGGGTATATTTTATAGATGGGGGTAGGTGTTAGGCACCCTCATACTATCCCGCCCCCCTCATTTATTGCTGAGTAAACTAGTTTTGCATAGGCAGAAACAAAGCCCAAGGCATAATTATCACACTAAAGTACATTGATATGTTTTTGTTGCTGTAGAATGCCTCAAATATGTATGATTGTTGCTTTGTGCGCCATGAAAAGGGCGTTAAGTCGTTAAGATAATAGTAACTTTCCTTACATCCCGAGCGTGATGATAAAGGTGGACCTTAGTCCTACAGGCGGTTTGGCTATGGGTGGCCTCATTTGCGTGTTCTCACAACTACAACAGCGGCGCCGACTCGGCTGAAACCTATATGGCAAGACAAGCGGCTCGCCTTCGGCATAATAGTTAGACTAATGCGCTCTTCGGTGCTATCAATATTTCTGTATGCCTGCGAGACCTGGACATTCACAGCAGATTCTCAGGGCAGAATACATGCAACGGAAATGAGGTGCTATAGATAACTCCTAAATGTTACATATAAAGATCGTGTCACGAACGTAGAAATACGTCAGAGAGTTGAAGACGCTATTGGTCCATTTGAAGATATGTTCCCAGCTATCAAAATACGAAATATGGCCTGGTACGGGCACGTCGCGAGGTCCAACGAAATTGCCAAATCGGTACTCTTTGGTTCTGTACCGGGACAGAGAGGGCGAGGACGTCCAAGGAAGAGATGGGTGGACAACATCACTGAGTGGTCAGGCCTTCGTCCCGGTGAGATACGACAGGCGGCGACAGATAGAGAGGGATGGTGTGGGATTTTGGGAGTGTCTTCATGTGTGCCCCAACGAACTGATGGGTTACGGGATGAACTGAACTGAACTGAACACTACTACGGGGATCACGTCGATGTAGATATACTCGTTTTATGCAAAGTTTACAGAAGCGTGAACATTATTATAGGGTGACTCCGTGATACAAAAGTTGAGAAAAGTTGGTCAACCCACTCCAGGAGAGGAAACGCGAAGGTACCTCGCAAATAGAGAGCTATTAAAAGCCTGGGCAAGCCCAAGTGTTTGAATAAGGAGGATATAAAGTACCTGTTGGAACTAAGTGGACCGTGGATCTATGCGAGGGTGTGTTGGCACTCAGTGTCGGGTCCACCGTTGAGGGAAACTGGGCCAGATGTGTCTCCCCTCTGTTTTTTTAGATAATAAAGAGGTTCATTTAAGTGTTAGCAAGGCTGTAACAAATATTATCTCTAAAACATTCCAAGCTTGTCATAAAGGTGTTTAACTGACTCACTCCGTTGAGCCGATATATCGGCGTCCTACTTTCTTACAATGCTGTCGAGCTGATATATTGGCTTGAACATGTTGTTATACTTATATATACAAGTTTCTTCACTTGAAGTATTTTTAAATGCATAAATATATATGTACTTCCTAGAGACAGTTTTGCATTGAAAGAATATATGTGATCAGTGGCATAAAGTATAAAGAGGGTTGTCGATAGGGCTTGCAAAAGCAGACATGTTGGTATCCAGGTTACATGGAAATGGATCAACTGCAGCAGTATCCCTATGCATTTCCTGGAGCTTAACAGCGAGTCATCATCATCATACGCAGGGTGGGATCTCATTAGCAGAGTATAAAGAGCGAAGACTTCTCACGTCATGGCGTTCAGTTAATTACCAGAACTCGACGACCCAGGGTAAATTGATACATGCCTTCAAGTTAAATGAGAAGAAAAGACAACAAGGGTTGGTCACCTGACCAAAAAACGCTGTAGCCTAATAAAGCGGTCTCGAACCCTTCATACCTGCAAACAAACTCTGTTATTAGCCCATCCTACACTTGGACGAAGGAAAAACGTAAGAAAAACGTACGGATATGAAATCATGCATCGTACACCATACGCACTGTACTTGGCCCATAGGGATTTCTTCTCTGCATCGTACACCATACGCACTGTACTTGGCACATAGGGACTTCTTCTCTGCATCGTACACCATAAGCACTGTACTTGGCCCATATGGACTTCTTCTCTGCATCGTATCCCATACGCACTGTACTTGGCCCATAGGGATTTCTTCCCTGCATCGTATCCCATACGCACTGTAATTGGCACATAGGGATTTCTTTCCCGCATCGTACCCCATACGCACTGTACTTTGCACATACGGATTTCTTCCCTGCATCGTATCCCATACGCACTGTACTTGGCACATAGGGGTTTCTTCCCTGCATCGTATCCTATACGTACTGTACTTAGCACATAGGGACTTCTCCCTGTTCCCAAATAGGAACAATCCGCTTCATGTACGTCACTTTTTCTGACATCAAGAACGTGATTATTGTACTGGAGACGTGGTTCCGTGTCCAGACGAAGGAGTTCTACAATCAGGGCACCACTAAGGCGAAGAAAATATGTGAGAAGTGTATCGCTTTGCAGGGGGAATACATAGAGGCTGACTAAAGTGCGTTCCAATGTCTAGGTAAGTGCCTTGACTTCTTCATACAAAAGTAGACAACTTGTCGACCATTCCTCGTATACACTCAAGACAACCGTGAAATTTTGTTTAGACAAGGAGAACATTTTCGGATTGTTTACTTTAATAAGAAAAGAAAGACAAAAAAGATGTCGCACTAATTAGAATAACTCAGTAGGTTGATAGAAGAAGATGTAGATTGATAAACGGAATCTTAATAAAACATATTGAGGTAAATTTGTAAAATGTCTCGATTTCGTTTCTTGAGAGTCAATGGTTTTACCTGATAGCTATAGCGATCCCCAATTTTTTGGTTCATTTTTTTTATAGATACTCAGAACTGAGCGACCAAACAGGACATATTAATTTTTTTTTAAATGACCATCGATGCTCAAGCAGCTGGTGTGTTTGTTAACATACTTATTACATCTATTAACAACGATTCAGTTCGCTATTATGTCTGTTTATGACTGTTCGATG
Source organism: Ariolimax columbianus (assembly GCA_036924085.1). Classification (NCBI taxonomy): domain Eukaryota; kingdom Metazoa; phylum Mollusca; class Gastropoda; order Stylommatophora; family Arionidae; genus Ariolimax; species Ariolimax columbianus. The sequence continues at coordinate 28,819,463 of JAVGWX010000012.1, forward strand.
TATCTCCTCGTGTCTCCTATTGTTCCCTCCAAATTTATAAGAACTGGCAATAACCCTTCAACAATAACATAAGGAAATGGAATTCAATGGACACTAAATAAACAAATTGACGATAAGTCAGTTTAAAAGTTCTATCATGTCAATATCTTTTGTGAAAGTGGGTGGACATTATTCAAAGAATGTTAGCTGATAAAAAAAAGGGTTTTAAGAAAATTAGTGTTCATGATTTGTTCTCCAGGTTACGGTCATATAGAACTGGTGGTGTCCAAACATAGATGCAGGGAAAACTACATGATCAAAAGACTCACGTATTGAAAATGTTCAATACCATATTTTGTTCATCATTCTCGTGACGTCAAGAATTCCCCTTTGATCTGATTCAACGGAATCCAACGCATGTGTTGTTGCTGATCTACCTTTGATTGCGCATTTATTTATATATTCTATGTCATTGTAGTGATTAATGGGCATTAATTTGATTTGATGCTGAGCATCTCGTAGTAAAGTGTGACAGACAACTGGGACCGTCAAACAACGAGAATTATGTTAAGATAATAACAATTACTACGTCTCTCGATTTGTTGACGTATAGGTCCAACACTGCCTATGACACCACACTGATAATAGAATGATAGAGTACCAGAGAGGCCTCATAACTTTAGGCAAGGAATGCAGAGAATGAAGCAACGGGAGAGAAGAGTGTGTGGGGAATCAGCTGATAACTGAGAACACACAGGATAGTGGTGCCGTCATATACACCGACGGATCAATGCTGTGCAGTGGGACATCAGGTTGGGGTTTCTTGGCTAGAGAGGACAGGTCGTTGCTGAGCGCAGTAGGGCATACATGTCAACAATCTCCAGTATGAAAATGGAGACGGAAGCAGTGATCTCAGCACTGAAATGGATATCTGTGACTGCTATAACAAAGGCAGTCATCGTGACAGACGCACAAGCCGTACTTCAGAAGGTACAGAAGGGATGGATTAGGTACGAGCGGAAAGCAGCTGTTGAGGTTTCCAACCTCCAGAGGATGACATGGATCTACTGTCCCGGTCGTGCTGGGTGTCAGGGCAATTAAATAGCTGACATCATGGCGTCACAAGCTCCAATCATGGGCACATTAGTGATGAATAGAAGTGACATTATTAAGAAATCAATCAATGACCGCCTGTTTGATGAGGACACCGCAATAGATGAAGCATCAATTATCCGGCTGCAAAGTTTCGACATTAAACGAGGTTAGAACAGAGTATGCCGCATTAGAGGACGGAGCAATAGAGTGTACAACCTGGGATCTACAGGGACCATCAGCATCCCTACTCTTCGCTATTTGCTGAGAAAGAGACTGAGCACCTATGGGTATGCCCGGAGTGCAATAACGATTTTAGATTTTAGGAAAGCCTGATTCCAGCCATTTGTTGAAGCATAGGTCCATTCCAACACGGGGGGACACGAAAGACGCCTCCACGAAGATTACAATTACCATTAAAATCGGGCGTCCTCTGGAAACAACTTTTGTCGGCTAATTCTTTCAATACCAAAGCACCATGAACAATAATTGGACACGCAAAGAAGAGAAGAGTCCAACATTGCATTTGGCTTATCCTAACTAGATTTTAGGAAAGCCAGATTCTAGTCAATTGTTAGAGCATAGGTTCAACACTGCGTTAAGCTGACGCTAATCAGCTTTACTGGAAACACGACTCTTGACATTTGCATTGCCATTTCATTGCAATGTTTTTTAAATGATCCGGTTGCCAGCTCCATACACAATCTTCTTTAGTTGTCCCTTATAACATACAAAGAAGGAAACAGTGGATAAATCCAATTTGGTCCGCAAACTACTTCCGTATCTTTCATGTATCATACGAAAATAGTTGAAATTCACTTTATGTAACAAAACAATAGAAAACAAAACAAAGCACCCCCCCCACACACACACAAACACACAAACATAAAAACATATCTGTTTACTTATTTTTAAAACTCAATTTTAAAATTGTAAATTGTCCCTTATATCGAGAATGCTCGCATTTTTAGATGTTTGGATATAAGCAATAGTTCGGGTAGAGGTTCAATGCTGCAGTAGCAGAGACTGCATTCTGTAAAGAATATGTCACATGATGGGCGCAGTAGTAGAGAGCTCGTTACAGAGGAGTGCGGTTGGATTGCCGTTATCGAGAAGCTCCAGTTGACTTAGCTGTAAATGAACACCTGGCTTACTGTTAGGGTAGACAATAAAACTGGGCACCCCACCTCATTTAACAAAGAACAGTTGAGGTCTAGTAAGTGATGTCCTTAACACTTCATCCCTGACAGCACTACTTGCTAATGGACTACATTTACCTGTATCAGTGTGTAATAGAAGTATTGAAGAGAAGGCTGGCCAAGCAGTTTAAATGTTGGTGCTCTGTCCACGACGACATGAGTTCGAAACTTCGATTACGTAATTTTTTGTTCCTATCATAGTTAAAACAAAAACCTAGTATGTACAGTGCGCGTAAACTACAGGTACATGCGGCCTTTATTCTCCAATCATATTGGGAATCTCAGCAACAGAAATAAACCCCGTAATAATACTTCTTTTTAAAATAATTTCTTCGCGTCTCTCCTGTGATTTTATCTGTCTCCGCCTATGCTGATACTCGTGGGTTCCGCTTTCTTTCAGGTATCTGGTTGGGGGACAGGTATAATTACACGTTCCTCTTTTTCTGGTTATTATTCTCCTTGCTGATATGTGTTGAACGTTTTCAATATTACATGGGGGTTATCACACAAGCGTAACAGATAAACGTCTTTTCCTGTCGTACCAGAACTCATAAATCTGATTTTCATTTGTTTCTCCGTTCATAAAGGGAAGGATTTGTGAATATTTCAACTTCATTCAAGGATACATGTATGCTGAGTTATGAGATGTGATTACGTTATGTTTGAAACCACACATTCCAAAATAATACAGAAGTTACAAATAGAAAATTATGTGTGTGTGTGTGTGTAAATATATATATATATATCACAATCTAGGTAAAGTCTTTATTACTGGACTAGTGCCATGTTGGGGGTATAATAGAGCGACTGTAACATACAAAGTGTGTGGTTGAAGAGGAATAAAGAGGGCTGTGCTCGTGGTCTGGAAACTCAGAACAAAATGTTACAGAAATCTGCACGACATTAGTTTATTTAAGTAGCTTGTTACCTGGTTCCTGTACGGAGGACAGATGTAGTAGTTTCTCTATGCTCTATATGGAGCGAGAGAAGGCAAGTTAAAAGAAAGCTATTCTTTTTTGCTTTGTTTTGCTAAATATGACTGGCTACTGGAACCCTCTTCATGGTATTATGTCAGACAGATCAGTACCTGATGTTATTTCCTGATGTCATTCATTACCTGATGTCAGTATTTGATGTCATTACTCGATGGCATCACCCAATGTCATCACCCGATGTCCTTCAGTTCAGTGCAAGTGCCATCTCTGCAACGAAGGTCCTCTGCAATGTATCTCCAGTGTACTCTATCTCTTGCCGTAATGGTGCAATCTGAGAAGCTTTTTCGCGTCCATCTCCTAATGTTATCCACCCACTTAAAACGTCATCTGCCTCTTGAACGACTGCCTTCCACCCTACCCTTCAGTATGGTCTTCAACAAGGAGGTATGTCTTGTTATATGACCAAAATAACGTAACATCTAACCCTAATTTCAGTCAACAATTCTCTTTTCATCCCAACTTTTTCAATACCTCCAAATTTGTTTTCTTCACTTTCCAAGAAATGCGACCCAATCTTCTAAATACCCACATTTCAAAGACTTCAATACTCTTTTCTAACTTTTTATTCATTGTCCATGTTTCTGAGTCATAAAATAGTGACGAGTATACATAACACCTGACAATTCTCATTTTCAAATTCGGATTTATCTGTTTGGATGTCAGTATGTGTCGTATGTTGTCAAATACCATCTTGGCCATACCTAATCTCTTTCTGATTTCTATTTCTCAGCTGCCTTCTTCCGTTATTATATGACCTAGATAGGAGAAACTCTGTACCTGTTCAAGTTGTTAATCTTTTATTTATATCTGCATACATGGTTTCTTGTCACTTTTCCCAATTATCATAGTCTTTGTTTTCTTTAAGTTTATGTCTAATCCAAACTCTTGACTTATTGTGTATATTGTTGTCACAAGCTCCTGTAATTCTTGCTCACTTTTTGCCATCAAAACTATATCATCCGCATATCTAAGATTATTCATTGTCACTCTCCTCCAATGACAAGCCCTGGCATTCCCTCTAGTTCTGTGTAGATATTAAAAAGACAAGGGGATAATACACACCCCTGTCTCCCATCTCTTTTTACATCTATACTCGGAGAGCATAACTTTCATGATTTTACTGTAGCAGTTTGTTCCCAGTACAGATTAAGGACCAGTGTTGTATCTTTATCATCTAGACCTATTTCTTGGAGACATTTCATTAATTTCTCACTGTGGACTTATCGCAGACTATACAGCAAATATAAATGTCATTGTGTATTTCTGTATACTTCTCTGTTATAGTGCACAAACAGAAAACTGCTTCCCTTGTTCCATGAAACTTTCGAAAAGCAAATTGTTCATCTGAAACTTCCCTCTCTATTTGACCTCTTATTCTCTCTTGTATGATCTTGAGTAGTATTTTAATTGTGTGACTCATTAGACTTATTGTTCTAAAGTCTGAACATTCTGTTGCATGAGGTCATTACCCGATGTCATTACCCGATGTCATTACCCGATGTCATTACACGATGTCATTACCCGATGTTATTACCTGATGTCGTTACCGGATGTCCTTACCCGATGTCATTACCTGATGTCAGTACTTGATGTCATTACCTGATGTCATTACCCGATGTCATTACCCAATGTCATTACCCGATGTTATTACCTGATGTCGTTACCGGATGTCATTACCCGATTTCATTACCCGATGTCATACCCTGATGTCATTACCTGATGTCATTACCCGATATCATTACTTGATGTCAGTATCTAATATTTTTCTCCAAATTCACCAGGTCGGTCAAAAGATTGGGCAGTATCGTATCTTTCAAAGGTTTACCGTTCGAACTTTCATTTGAGCGTTAGTATTGCGCTTGCGGCTTACTAGAGATAAGGTAGGTGCATCTCTCGGACAGGTGACTGCGTATATTTCGCCTACCAGTGGACTCGAGGTAAGGTGTTAGCCTTGGGTGCTGGAGGTCGCGGGCTTAAATCCCGGAGGAGACCGGGATTTTTTCACGCGGATCATTCGATATATATTTCCCTGATCTCTGAGTTGTGAGATCAGACACCCGTGCGCAGTGGGGCGCACGTTAAAAATACCTTAGAAGTTGAAAATCGAAAAGAGTAGGCCTAATTGCCGCCGCTCAAGCAAAATTCGAGATAAAATCTACTGGAATAACTCTAGGAATTCTCGCCTGACAAAAAATATGTCGCTAACAGGAAACTGTAGGACTATAACATCAGGTCTTGGTTATGTGGTTATCGGAGCGGCATAGATGGCGCCTGACAGGCTGCGGGTCTACCTTACTCTAATTTACGCTTTTACCACCACCAGTCCCAAAAATGGGCGATCGTATAATCCAGGGACTAACAGATGTTAGGATTGACCTGGCAAGTTCCCAGTGGATATCCGCACCCCCCTCCCCCCTTCACCTAAAAAATATATGCAACAAATGAGGTCACACCTCCTCACGACATGTAATTACATAAGTGGACCGAAGATAGACAGACGAACAGATGGGCAGACGGGTACAGATGGATAGGCAGTCAGGCAGACATATAGATAGTAGTACAGTGTCATAACACTGCCTTACGAGGGACTGATAATCATTGTCGCCTTGTGAGGCCCAGGTAATGACCGTCTCCTACCATCACCTCTCGGAGACGTGTAAGACCCTGGTAATGACCGTCTCTCACCATCACCTCTCGGAGACGTCTCAAAACGGATGGCTGTTAAATATTACAGAGATATAACGGTAAATGTAACCACATCTGCTGCTGCCGTGGGGGTGCAAGTGTTAGGTATTTCACTTCAGGATGTTTCAGCTGTTGCAATGATCGCGTCAAGTCTGTCATTAATTACCCATTGTTTGAGATGTAAACATTAGTGTGTGACACCTTCCGGGCCTGAGCTCTGTTCATTAACTGTGGAAAACAAAAGATTTATTGTAGATCTGCCACTTGCACGCACAGACTATTGTAAGTGTGAAAATGATTATCAATGTGCAAACAGGTAAATGTGATATTTAACACGTGCTTTCATCTCCCGCGTACACAAACGTTATCACCTCGTCACATCTGTTCACTTGGTCACATATGTCGTTGGGTGACGCCGGGAAGTACAATCTTCTATCGGGTGCCGTGTGTGATTGATTGAAAGTCTATTTGCTTCAAGTGAAACATAG